>VZTI01005826.1:21435-31962 GCA_013397865.1 Struthidea cinerea | reverse complement strand
CATTTTCCCAGGACTCACCTCTGGCCACGGACAACTCCTGTGAAATCCCAACGCAAAGCGGGTTTGGGTTTTTTGGGGGCAGGGATTTGGGCTGTGAAATCGGGCTTTAAAATGAGCAAAAACGCCCCCCTTAAGCGTGGAGTCCTGAGCCGGGCTTAGGAGGCTGCAAATCCCGGTCTGCCGCGGCGGGGATGGCCCGGGGGGCTCGGGCCGGTCCCACCCCGGCCGCCTTTGTGCTTCCAGGGCTGCCAGCCCGGAAATAATTGGCCTCTCCAGTAATTAACGACTCCCGTGTCCCACCCCAAGTGTGGGATCTGCTCCTTCAGGCGGAGAATTCCCCCCCGTCCGTCCCCATCCCGGCTCTTCCTGGGAGCAGCGAGGCGCTGGAGCAGCTGCCTGAGGAGCCCGAAAGGACCCAGATTCCAGCGGGAGGAGAAGGGGGGAACAGGGGGGATGGGGCTGAGGTTCCTGACACCGCCAGGGGGTGAAGCAGAGCTGCCGTTCCCCCAAAACTCCACGGAATTCCACAGATTTCCCCAAACCCCACAGGACCAGAACGGTGTGCGCTCAAATTCGGGAGGAGAGAAATTCAAAGATGAGGAAAGGAAGTGAGCCTCAGGCAGCGAGAAGCGAGAGTAGGGTTAGATGGGATTTGGGGAAGGAATCCTTCCCTGTGAGGGTGGGGAGGGGCTGGGACGGAATTCCCAGGGAAGCTGTGGCTGCCCCTGGATCCCTGGAAGTGCCCAAGGCCGGGTTGGACGGGACTTGGAGCAGCCTGGGGCAGTGGGAGATGTCCCTGCCATGGCAGGGGTGGGATGGGATGAGCTTTAAGGTCCTTCCATCCCAAACCAGTCTGGGATTCCAGGATTCTGGCATTCCGAGGCAAAGTGGGAAACTTGCTGCTGGAGGAGGCCGAGCAAACACAGGGCCAAAAAAGCACCAGAAAACTGCAGGAATCCTTCAGCAGAACCTGATGGGACATCTCCAACATCCCTGACCCAACAAATTCCCAATATTCCCATCCTGGGCCCACTCAGCACCCTCGGAGCAAAGCCAGGCGTGTTTGGGATCCTGGGCTTTGCCCCGAGCTCTTCCCTGACCCCGAGCTGAGGACAAACGTTGTTTTCTCGTAGGAGCGCCACAGCTGGAAGGCTGGAACCAAAACACTGATCAGCGATTACAGCTCTGGCGTCTCACCTCTGGAGAAAGCTGATTTTAAAACTGCATTTTTTAGGTGATAAACTCCTCTGGGGAAGTGACCTGCGGCTTCTTCGGGAGGGGCTGGGACCAGGGCAGGACCCCAGGGAGCGGCTGGAGCTGTGCCAGGGGAAGGTTAGGTTGGATTTTGGGAAAGGCTCTTCCCCCCGAGGGTGCTGGGCACTGCCCAGGCTCCCCAGGGAATGGGCACGGCCCCGAGGCTGCCAGAGCTCCAGGAGCGTTTGGACAGCGCTGCCAGGGATGCCCAGGGAGGGAATTTTGGGGCTGTGCAGGGCCAGGGGTTGCACTCAGCCCTTGTGGGTCCCTTCCAGCTGAGGATATTCCATGATTCCATGAGGCTAAAATCCTTTGGGAGAGCCGGGCGTGTTTCCATGCTGCTTTTTGGGACGAGCTGCTCTGAGTGCCCAAAACCCTTCCCCGTTCCCCGCGAGCAGGATCCGTGTCCTGCTCCTCCGGGACTCAGCACGGCGAGGATTCACTCACTCAAGAATTCCCTGAAATGCTGTCCCTGGCTGAACCCAGCCAGGTCGGCAGCGAGCGTGGGGGAGCGGGAGCTTTTCCAACTCCCACTCTTGGCTCCTTTCCTTGGACTCATCCCTGGACGGCTTCGCCGAGCCCGTCCTGGCTGCCGGAGCATCACCTGCAGCTCCCCCCGCGCGTGGAGCGGCTGCCAGGCTGGAAAAGCCTTTTCCCGGCGCTCCTGCGGTGGGAACGCTCCTTTCCCGGTGCCGGGGGAATGGGATGTGGCTGGAATAACCCGGGAATCGCTGCGCAGGGAGGCTGGGAGCAGCCGGAGCGGGCGGAGAGGAGGAATCGCGGCGGGAGCGGCGCTCGCCCCGCGGGTTTTGCTGCTCTTTGGTGCGGAGTCGCTGCCCCTCCCCAGCCGCTCGGGGAGGGGGGAACAGGGGCTGGGAGCTCCTCCCGCGGCAAAAAAATCCCGGGAAAACTCCTCCCGCTGCAACATCCCGGGGTTTTGCCGCTGGTTTTCCATCCGCGGCCGTTCCCCGGGGGGAAAGGTCTCCGCGGCAGGGCAGGAGCAGCTCTCGCTCCCGGCGCGGCTTTTCCAGCCGGCGGCGATTCCCAGCTCCAGCCCCGGAGCCTCCGGCGTTTCTCCCTCTCCGTCTCTGCCGGGATCTCCGTTGTTCTTCCCGGGAATTCGCTCTTTAAATCAGATTTTTACACCCCGTCGCCACTTTCCAGGGGTGCGGGATCCCGGGAGAGGAGCGGCCTCTCCCTCGGCGCATCCTTGGGCATTCCCGAGGCTGAGAAATGCCATTCTGGGAGCTTAAAAACGCAGTTTTGGAGGTTGAAAAATTCACGCAGTTCTAGAGGTTAAAAAAAATACAGTTCTGGAGGTTAAAAGGTGCAGTTCTAGGTGTAAAAAATGCAGTTCCTGAGGTTAAAAATGCCATTCTAGAGGTTTAAAATGCAGTTACAGAAGTTAAAAATGCAGATCTAGAGGTTAAAAATGCCATTCAAGGTGTGAAATGTGGCTCTAGAGGTAAAATAATGCAGCTCCAGGTGTAAAAAATGCCATTCTAGAGGTTTAAAATGGCAGTTCTGGGTGTAAAATTGAGTTCTAGAGGTTTCAAAATGCAATTCTGGAGGTAAAATAATGCAGTTCTAGGTGTGAAAGTGCCGTTCTAGAGGTTAAAATGCCATTGTTGATGTTTGAAAATTCTGTTCTAGAGGTAAGAGAGGGAAATCCAGTTCCTGAGGTTAAAAATGCTGCTCTAGAGGTTAAAAAAATCAGTTCTAAAGGTTAAAATGCCATTCTGGGAGTTTAAAAATGCAGGTTTTGAGGTTAAAAAATTCATGCAGTTCTAGAGGTTAAAGAACCACAGTTCTGGGTGCAAAAAAATGCAGTTCTAGAGGTTAAAAAAGTGCAGTTCTCGGTGTAAAAAATGCAGGTCTAGAGGTTAAAAATGCCATTCAAGGTGTAAAATGTGGCTCTAGAGGTAAAATAATGCAGCTCCCGGTGTGAAAATGCCATTCTAGAGCTAAAAAATTACATTCTAGATGCCTGAAAATTCTGTTCTAGAGGTAAGAAGGGAAATGCAGTTCCTGAGGTTAAAAATGCCTCTCCAGAGGTAAAAATCCCAGTTTTTTGTGCAAAAATCTGCAGTTCTGGCAGTTCCAAGTGCAGTTCTAGGTGCAAAGAAGGCCCAGAACCCAGGATGAGGGCGCTGGCACCGGGGATCTCCGTGGATGGACAGGATTTGGGGTTGTTCCCTTTTTCCCTGTTCCCCACCAGCCCTGGGGGGTGCAGGATTTTTGGAAATCCACATTTTCAGGGCGGGGGGAGGCCTGGGAGCCGAGGAAATTCCAGCCCATTCCACGGGACTGCCGATGATTTTCCCACTCCGGTCTCGTGCTCCTGTGGGACTCGCGTTCCGCCATCCCTTAATTATCAATTTATCCTCATCTCCCACATTCATCATTCCACCGGGATAATGGGCTGGAAAAGCCCATTTTCTGTGAATTCCCAGCTATTCCCTGTCCTGGCAGGCCGGGAATTACCCAAATCTTCCAGATGCTGGCACGGAACGAGCTCTTCTCCCGCCCTGCTGTGGCTCCCGGCTCTGTTCCCGCTCCCTCAACTCCACTCACGGATCTGCCTCGGCCGCATCCCGAGCCGGACCAGGAATTCCATGTGGGATTTCGGTCAGGATTGGATTCTTCCCAAGATTTCTTCCTCCCGGGGAGCCCCATTCCCGCCCCTGGGGGGGCTCCCGCTCCTCCTTGCCTGTGACACGAGGTGCCACCTCCTCCCGGAGACCGAGATTCCCGGGAAATCTGGGTCAGCCCCGAGGGAACCCGAGCGATTCCGTGGCAGCTTTTGAGGGGGAGGAAACGGGGCTTGGATCCCACGCGGATCCCGCGGGGGCTGAGGGGTTTTCCAGCCCTTTCCAGAGGCGGGACGGGGACGCGCTCCCACCTCGGCCCTGCTGCCTCAGTTTCCCTCGGGCCTCGTGGCCCCGCTCAGCCCTCGGCCCTTGGATTCGGGGATTTGGGAATCCTGACAGCCTCAGGCTCTCGTGGATCACTCAGGAAACACTTCCTTAGGATCCAGCAAACCCCAGCCCTGCCTCGGGAGTGGATTTGGCTGCAGACTCTTCTCACCTCCCTCACCCTGAGGGATCCTTTCCCAGGAAGCTCTGCAGGGATTTGCTCCTGGATTGGCCCCTCTCCGTGCCTGGATGTGAATCCAAGGAATCAGAGCAGTGGGAATGCCAGGTTCAACCAACTGTCAAATGGAATAATTGGCTCCAGACCCCCGAAGGGTTTGAGTGCATCGGGCAGAGCAGGAAAATCGGGAACCACGAATAATTCCCACCTGGACAAATGGGATAAACGTGGATTTACAGGGAAAAATGGACTCAGGGAAAGCTGACGAGCGTTCAGTGCCAGCTCTGGAGGCTCTGCTAGGACGGGAAGGAGACCTGGAGCAGATGGATTTGATGAAAGACCCGGCAGAGAAGTTCCAGCTGTGCTGAGCTCATGGAAAAGGCATAGAGGGATCAGGAATGCCCCAGGCTCAGGCCGTGGATGGGGGAGATTTCACCTGAGGGGCTCCCGCAGAGCCCTGGGAGCTTCAGCTGCTGCTTCCCGACAGGGGCTGGGGCAGGGTGGAGATTTGGATTCATAAAAATAGGGAAAAAGCCCTTCCCTGACAGCTCTGAAGGAAATCCTGTGGTCCCTGCAGGGACTGATGGATGGGGCCAGGACCGGAATGGGAATTTGGCTTCCCTGGGCACAGGGAAGGAGGTGCGGAGCTCTGGGCTGGAGCTGGGAGCGCTCAGCACATTCCCACCCTTCCCTGGCAGGGTGGGGAGGCCCTGGCACAGGTTATTCCATGGATTCCCCATCCCTGGGAGTGTCCCAGGCCAGGCTGGACGGGGATCGGAGCATCCTGGGATACTGGAACCTGCCCATGGAGAAGGGCTGGAGCTGGATGCGCTTTAAAGTCTCCTCCAGCCCAAACCGCTCTGGGATTCTGAGTGAGGATTCTGTGTCAGTGTTCCTCCTTGGAGCAGGGTTTTTTTGGGATAATCCCAGGTGAAGCCGTGCAGGCATCCCTGTGCCTGCTCCCAGCTCCCCGGGCTGCAGCCAGAGCTCGGGAACGGCTCCTGCTCTTCGTCGTTCTTGGCATCCCCTGCCCCGAATTCATCGCTGCGGACAAAACCTCGCTGCGAGCAGGGGTGGCAGGGGACAGGGATCCGCAGGAAGCAGAGGCCTGACTGCTGGGAGCTGCCAGCAGGAGGAATTTGCCGGGATCAGCCTTCGGGATTGGCTCGGGGTGGCTGATAGGCCCTGCATGATCGATTATTTAAAAAAAAAATCACCTTAAATCTCTAAATTTGTGCTGAGGGAGGGATTCAGCACCTGGGGCCGCTGGGCCGGGGGCAGAGCTGGCCCTGGAGCCTTGGATCAAGCTTCTGCCATCCCCACAAATCTCCCAATTCCCCCTCTCCAGGGCACAAAATCCCTTTTTTTTCCTGTTTCATTCCGCATTTAACACACCCAAAAGCCCAACAGCTCCATCAGCACCTGAATCCCACCACAGCCCCGCACCAGAGCTGAGGCCAGGATACCAGGGATGAAACTCGGAGTGTATCCCATCGCCCCATCCTGCACCTTTTCCCTCTGTTTTTTTAGGGAATTCGCTCCCAGGATCCTAAAGATGAAGGATTCCTCTTTGTGGTGACGGCACCAGGAATTCTCTGAGCTGGGCTCACGGTTTAAAAAGGGTTAATTTGGATTTTCCTTGGATGTTCTCAACGAGAGAAGTGAGGAAGGGACACAAAGACTTGACCAAAAAATGGAGAAAGCTCAAAAAAAAAACCCTCAGAGCAGCAAAAAAGAAATTTTGGATTAAGAGGGGAAAAAAAAAACAGAAAGCCAGGAAAAGGGGATGAGGGGATGGGCACGAGGGTGAAGGGCTGGGATAAGGAAAAATGAGGAAGCTCTGCCCTCGGCCACGTTGATTTCTTTTCCCACTTGGAGCTAAAAACGTCTCCCCGGATTGGGAGCGCCCGTGAGGGAAACACCGAGGGCAGGGATAAATAATGAACTGCCTCAGGCTGGGTCTGAATCCATCCTCAGCTCCCGATGATCTTCCATCCCAAGAAACCTGAGCTGATTTTCTTCTCAAGTCCAGGGAATTTCAGCTTTGGGGTTTTTTTGTCCGTTTTACCCTTCGGGGTTTTGGGGGTTTTGGGGGTTTTGTTTCCTGCCCAGGCAGCCCCAGCACGTGCCAAGCCATCAGTGATTTCCAGGATCCCTGTCCAAACCCCTCCGAGGGGGTAAAATCCACCAAATCCTGGGGGGTTTTTTTGGGATTAAATGGTTTGAGTGGCTCTTCCCAGCCCGATTCGCGGCGCCTCCGCCGCAGCAACACCCATTTTTCCCTCTTTAATTCTCACTCAGTGTCTCCTCCCCGCTCAGTGCCCTGCTCAGCGTGCACCTCTGCCCTTGAGATGCTCCTTTCTCCTCCTTGCCTGCCCTTCCCGCACAGAATCCAGTCGGACATTAACATTCCAGACAGAAGTTATCCCGACGCGCCTGTTCCGCCAATTCCATCAGAATTCCAGCTCCTCCTGCTTGCTCCGCTCGCAGTGTTTGCGCACACGGATTCCCGGCCGCGAGAGCCTCGTCCGCTCCCGTCCTTGTCCTCCCGTGAACCGGGAATGCTGCAATCCATCCTGGAATCCGTTTCCTGCCTGGCTTGGGGTTTGCAGAGCTCTGGTGGTTAAAGCCCCGTTAATTTCCAGCCTGTGCTCCCGGGCCAGGTTGCGTTTCTTTATTCCCGTGCCGCTTTGTGCTCTGGATTAACCGGGGCTTCTCCCTGCGTGCTTTTGCTTCCCCGAGCTCTGCCGCTCCTCCCGGATTCCCATTCCGGGGCAGAAATCCTCGGGATCAGCTCCTTGCCTCTGCTGAATCCCACGGGAGCGGCGCTGCCGCAGCCCCCAGGATGTGCCATCCCCCGGATCCCTCCCTGCGGATGCTGCTCCGGCTCCGGGCCGGGATAATCCCTGCTGGAATCACTCCGTGGGATGTTCACCCCTGCACGGCCGCAGGGCCGATCCGGCGCCTGCCGGGAGAAATCCCAGTCTGGGATGCTGGAGGAGGGGGATCCTTGGTTTGCCGTCAGCTGGAGCTGCGGGATTTGGGATCGTGCTGGGATTGGGGTGGGAAGGGGCACTGCTGGATCCTGCACTGGGCACTGGGAATGGGGAGAGCAGGAGCTCCAGGATTTGGGATCGTGCTGGGATTGGGGCACTGCTGGATCCTGCACTGGGCACTGGGAATGGGGAGAGCCGGAGCTCCAGGATTTGGGATCGTGCTGGGACTGGGGCACTGCTGGATCCTGCACTGGGCACTGGGAATGGGGAGAGCAGGAGCTCCAGGATTTGGGATCGTGCTGGGATTGGGACACTGCTGGATTCCACGTCGGGCACAGGCTGGGAATGGGGAGAGCTGGAGCCACGGGATTTGGGATCGTGCTGGGATTGGGGTGGGAAGGGGCACTGCTGGATCCTGCACTGGGCATTGGGAATGGGGAGAGCCGGAGCTGCAGGAGCTGCTGGGCAGGGATCCTGCTCAGGACGCTGGAGAACATCCCTGGACAGGGGCTGGGGGACGCCAGGTGAAATCCAGCTGGAAAACAGCCCTGGATGCATGGAATTCCCAGCACAGGGACATCCCGGCTGGACAGGGATGGGCCGGGGAGGGCTCGGTGCCAGGCGTGGGGACAGTGCCAGGCGTGGGCACAGAGCAGGGTGAGCTCCCGGGTCAGGAGTGGCTCCATGGGCTCCGTGGGATCCTCCGGATGGAGCTGGGAGCCGGGAGAGGCACCGGGGAGTCACGTTCTGTGTGTGGCCTCGAGTGTCCCTCGGACAGTGTCCGGTGTCCTGTGTGTGGCCTCGAGTGTCCCTCGGACAGTGTCCAGTGTCCTGCTGGGACCACAGGCCCCACACCCAGCTCCAGGCGGGGACATTCCATGGAGCTGCTGCTGGAGCCCAGCAGGGTCCAGCTCATCCCGGACATCCCGGACATCCCGGGACACACCCCGGCCACACCCCGGACACATCCCGGCCATGTGCCAGCCACATCCCAGCCACATCCCAGCCACATCCTTGGACACATCCCAGCCACATCCCGGACACATCCCGGACACATCCCGGACACATCCCGGATACATCCCGGACACGTCCCGGACACAACCCAGCCACATCCCGGACACATCCCGGACACATCCCGGCCACATCCCGGCCACATCCCGGCCACATCCCAGCCACATCCCGGCGTTCCGGCTCCGGCCATCCCCGTGCCGTGGGCTGGAGCCGCGAGCGCTCCTCCCCAGTTCCGGGAAGGGGACGCTGCCTCTGCAGCTGTTTGTTCCCGGGAACTGACAGCGCCAGGAACGCTGCCAAGGCTCCGGCTGGTGGATGAGCCCCTCTCGGAGCCTGAAAAGGTTCCAGGGATGTGGAATCTGAGTGTGGGGATGGTGGGGAAGGGGCAGATCTGGGAACGGGGAGCGCTGTAAGGGGTCCTCGCGTCCAGGGGAGTCACCGAACTGGGCTGGGAAGAGAGTCCAGAGAATGGGAATGGCCGGCCTGAGACAGGGAGAATGTGGAAGGAATTAAGGCCCAGGGGGAGATCCTGAGCCAAGGGGAAGTGAAGAGCCTTAAAAGCATTAAATTGAGCAATTTGGGAATGAGTCATGGAATCGTAGAATCCCGGAATGGTTCGGGGTGGAAGGACCTCAAGGATCATCCCATCCCACCCCCTGCCATGGGCAGGGACACCTCCCACTGTCCCAGGCTGCTCCAAGCCCATCCAGCCTGGCCTTGGGCACTGCCAGGGATCCAGGGGCAGCCACAGCTTCTCTGGGCACCCTGTGCCAGGGCCTGCCCAGCCTCACAGGGAGGAATTTCTCCCGAAGGAAGGAAGGAAGGAAGGAAGGAAGGAAGGAAGGAAGGAAGGAAGGAAGGGAGGGAGGGAATGGAGGGAGTGCCATGAAAATGGGGGAGTTGGGAGTTAAAGATCTCCTGCCGTGGCAATATTTGGGAGTCAGCACTTGCAGCAGAACGGGACATTCCAGGGAAGTCAGCAGATCCCAGGGGCTGTGGGGGCTGACTTCCCTTGGAGATCGGGGGGAGCAGAAAGCAGCCAGGATTGCCAAATCCAGGGAATCACGCCTCATCCCGGGCCTCGTGCTGCTCCCACGCCTTGGAAACATTTCCTGGCCATTCCCGGCAGAGCCAGGAGCCCCTGGTGACCTGTCGGGATCTGCCAGGCTGATCCCAGGATCTCAGGGAGGGCCCAGCCTGGCCTGGCTGCACATCCCCGAGAATTCCCCTCCATCCGCAGCTCCTTCCCAGCCTGGCCGGGGTCTGTCCCTGCTGAGCCACCCGAGCTCCGGGGCTGGGATCATCCCCTCTCCTTGCTCTGCTCGGGGAAGTTCCAGCCTCGGTGGAAGCCGTGGGGGCAGCGCCGCAGTGCCCGAAATTCCATCCTGTGATTCCCACCAAATTTCCATCCTGTGATTCCCATGGAACTTCCATCCTGTGATTCCCACCGCGATTCCCTGACCCAGGGGTGACAGGAGGAGACCTGGGGGGTGTGAGGAGCCCCTGGGGACCCCCCTCTGATGAGCCCCAACCCTCCCAGCATGGCCACTGTCCCCCCCTGTCCTCCCAGGCCAGGCCAGGCCAGGGCTTGGGGACAGCTGGGCTGGGAATGAAGCGATCCTGGGATGGGAATGGGGCCATCCTGGGATGGGAATGGAGCGATCCTGGGATGGGAATGGGGCCATCCTGGGATGGGAATGGAGCGATCCTGGGATGGGAATGGGGCCATCCTGGGATGGGGACAGCACTGGGACCAGGGCTGGGAGTGGGAAGAGGGGCTGGAACAGTGAACTGGAACAGGGCAGGGCTGGGGGGGGTCAGGGTGAGCCCCCTCCCCCGGCTCGGGACCCTGCCCGACCCCTCTGCAGGGAATGTCGTGCTCACGGAATTCCCACAGATCCCGGGTTTTCCGGGATAATTGCACCAATGAAAGAGCTGGAGAGGGGATACCCACGAGTGGCACAGGTTGGGTGGGCCCCCCCTGGGTGTGCCCAGGGCGTTTCTGAGCTTCAGAGCAATCCTGAGCCTCCTCAGAGCAATCCTGAGGTTCCTCCAGAGCAATCCCAAACCTTCAGAGCAATCCCGAGCCTCCTCCAGCTGCTCCTGCGCTGAGCTCGGGTGTGACACCTCCTCCTCCTCCTCCTCCCACAGCCACACCACCACGGTGCGCGCA
>VZTI01005826.1:0-16281 GCA_013397865.1 Struthidea cinerea | reverse complement strand
TCACACACTTTATGCCCCTGCTGTGACTCCAAGCCTGGACACTCCCAGGCATCCCAAACACCGCACACGCTTCCTGCACGGGTGGGAGCCAGGATGGGGAGTACAGGGGAGACTCCCAGGCCCTGGCACGGCCGGGATGCCCCAGAAGCCCGATAAAGGTATCAGCAAACATGTCCTGAGGGCTTCTGTCAGCTCCCAGAGGTGATTCCTGCGTAAGGACTGGGTCTGGGGGGTCAGGAGAGCTTCAAATCCCAGAGCTGAGGAGCTTCATCCATGAACCAGAGCTGGGGGAAGGTCGGGAACACCTCTGACCCTGCCGGGTGTGTCCGGGTGCTTGACCTGTGTTTGGATCCTGGATTGGTGTTTGGATCCTTGGTTTGTGTTTGGATCCTTGTTAGGATCCTTGTTTGGGGTTTGGATCCTTGTTTGGATCCTTGATTTACGTTTGGATCCTGGATTTGGTTTTGGATCCTTGGTTTGTGTTTGGATCCTTGATCTGTGTTTGGATCCTTGATCTGTGTTTGGATCCTTGATTTGTGTTTGGATCCCTGGTTTGTGTTTGGATCCTTGTTTGGATCCTTGATCTGTGTTTGGATCCTTGATCTGTGTTTGGATCCTTGTTTGGATGCTGGATTCGTGTTTGGATCCTTGATCTGTGTTTGGATCCTTGATCCGTGTTTGGATCCCTGGTTTGTGTTTGGATCCTTGTTTGGATCCTTGCTTTATGTTTGGATGCTGGGTTTGCGTTTGGATCCTTGATTTGTTTGGATCCTTGATTCATGTTGGATCCTTGTTTCATGTTTGGATCCCTGGTTTGTGTTTGGATCCGTGTTTGGGTCCTCAATTCATGTTTGGATCCCTGGTTTGTGTTTGGATCCTTGTTTGGATCCTCGATTCATGTTTGGATCCTCGATTTGTGTTGGGATTCCTGTTCTGACACCACAGCACAGCTCAGGAGCTGCCTCTCCCAGGCCGCTCTTACAGGGAGAAGTTCCTCGGTGCCTCATTCCCGGTTTTTCTCCCTGTGCGAACCCCGCGGATCCGAGCAGGGCGGGGAAGGCTCCTGCATTTCGCATTGCAGGAGGGATTTGTCTCGCTGAGAGTCACAGCAGGAGCGCGGAGCCTTGGATTCCCCGCAGAACCCAGAGCCCTGCGGGGATTTGGGGGTCGCAGGCGGCGAATCCTGGGATCCCTCCCCACCCTGAGGCGCCCCTGGGTGTCCGTGGGGACGCGGGGGTGACGCTGCTGGAGCTGGGATGGGATTGAACCCAACAGGAGCAACATCGGCTGTGGCCTGACCTGGTTTCCGTTCTCTGCTGGGGGGTGAGGATTCAGGGCCTGCCTGAGCTCCGCTTGCTGAGGGATTTGGAGCTCTTCAGAATCCCACAATCCCAGAATGGGTTGGGCTGGAAGGGACCTGAAGCTCATCCCATCCCACTCCTGCCATGGCAGGAACACCTCCCACTCTCCCAGGCTGCTCCAAGCCCCGTCCAGCCTGGCCTTGGGCACTGCCAGGGATCCAGGGGCAGCCACAGCTGCTCTGGGCACCCTGTGCCAGGGCCTCCCCACCCCCCCAGCCAGGAATTTCCTCCCAATATCCCATCCAGCCCTGCCCTCCTTCAGCCCAAAGCCATTCCCTGTGTCCTGTCCCTCCATCCCTTGTCCCCAGTCCCTCTCCAGCTCTCCTGGAGCCACTTTAGGCCCTGGAAGGGGCTCTGAGCTCTCCCTGGAGCCTTCCCTTCTCCAGGTGAGCACCCCCAGCTCTCCCAGCTTTGGGATTCACTGGGATGAACTCAGTGGCTCTGCTCTCGGCGATTCCCAAGGTTGTTACGGACAGGACATCCCAGAGCCCTTCCGGACGTCCCTGGCAGTGGCAGACCTGTCTCCTTGGGGACATCTGTGTCCTGCCCCAGCTGGGCCACCCCCTGGTGTGCCCAGGAATGACCCCAAGGAATGGCTCGTCCTCAGCCCCGGCCATGGCCAGGGCTCAGCTGCTCCAGCTCGGGGTGCTGGGATGCTCTGGAGGGTCCCAGAGGGTGCCCAGGGCATGTCTGGGTGTCCCAGCACTGCCAGCCCCAGCCCAGCTGCTCCACTGGCCCGGCAACCCCGGGAGAAGAGCAGCAACCCCAACAACCCCAATGGCTCCATCTCATCCTCACAGCCCCGTGGAAGTTCTGGAGAATGTGGGTTTGAGGTGTTCCAACAGCACCGCAAACAATCCGTGTCGGAAATTTAAGGAAAAGGGGTTATTTCAAAATCATCCTGGAAAAGGGGAGGATTAATTGCTGCTCCGAGCGCCTCAGTCAGTCCCAGCTGCCACCAAACCTCTGCAGGGGAGCTCAACCGGCTCTGCCTTCCCACCCCTGCTGGGAATCCATCCATCCAGGAAGGTTTTTTCCTCTCTTTTTGGTGGGAAATGGATAAAACCCATCCCATCGCTGCCCCTGGCAGAGGCTGGGTGGGTGTGAGCGGCCCTGTCCCGCAGGCCCCACGAGCTCAGGAGGTCCTGGATCCTCCTCCTCAGTGGTTTCCCGGCTCCTGTTTCCTTTCTCTTCCCTGGAACTGCTTCCTGAAGGACTCGGCCACCGCTGGGAACTGCCCGGGCCTGGCACAGCCCGGCCCCACCAGTCCCTGGGATGGGAACTGAACCCACGGCCCCATAAAACGTCCGTGGGAGCGCCTGGGGATGACCCGGCTGCTCCCAGTGCCCTCCGCTCCTCCTTCCCGTGTGCTTCCCAGGCGTTCCCTCTCCTTTCCCGCGCACTGGGGCCTGGGGCCAGCAGATCCTGCCCGGATGATCCCTCCCGAGGGGCAGCTCCGATCCCTGGGATCCGAGGGAGCGGCTGGAGCTGGGCCAGGGCAGGTTTGGGTTGGAGATCAGGAAAGGCTCTTCCCCCAGAGGGTGCTGGGCACTGCCCAGGCTCCCCAGGGAATGGGCACATTCCCAAGGCTGCCAGAGCTCCAGGAGCGTTCGGACACTGCTCCCAGGGTTGTTGGGCCAGGACTGGGGCTGGATGATCCCTGTGCAGGCCCCAGGTCCCACCGGGAACCCTCCGGCACAACCTGTCACCGACAGCATTGAAGCCCAAGGCTTAAAGCAGGAAAGAATTCCATGGGGGAATTCCCAGTTTCTGGTCTAGGAGCCCAAAACGTGCCCGCAGCCGCTTGCCATTGTCCTTTTGGGAAGCCCCCGGTGAGTGACAGCTCCAGCGGCTCTTTGTCGGCAGGAATTAAGGGGGATTATGAATTCCTGTGTTCCTACCAGGAGAAGTGGGAATGGCAGCGCTGGCACGGCCTCACTCCCTCATGGAAGCCGGGCTTTGGAACTGCTGCTCCTGCTCAGAATTTTAAAAGCAGCAGGAAGATGTTTCTCGATAACAGCGATAATGAAATGTTTCCTCCTGCTCCAGTGAGGAATCAGGATGGGAAGTGGAGATCAGAGAACGGAATCATGGAATGCCTGAGGCTGGAAAAGCCCTCCCGGACCATCGAGTCCCAGCTGTGCCCCGTCCCCACCTTGTCCCCAGCCCAGAGCTCTGAGTGCCACCTCCAGCCCTTCCTTGGACACCTCCAGGGATGGGCACTCCAAACCCCCCTGGGCAGCCCCTGCCAAGGCCTGAGCACCCTTTCCATGGGGAAATTCCTGCTGATGTCCAGCCTGAGCCGCCCCTGGCCCAGCCTGAGGCCGTTCCCTCTCCTCCTGTCCCTGTTCGCCGGGAGCAGAGCCCGACCCCCCCCGGCTGCCCCCTCCTGTCAGGGAGTTGTGCAGAGCCACAAGGTCCCCCCTGAGCCTCCTTTTCTCCAGGCTGAGCCCCTTTCCCAGCTCCCTCAGGAATTCTCCAGCCCTTTCCCAGCTCCCCCAGGAATTCTCCAGCCCCTTCCCAGCTCTGTTCCCTTCCCTGGACACGCTCCAGCCCCTCCAGGTCTTGCCGTGAGTGTCCCAGAGCTGGACACAGCCCTCGGGGGGCCCCGCTCCCGCACAAAAACCAACCCAGGGATTGCTGGAGGTGAATTTCTGGAGCTGCCGCGCTCCCTCAGCTCAAACCCAGCGCCGGGAGAGGCTCATCCAGGGAATTCTCCCAAGCCTTGACACTGAGCCGCTCGAAGATCCCTCCCCGGCCATCTGGATCCCCGCACAGCTCCAGCCCTGCCTCCCTGGCTCTCGTTAGCGGGAGCAGCCCCCGGGGCCCGCCTGGGATCACGTTCCTGTCACCAATTTGGCAGAGTTTGCTCAAATCCTCACGGCGAGGTCACGGCACCGCGGATGGCACCGAGCCACGGCCACCGCGGTGACACCGGCACCTCGCGGTGACACCGGCACCTCGCCCTGCCCTCGGCCCCCGGCACTTCTCCTTCTGCACGGTGGCAGCGGTCCAGGCGTCCAGACGAAGGCTGGGGTGGTCGCTGCCATCAGCTGCCACCCCGTGTCACCAACTGCCAGGGACAGCTGCCGAGTCCTGCCTGGACGCGGCACAGACCGGGAGCACTGGGAGCCCCTGTGGGAAGACCGGGGAGGGATCCCTGGGAGCCCATCTGGGCTCTCCTGGCTGGATCCGGTCCTCGGTGTGCCAGAGCCGGGTCCCCCTGGGTGACCCTGGGTGCCTCTGGAGCCATCCCAGGAGTTCCAGGGAGCTGGGAAAGAGCCCTGCAGCCCCTTTGGAGTCACCATTCCCTTCCTGAGGGATCCACGCCCGAGCTCCTGCTGCTCCCCAGGATCTCACAGGGATGGGGCTGGGGTAGTGATGCTCTGGTTTTATTTTCACCCGCAGCTCCAGAGCCCTGAGCCCAAATCCCGGGCAGCCCCTCAGCCCCAGCCCAGCCCCGCGTTCAGGTGAGCTCTGACAGGACACAGCTGTGGGACCTGGATGAGAAATCGGGAACTGGGGACTCACCTGGTGCAGGTGCTGCTCCTGCAGGTTGTGCCCAGGGAGGGGGAATGGCCGGAGCCCCCCGCGAGGGGCCGGACCTGGCACTGACCCTTTGCCTGACCAAGGCCCAGTGGCCACTCTGAGCCCCCCCAGGAGCATCGGGCACAGCCTGGGGGGGACACGAGCCCAGGGGGGGCCTTTGCTCGGGGTCCCTCCCCGGGGGCAGCAGCTGGAGCTGTTCTGTGTGGCTGCTCCACCATCCAAGGGCTGGAAGGACCCAGAGCCTGGGGCTGAGCTGGGAGGGAACTGGTCTGACTGGGAGCAGCTGGGAGTGTGGGCGGTGGTCACTGGTGGCCCCTGTAGCTGTGGGGTGGGGTAAGGCTTTGGGCTGTGCCCCTGGGAGAGCTGCTTGAGGCCCTTCGAGACTGGAGAATCACAGAATAGCCCAGCCCGGGAACAGTTCCGAAAATTGCGACAGATTTGGGTTTCCGGCCTCGGCCCCGGAGGGTCCCTTTGGCTGGGCACAGGAACGAGCAACCGAGATTCCGTGCGAGGCGGTCCTGGGGCTGCTGCAACGGCGTCGCCTCGGCGGTGACATCTCACAGGCTGCCACCGCCACGGCCCTGGGGACAGCCGGGGGACACCACCCCAGCAGTGCCACCGACCTGACCTGGAGCTGCCGGAGCCCTGCGAGGTCAGGTCGGTGTTAACTCCTCCGGAGCCCTGGGGAGAGATTTTCCCAGCCGAATGAGGAAAAGGCTTCGGATGGAGCTCATCCCGTGCCCCGTGGGAAGCACCGACGCCTCCAGCACTGAATCTCTGTTTGTTTATCCAAGCCTGGCGTTATTTGCCTGGATCAGTCTGGCTGTGCCCAGAGGAGGCAGTTTGGGAAAACCTGGGAGGTGCTGGGTATTTATTTACATTGTCCTTTCTCAGGAGATCTTCTCGGAGTGTGTCCAAAAGGAGCCGATTCCACGGTGAGGATCAGCGTCCCGAGGGTGCCAGCTGCCCCCCAAAGCTGCTCCATCCTCACCTGAAACGCAACAAAAGCCTCCTGAGCTGAGACCAAGGCAGGGAGGGCTCACTCAGCAACTCCCACCACGGGCAAAAACTGGCTCGAGTTGGGAAATTAATTGAGTTAATTGAATTTATTACCTGTGAGAGCAGAGGCGGGTGATGAGAAGTAAACCCAAGTCTTAAAAACACCTTCCCCCCAGCCCTCCCTCCTTCCCGGCTTCGCTTTATTCCTGATTCCTTTCCTCACAAGGAAAGGACTCCTCACACTCTCCCCCTGCTCTCCAGAGCCCCTCCTGCCCCTCCTTCCTCCCTGCCCTCGGTGCCCACATTTCTCTTCTCCCTCTCCTCTGGCCACAGCTGATTCTGCCCCATCCCTTCTTCCCCCCCTGCAGCCCCCCCAAACCTGGAACAGGCAGCACATGGACCTGACCAACCCCAGGGGCTGCTCCAAACGAAATTCTCCTCTCCAGGTGGGGATTTCTTCTGCCCGGTTCAATTTCAGGGGCTGAGGAAGAGCCTTCAGCCTCCTCAGAGCAGCACAGCTCAGCCTCCCCGAGCCGGGGGGCTGTTGCATTTTATAAGCAGTGTTTTTCTGAATCAAACTGTGCACTCATCAGAAAATGGACCTTGCTGCTTGACGTATGTTGGGAAGTGCCACGCACATTTACTGTGCCGTATAAATAAAATATAATAATGCTGAGACTCAAGGACTCCCATGGAGTCGTTCAGGAGAGAGGCAGAGGGCCAGTGAATGAATTTGGACAAGGCTCAGAAAAGGAGAAGAGATTTATTTATTGTTTAAACAGGGAAAAGAAAGCCAAAAAGAGCCTTTCCTGGCACAGAAAGGGGTCCTGAGCCGGGAGCAAGGGAGCAGATCCTGTGCTTGAGGAACGGGATGAAAAGGGGATTTGAGCAATGGGATGAAGATGGGATTTTCCTGCCTAAAACCCTGTGGACAGCCAGGGCTGGGTTCAGGGTGCATCGGGGGCCCACACCGGCCTCGGGGAGCTGTTCCCAGCCAGAGATGGCCCAAAGGTGCCCAGGGCTCGGCTGCCTGGGGGTGTTGCCAGCTCGTCCTGTCCTCGTGTGCACCCAGAGGCAAATCCTGCTGCTCGTTTATTTATTTCTGATGTGAGGCCAGGCTTGGCTGCCAGCAGAGGGACGGGACCACCAACACCCGGGGGAGGCTCCAGTGACGCTCCCACGGCGGCACTGGGGGCAGGTTGTGCCTGCTGCAGCTCCCGGGGGCAGGGACAGCTCCAGCTGTGGGCAGGGGCTGGCTCAGGGGCCCTGCCCTGCCAAGCTCAGCTCCCCAGGCTTGGGTGGGGCTGGAGGGACCAGGGCAGGGACAGATCTGGGGGGTCAAAGGTGGGAGAGGAGGGGAGGGGGGGACAGGAATAATCCCTGGGATGGGGTTTCCACACCTGGAAAAGGGAGAGGATGAGGCGGGGAGGGGGGACAGGAATAAACCCGGATTGGGGAGCTCACCTGGATTTGGGAGAGGATGATCCAGGGCAGGGAATGGCAGAAATAATCCCTGGGATGGGCACTGCACACCTGGATTTGGGAGAGGATGATCCAGGGGTGGGGATGGCAGAAATAATCCCTGGGATGGGCACCGCACACCTGGATTTGGGAGAGGATGATCCAGGGCAGGGAATGGCAGAAATAATCCCTGGGATGGGCACCGCACACCTGGATTTGGGAGAGGATGATCCAGGGGTGGGGATGGCAGCGCTAACCCCGGGGTGAGGGTTCCACACCCACAGGCTGTGCCGGGCAGGGCTGATCCATCGGGACAGGCTCCCGGTGACCCCACAGAGAAACAGGGAAAGCTGTCCCGGGGCTGCTGTGCAGGAGCAGGCTCTCAGGAGGGCACAGCAGGTTTTGGGTGCTGAGAGGTGCCAGCAGCTCTCTGCAACGGGGATTTGCACTTTTCTCTGATTTCTGGCACTGGGCTGGTGCCACACTCGGCCCTCGCTGTCCCCTCGCTGTCCCTGGCCCCAGCTGAGCCCCTGCCTCGGGCTCCGGTGCTGGAGCAGTGAAACCTGCGAGCGGGGCAGGTCAATGCAGAACTTCCCTGCCTGTTTGCACCTTTTCCTGGAGCCACTCCAAGGCTGCTGCGAGCACAAAGGGATTCATCACTCTCGGGCTGTCTGCAGCCAGCAAACCCAGAGCGATGTTTGACAGCGAGGAATAATTACCTTGCCAGCTTTGCTTTATCCACATCTCACATTCGGGGGGAGATAAAGCCCCGTTCCCAGGGCTCAGCCGAGGAGCCCATCCAGGCTGGAAGCTCCCACACCCCAGGAGAGGCTGAGGGATGGGAGGCACCGGGGCATCTCCTCCTCCGCCCCGCTCTCCGTTTTTTCTGGGCCTTCCTCACCGATACCTTCCTCTCCAGGGCGGGTTTGGGATGGTCCCAGGCCGAGATTCCCCCCAAACCCTGGCACGGGGGGTCAAAGGCGGCCCGGGGGCACCAGCCCGGGGTGAGCTCCGGGCCAATTTATTTCGCTCATCCTCCACCTCTTTAATTAAATTAGCTCCAACACAAAGGGTTGCCTGACCCCGATTGGGTTAAACGAGCCCGTCTCCATGGCAACCGGCTCCTCCGAAGGGCTGATCGCTCCTGTGGCTCCTCCAAACCCTTCCACATTCCTCAGCTCCCATCCCTCGTTGCTTTAAAGGCGCTAAGTTGGGTTTGGGAGGAGCTGAGCCTGGATTTGGGGGTGACAGCTGCTGGGACCGCTGGAGAGGCTCAGTCCTGCGGAAATATCAGGGTCTGATTCCTCCCGTGGTTGCCGATCCCATCATTTTTCAGCGCGGATCAACGCTTACAGGGCGTTGCTCTGTGGGATTCCTCCTGGAGGGGAAGACAAACCAAAAATCCATTTAGGAGTTTGAGCAGGAGCGGCCCAGCTGCTCCCAGGTGTCATAAATAAAGTAAATAAACAGCAGGAGTTGCCTCCGGGAGCTCAGGGTGCGGGGTGGGAATGTAAAACTCTGACCCAGATACACCAAATGTGGAAGTGCCACCAGAAAGAATCCCCGGAGATGGGACCAGAGAGGGGAGGAACAACCCCAGGCACCAGCACAGGCTGGGGGTGACCTGGGGGTGCCACCAAGCTGTCCCTGAGCCAGCCCTGGGAGCCAGGGGACAGTGGGGTCCTGGGGTGGATGAGGAGGAGCATTCCCAGCCAGTCAGGAAGGGATCCTGCCCCTCTGCCCAGCCCTGGGAGGCACCTCTGGAGCGCTGTGTGCAGCTCTGGATCCTCAGCACAGCAGGGACACGGAGCTCCCGCAGGGTGACAGAGATGCTGAAGGGCCTGGAGAGATCCGTGCCCAGGACAGGCTGAGGGAGCCGGGGCTGCTCAGCCTCGAGAGGAGCCCCAGCTGAGAGGGGCCCTCAGCCCTGGCTGTCCCTGTGTGCAGGGAGGGCTCAGGGCAGGGCCCGGGCTCTGCTCCGGGGCCCAGCAGTGGCACCAGAGCCACGGGCAGGGCCTGAGCCCAGCGACTGCCCTGCACAGGAGGCAGAGCTGCTGCCCTGGGCAGTGCCCAGCCCTGAGCAGAGCCCAGAGAGGCTGTGGAGTGTCCCTCCCTGGGGACATCCCAGACCCATCTGGCCCCAGTCCTGTGCCCTGTGCTCTGGGATGGCCCTGCCTGCGCAGGGAGGTGGCACCAGATGTGACCCTCTGTGGTCCCTTCAAACCCCTCCAATGAAAACAAATTAAAAGGTAAAAACCCCTCCTATTAGAGCAGCCAAAACCGGGATTTGGATGGAAAATGAAAGGAGGCAAAGCAAGGGAAAGGTTGGGGAGAGCCTTGACTCCCTGGACCCAGCAATGAATGTGAGCGGGGGAATATTTAATATAACAGAGACTTCCTGAGGCTCGGCGATGAAAGATTTTTAAGCAATTTCCAGCTGAAACCTTGATTCAAACATTTAACGAGGAGGGGAACCTATCAGGCCAACTTATCCCAGAGGAAGCGATGCCTCTGCTATCTTTTGTGCATCTTTAAATTACATTTGGGAATGGAGTTCACTCCAGATTCATTCCGGCTCTTTCAAAGCCCACTTTAGGACGACACGACCTGCACCCATTCCCTCCCCTGATGGCACCGGGAGCTCCGGGTGCCTGGTGGCTGCATTTGAAGCATCTCTAAACACTCCATTGAATCCCTCCCCGGGGTGCCTCTCTAAAATAACTGCTGCAGGTGAACCATGAGAAATCTCTGATTTAAGAGGGGCTTGGGAAGCTTCTCCAGGCCTGGATCGTGGAGCCAGTCCCAGGACGGGGATGAAAACTGCTCAGGTTTAAAATGAGGGATTTAGGGGCAAAATGAAGTGTGAATGCTCCGTCCTGGCGCCACACAGGTGGCACCAGAACATCTCTCCCAGTCTCATCCTGGCTCTCAGAGGAGCCAATTTGTA
Source organism: Struthidea cinerea (assembly GCA_013397865.1). Taxonomy (NCBI): domain Eukaryota; kingdom Metazoa; phylum Chordata; class Aves; order Passeriformes; family Corcoracidae; genus Struthidea; species Struthidea cinerea. The sequence continues at coordinate 5,964 of VZTI01005826.1, read as the reverse complement.
ATTAAGTGTTCATTAGGCTTCAGCAGGTCCATCCTGCCCTCCCTCACAGGCTTCGGAACACGGGAAGGGTTTGAGGAGCTGCTCACAAGAAACCCCAAGAAGAAATCTGTGACCACCCTGGAAATGTGAATCAGACCGAGCAGGGACTCAGTTTTGCCTCTGGAAGTGTCCAAGGCCAGGCTGGGTGAGCAGAAAATCCTGAGAGGGGATTTTTTTTGGGGGGGGAAAAAAAGCAAAACCTGAAATATTGAGATTAGAAGGTGGCAGGGGTTGGAAGGGACTTTTTTCCAGCACCAGAAGGGGCTCCAGGAGAGCTGCAGAGGGACTTTAGACAAGGGTCTGGAGTCATGGGACAAAGGGGAATGGCTTTAAGCTGAAGGAGGGGAGGTTTAGATGGGATTTTGGGGAAAAATTCTTCCCTGTGAGGGTGGGGAGGCCCTGGCACAGGGTGCCCAGAGAAGCTGTGGCTGCTCCTGAATCCCTGGAAGTGTCCAAGGCCAGGCTGGAGCAGCCTGGGATGGTGGAAGGTGTCGCTGCCCATGGCAGGGGTGGGGTGGGATGGGTTTTAAGGTCCCTCCCCACCCAGCAGCTCTGTGCTTGCCCCTCTCCCCCAGGTGAGGACACCTGCGGTGCTGCTGGAGTGGTCAGCAGGGCCAGCAGGGCCTCCTGCAGCAGCCCCCGGGGTAGCCGGTGAGGAAACTGAGGCACAGTCCCCGCGCCAGGAGCTGGGCAGTTTTATGGCGTTATTTTTCCAGAGGAAAAGACAGGCCCCTGCCTGCTCCCGGCTCGGAGCCAGGGCAGGCTGCAGCCGCCTCGTTTCTCCTGGATGGATGGAGCCGCTGGAGGAGGTTCAGGGCTGCGAAGGTCCCCGATAAATCCAGCCTCGTCTGCGCCAGGAAAGCCCCGCAAAGGCCGGGCGCTGCATGGCTCACGGGCGGTGATGGAGCCACTGTCCCCCTTCTCTGCTGGAACCGCGGCCCCGAACGACAAAAGCCTCAGGGGGATTTGATGAATTCCCCCCAAGGCCCGAGCTCTCCTGGCTGAGCGCCCACCGGGCCTCGGGGGAATCAGGGGAGCCGCCAGGAGATGAATTTGTTTCTGCTGGGGGTCCTTGGTGGCACCTCCAGCTCCGACTCTCAGCTCCAGCCCCCTCTCCGTGGATGCGGCGATTCCCCCCTCGTGCCACCTCTGCGCCCCGGGAAGAGCACGGAGTGGCTTCTGCTCGGGTGTCCCTGTGGTCAGGGGGCCTGGGAGGGACCACCCAGGGCTGGGCAGGGGGTGAGGGGCCCCCTTCCCTCCGCTGTTCCCTGCTCCTGAGAGAGGCCGGGGGCAGAAATCCCGGGAAGGACCTGGAGCAGCAGCTCCCTCGTGGGAAGCTCATGGTGGGAGGGCTGGGACTGGGTCACCTCGAAGGTCCCGTCCGACTGAAACCATTCCATGATTCCATGGTTCTCCCTGCCTGCAGGAGAAGGGGAAGGAGGCACGGGGTCCGAGAAGTGGAAATGGGAGAGGAGGAAAATCCCAGAGAGCGTGGGGAGGGTGGGGTGGGGATGGGTCACTCCTGTCCCCTGTGAGGGACACCTCCCACTGTCCCAGGCTGCTCCAAGCCCCAATGTCCAGCCTGGCCTTGGGCACTGCCAGGGATCCAGGGACAGCCACAGCTGCTCTGGGCACCCTGTGCCAGGGCCTCCCCACTCTCACAGGGGGGAATTTTTTCCCCAAATCCCATCTAACCCTGCCCTCCTTCAGCCCAAAACCATTCCCTGTGTCCTGTCCCTCCAGCCCTTGTCCCCAGTCCCTCTCCAGCTCTCCTTTAGGCCCTGGAAGGGGCTCTGAGGTTACCCTGGAGCCTTCTCCTCTCCAGGGGAACTCCCCCAGCTCTCCCAGCCTGGCTCCAGAGCAGCTCCAGCCCTCAGAGCATCTCCGTGGCCTCCTCTGGGCTCATTCCAACAGCTCCAGGGCTATTCAGTGCTGAGGGCCCCAGAGCCGGACACAGAATTCCAGGTGGGATCCCAAAGGAGCAGAGGAGAGGGGAGGGATCACCTCAGGTGCCATCCCGTGCCACTGTGAGCGGCACTAACGGCGAGGAATGGCACGACAAGTTCAGGAGCAATAATAACTCATTTATTTAATTATAAATCAGTTTATATAACTTGGGTCGCCAGCATGGCATAAGGTCATTGGTCACAGACCATCCGCCTCCCATGCTGGCTGGCTGAAACCTTTCAGAATATTTTTCCCAGGCAATATCATAACAATACTACACAACAACTGCAGGTGCAAGATAGAGAAAGTTTGCTTACAAAACCTTAGCACTGTTTTTCATCATTTCTCTGAGAAACTGAGCTCTCACAGAGTGCTGCAGAAAGATGGAAAATTTCTCTGCTAACACTTTTCAGTGTTCACAATCCCGGGCCACCTTCACCTGCTGAGCACAGGAATTGTCACCCTCTCCCTGCTCCCAGGGCAAGGCGTGCCCTTGGGCTGCCGGCGGGACATCCCTGCCCCTGCTCCCAAACCAGACGGGAAAGGGGACGCATAAAAGCAGCGCGGAGGAGGCAAAAAGGAGAGGGGAAACAAAGGAAGGAAAGTGAGGGGAAGGAAGCAGCGATGGTGTGATGCAGCTGGAGCGGAGGTTTGGGGACGGCCAGTGCGGGGAGATCTCGTCCACGCAGCAACTCCTTAGAGCAGGGAGCTCGAGGGGGCAGGAGCAGGCGAGGGCTGGGCCCAGCAAAGCTCGGCCTCCCTCAGTTCTGCGTTTCCACCTCCCACCTTTGATCCCAGCCCGGCCTTTGACTGGCCACAGCACTTCAAACACGGAATTCCCTCTGTTCAAACTTCCGAGGGCTGTGGGACAGAGCTTTCATCTTCCTCCTGCCTCAGCAGAGCACAGCACACACACGGCGCTCCTGCTCCTGCCCGGGTGTTCTCTCCCGCCTCACAGCACCCCAGGATCACAAAATCAGCTTGGGAAAGACCTTTGAGACCATCGAGTCCAGCCTGTGACCCGACCACGGCTCTGAGTGCCACGTCCAGTCTGTTGTTCAGCCTCCCCGCGCTCTGCTGAGCTGGCACAGCCACTGCCACGTCGGCCCCATCACTGCGGGGTGGCCTCACGTTCCTTCCATCATTGTGACCTGAGAGCCCAGGTGGGCAGGAGGCCGATGGCACCCGGCTGCTGCCAGCCCCGCTGTGGCCACAGGACCAGGGCAGGGATTGTTCCCTGGGCTGCCTCTGCTGAGGGACCTCAGATCTGGGGTCAGTTCTGGGGCCCTCATGACAAGAAAGACCTGGAGGGGCTGGAGCGTGTCCAGGGAAGGGAACAGAGCTGGGAAGGGGCTGGAGAATTCCTGAGGGAGCTGGAAAGGGGCTCAGCTGGGGAAAAGGAGGCTCAGGGGGGACCTTGTGGCTCTGCACAACTCCCTGACAGGAGGGGGCAGCCGGGGGGGTCGGGCTCTGCTCCCAGGGAACAGGGACAGGAGGAGAGGGAACGGCCTCAGGCTGGGCCAGGGGAGGCTCAGGGTGGACACCGGCAGGAATTTCCCCATGGAAAGGGGGCTCAGGCCTTGGCAGGGGCTGCCCCGGGAGGGTTGGAGTCGCCATCCCTGGAGGTGCCCAAGAACCCTGATGAGGATGTGGCACTGGAGGACGCGGTTGGCGGGGAGCTGCCTGAGGGCTTGCACTTGATGATCTTAAAGATTTTTCCAACCTTAACTATTCCATGGTTCTACGGCTTCGGAGGCACCTGGGAGGTCTGGGTGCACAGCCCTGAGCCGGGGGAACCCCCCGGTGTGGGGTTTTAGTTGGTCGCACCACGGAAAAACAGCCCCGTGGCCGTTCCCCAGCCCCGCTTTGGGGCTGACACCTGAGCTAATCCAAGCTTCTCACCTTTTCTGCTGCAGGTTTCGATCCCCTGGGGACCAACCCTTTAAGTCTCCAGACAAAACCCCCAAAAAAGCCCCTTTGGCTCACAGTTTTGCCATGGGGAGTTTGGGGGGGTTTTGTGGTGTTTTCACAGCGTGGCTGAGTCAAGCTAGCCTGCCCAGCCCAGGTTTATGTGTGCTTTGGGGCTTTAGGGGGGTTCATGTGGGGTTTTTATGATTTTATGTGAGGTTTGCATGATTTTATGTGGGGTTTGTGGGGGTTTACGTGTGTTTGTGGGGGTTTAGGGGGGTTTAGGGGGTTTATGGGGTTCTGCGGGGTTTGTGTGGGTCTCTGTGGGGTTGTGGGGGTCTGCATGGGGTTGTGTGAGTTTATGGGGTTTATGTGGAGTTGTGGGGGTTTATTTGGGGTTTGTGTGGGGCTCTTCCCACTGGAGGCTGAACTCCATTCCCTGCTCCTTTCCAGCCTGGCTCAGCCAGGAGAAACCTCTCCCTGCTACCCCACGGGAAGACGCCCTGACATCCCTTCATTTTCACATAGCGTGTGTACAGCCTCATTTCAATTAATTATTGCAGGCCGGGATAATTAGCAGCCTCCGGCCACGGCCTCCTGCAGCAGAGCTGTTCCGAGCGCTCCTGAGGGAGGCTCTGGGTTCCTGCTCTTCCTGCTCCTCCGCGTGTCACGGCGCCGGAGGGAAGAGCCGCTGCCCCCGAGAACTCGCCGTGACAGCTTCACCTGGTCACAGCGTCCAGGAGAGCTCGTCACAACATCCAGGAGAGCTCGTCACAACATCCAGCAGAGCTCGTCACAACATCCAGGAGAGCTCGTCACAACATCCAGCAGAGCTCGTCACAGCGTCCAGGAGAGCTCATCGCAACATCCAGCAGATCGCATCACAACGTCCAGGAGTGGTCATCACAACGTCCAGGAGTGGTCATCACAACGTCCAGGAGAGCTCATCGCAACATCCAGGAGAGCTCGTCACAGCGTCCAGGAGAGGTCACCACAGTGTCCAGGAGAGCTCGTCACAACATCCAGGAGAGCTCATCACAACATCCAGGAGAGCTCATCGCAACATCCAGGAGAGCTCATCACAATGTCCAGGAGAGCTCATCGCAACATCCAGGAGAGGTCACCACAGCGTCCAGGAGAGCTCATCACAGCATCCAGGAGAGCTCATCACAGCGTCCAGCAGAGCTCGTCAGGCGCCATCGCCTTGGGCTGGATCGTGTTCCTCTGTCGCTGTGAGCGGCACTGACGACGAGGAATGGCACGACAAGTTCAGCAGGAAAGCAGTTCTGATCTTTATTAATTCATTCATTCATCCTTTCATAACAGGGTTCGCAAAGAGTGTGTTGAGTGGCATAAGACAACTGGGTGCTCGGCCATCCACCCCTTGAGGGGATTGGCCAAGCTCTAAGACACTTATTCCAAAATATTAGAAAGCCAGAACCACAACAATCCTGCACAACAAACCCAGGTGCAAGATAAGGAGTTCCTTTACAAGAACCCATAGCCGTGTTTTCACAGCCTCTCTGAGAACCGCAAAGTTCTCCCAGAACGCTGCAGAAAGCTGACAAGTTTCTCTACCAAAGCTTTTCAGCACCCACATCCCTCCGCGCGGCCCCTGAGGCGGGCGCGTGGCGGTGACGGAGGCCTGGCCGGGGAGGGGATTTGTCACAGCGCTGCCACCCGCGCCCTGTCCGGCGGCGGACGAGGCCGCAGAGTTTAGACCCGCGTGGCCACGAGCTGAGCTTGCAGGAGCTGCTCTCGAAGCCGTTTCTCAGCGGCTCCGGGTGTTCTGTCACCCCGCCCGGCCCTGCTGGTGGCACAGCTGCCCACGCGGGGCTCCCTGAGGGCAGCAAAAGGCTCTGCTCCCCGAGGGCGGTGAAACGAAAGCTGGAACACGCAAAGAGTTGGCTGCGCCTGGGGCATCAGCTGGGCTCTGAGAAACTCCTGGGAAAGGTGGACAAATGCAGGAAATCCACCCAAATCGCTGCCCTTGGGCACTGGGCGGGGAGCTGGGGGCCCGCAGAGCCGCCAGGGATCCAACGCGGGATGGTGGGGCCTGCTCACAGGGCC
>VZTI01005823.1:1672015-1694205 GCA_013397865.1 Struthidea cinerea | reverse complement strand
GGACAGCAGCGGGGACAGGCGGCACAGGCGATACATGGCGGCACCGCCGGCACACGGCAGCGGGGCGGCACCGGCCCGGCCTCGCCAGCGCGCATGATGGGCCGGGCACACGCCACGACCGCCTCCTTAAAGCCGCAGCGTTCTCGGTCGTGAGGCAGGGACGTGTTGTGGTGTAGCGGGCTGCTATAGCTCTGTCCTGCCTGGCCTCGGGCCGCTATAGCTCTGTCCTGCCTGGCCTCGGGCTGCTGCAGCTCTGTCCTACCTGGCCCTGGACGCTTCCAGGGATGCGGCATCCACAGGTTCTCTGGGCAACCTGTGCCAGGGCCTCCCCACACTCACAGGCAAGAATTTCGTCCTAATATCCAGTCTGATCCTTCTCTCTTTCATTTTTGAAGTTTTATCCCCGTGTCATGTCGCTCCAGGCACTTGTAAATTGTCCCGAGAGTCACGGAATGTTCTAGGTTGGAAGGGACCTACCAGAATCATGTTCGGCACAGGACAGCCCAACAATCCCCAACAAACGAGGAGGATTCTTCCTCAGGAACTGGAGCGATGCAGCAAGGGGGAAGGGCTTCAAACGGAGAGAGGGGAAATTCACACCCCAACAATCCCACCCTGGGCATCCCTGGGAGCGGTGTCCGAACGCTCCTGGAGCTCTGGCAGCCTTGGGGCTGTGCCCATTCCTTGGGGAGCCTGGTCAGTGCCTCGGCATCCTCTGGGGGAAGAACCTTTCCCAATACCCAGCCTGCCGCTGCCCTGGCCCAGCTCCAGCCGTTCCCCGGGTCCTGGCACAAGTGCAGCACCTTGCACTTACTTGGCCTTGCTGAACCTCAGGAGATTCGCACAGTCCCACCTCTGAAGCTTTTCCAGGTCCCTCTGGATGCCATCCCATTCCTCCCGTGCGTGACTATCCCGCACAGCTGGGGACTGTCAGAGGGTGCCCTCATAACTGTGATCACACGGGTTTTAGAGCTGCATTTTTCCGAAATGGCTCCGTGCCATCGCAGCCACGGCTGGGTGAAGGGTGAATATCCCTGAAACTGCACCCCAGTGCCGAGCCCCAGCAATAAAACCCCGCTCTCTCCCAGCTGCAAAGCCTTCTCTCTTCATGGCTGTGTTTCCGCAGCCATGTGAGCACACCGGCCTGAGGACAGTGGGAGAACTGTGTCGGATAAATAGGACGGGTTCCCTCCGGAAGAACGTGCAGTTCAGGAGCACAAAGTGGAGCTGCACAGGACAGCACGGGGTGGTGCAGTGCTGCTGGGTGGCTCTTGCTCTGTGCGAGGCACCGCAGAACAAATGCGTTTCAAGGGGGATCTCGGGGGAACAGAGGGAGAGAGCTTTGCTTGCATTGAAATGCTCTGTTCTGTCTTAACAGCACTGCCAGTTCCAGGGCTCTACACTGCCTTTAGTTCTTGCTTCATAAATCCAGCCCCTCTCTGAATGCTTTGGAGAAGAATGGTTTCTCGGAATACAATTTCAATGTTTATTACTGCTCCAAAGCAATTTGCTGTGTGTTTCCTGTGACACACACCTGTGCCACCGGAGCAGACAGATGATATTGGCATGGCAGTGCTCTGAGCAGAGCACACTACAGTTTTGTCCTTTTTCTTTCTGAATATCAAAAAAAACCCCAGGAGTTAATTCTGGTCTCCGTAAAGGAGATGCCAGTGGCAGCTCTGGGCTCTGCACGGGGACACTGGGCACTTCCCTGTGTTTGTCTGGCAGATCCATCAGAGCCGTTGTGGGACAGAGACCACGGAGCTGCTCTCCTGTGACAGATGTGTTGCTGCTGCCGGACATCCAAAAATCCTGGGCAAGTGCAGAAAAGAGCAGGAGGTCACTTAATGAGGCATGAAAGCATTAGGGCTGGCAGTTGTATCTGCACAGCCTGGCTGTCTGCTGCCTCCACATCTCAGTGGGAGGTTTTGCTTGGAAGCAGGAAGGAACAATATGATAAACACCGAGTGATATATGCTCAGTGAAAAAGGAGCAAACACCCGGGCTGGAGACAGCTTAATGTGAAGATGGTTTATAAGTGCAGGGAAAAAGACATTAGCTCTGTCCTGCTCATTGTAACTAAGACAAAGGGGCCAAGGTACAGCTTTCAGAAACAGCTCAAGAAATTCTTCTGCACAGACACACATATTTACAAACACATCTCAAAATGTTTTGGTGTCTACACTAAATATAAGATAAACTGAAAAAAGGGGTGCTACAAAATGCTAAAACCCAGCACAGATCTCAACAGTGTGTTCTGCAGTCCTGAAACAAGAGCGTGGGGTGTGGAGATGTGAACCCCAAATCCAGATGGCTCAGGGATCTGTTACTTAAAAATAAACCTAAATTATTAATGCACTTTATCTACTCCATTTATTTGTGCTCTGTCTGAACCCCTGTTCCATCTCTCAGCCTGTCTCTATCTATATTTACTCTTATTTTCCATTTGCAATTTTCCAACAGCCAGAGAGTGCTGCTCTGGTTTTGTGTTATTTGTGTTATTGCAGTCACTGTTTATCATCAGCAAGAGGAAAGCTGGGAATTGAGCTGAGAGCTATTGAAGAGGCAGTAGGTATAATGTCACCAGGAGATGCATTTGAATTCCTGTGAGGCAAAGACTTTTCCATAATGACCATTCTCTGTAATTTGTCAGAAAGGTTTGTCATATTTTTATCAGAATGTGTATAATGTAGTAACACAGGGGGTACTCTTTATCAAGGTACCTATTATAAACCTCTTAGATACCAATTTCCCTTCCATAATTTGAATTTCTGAAGTCAAAATTTCTCTTGGTTTGACAGTGCTGTAGGAGCAGTGACAAAACTGAAGTGTGCTCTAATGTGCAATTTCTGTAACCAGAAATCCAGGATGCAGAGTTGTTCTGTCTCTGGTTTGCTGAGAGTCCAAGCTAAATACAGCCACTGATGCCTGTGGGACTCTGCAGTGAGCTGGTTCAGGAGTTAAATCCATTTGCAGGGATAAATGTGATCAGAAATTCAGTAACAGCTTGTGAGAATGTCTTAGCCAATCTACAAGGATGTTTTGATGATGAAGAAATCTTAGAAGTCTGCTAAGTTTTCTAAATGGCATGAGAGCAGATTCATTACACGTTTTTCAAATCATTTAATCTACAAATAATTCAGGGATTGTGAATGTGCTGGTACCAAAATTTAATGCCTTCTAATGGACGCGTAGGAATTGGTTCCTGTGTGAGAGTGGGAGGCAATTTCTTCGTCGTGCTGGAAGCTGTGTCATTTAGCATTATTACAAATGTAGTAATGCCATGCATATAAATACAATGAGAGGAGCTGGCAACTGATCATGACCTTCATTTAGAACAGAACCAAAGATAAATTTTTCATATTATAGTAAATTAAGCGGATGGCATGTGAGCTAGTTTTAAGTGGCCCTGTTCTTTAGTACATTAGCTTTTTCACATCATGTTCCAAGAGTGTTTGAATCATGAAGATGAGGTAATGGGGCTAGCTGATAAGTTGAATAAGAATTAAAATGATACCAGGGAAGGAGTATCCATACGCAGTTGATAAACATATTTATTAGGGAAGTTCTGTGTCATGAATCCTCGAGTACATACGATCAGCTTTCAGGGACATCTTTCTTCTCAAGCAAAACCAGTAGAAAGTCAGTAAATCTTGGTATCTTCTCTTCAGATGGGAGGAGACTGCAGTGCTAGGATTGCTAAATCCAAGGGAAGCCAGCCCAGGTATTTTCATCTTTGAGAGGACTTCAGGGCAAGAGAAATTTCTAAACAGGACAGCAAAGAAGGAATTACTTGTTTAATTTACCTGGAAATCCTTGAAGAACGGGGCTGTGTGGGCCTGTCCTGGAGATGTGTGGGAATCCGTGGTTGTCCAAGCAAGGGGAACTGTGGCTTCAACTCAAATCCCGCTTAATCAGGCAATTTATGCGATGACTTGTGGGAGCCTCTGCAGAAAGGTGAATCTCCCCTACTCAGCAGGTCTTGCTCTTTAAGCCCTTAGACTGGTTGGGCAAAAAGGGGTGTAAAGTAAAAACAGAAGAAAGTAGAAGTGAGAATATCCGTATTGCTCGTGCTGATGGGATCTGCTGCTGATTCCCTGTGCATGTGTGTGAGGGAGCACACTGGTGCTGCTGAGCAGTGTGGCTCACTCTCTTTGCCATGGAGGAAGCAGAATTCTTTCGGCTTCTTTGTCCCTTGGTTGACACAAGCCAGCAGCATTAATTCTCCTCTCCACAAGATCCTCCCCAGTGATCCTCTGGTGTTTTTCCATTTGGCCGGTGTGATGTGCAGCCTTCTGGATGTGAGTGCAAATCACATCCTGCCAGGTGTGGGATTGATAGTCCCAGCAAAGCAGGGAGGTTATTTTCTCACAGAGCAGCTGAACTGCAGGGAGTGACAGCAGAAGCCTCTTCCTTGGCACCCCCTGTGTGTCACCCTAACGGGGTGGCTCAGCTCCATGTCCAAACAGCTCCTTTTGCCCTGTCTCTGGGAGCACTGGGGACACACAAAACTCCCTTCACAGAAGCACTGGCAGCTTTCACCTTGGTGTAACCATTCACCTGGGTTACGTTGCAGGAGCAATAATTGCTGTACCCACTGCTGGTTCCGTGAGATGTGTTTGTCATGGACCCATTCCCCATTGGAACACAGGCTTTAACATATAACTCATCTTTTTGGGTACCCAGCAAAGTTTCCATAACTCATGTCTGTGAAGAATTGATCATGTTGTACCCTTAGACTGATATTTATGTTGCAGTGAAGTGCAAACAATCACTCCGGTACCTGGGGTTTGGCATTTGGAGATGATTTTTGATGGTTATTTGTTTATCATTCAGTGCAGCCCACTCTGAGGAGAGGTGTCTGCTCTAGACCTGCACCTCTGGAAAAGAGCTTTCAAACTTCTAAACCGGATGAAGTCGAGTAGCCCAGCAAAAGTGCAGTGTCTTGTGCTGAATACTAAACACAGAGAGGCACGAAAATGATGCTGTTTGCTGAGCCCTGTTTAACATCTGCTGACACTAAAACGGGCAAAGTGGTATTTTGTGAAGTGAAAAATGATGGGGCCAAATTTGGAAGCTGAGTGTTTAAACTGCTTTGCCTCCTCAAGGTGTTTCACACCTCATCTGATTCCCCTGGACTTTTGCACAGAGATTCTTCTTTAGATTTAAAAACTTCTTATTTAGATTTAATTTTTGATGCCTCTCTCTACTGATGATAATTTAGCTTTATGAGAAATTGAGAAAAATTAGGCAAGAGATGTTCCAGGCAATTAGGGAACAGATTGTCCAAGGCCGGGTTGGATGGGGCTTGGAGCACCCTGGGACAGAAGGTCCCTGCCCATGGCAGGAGGTGGAACTGGATGATCTTGAAAGTCCCCTCCAACCCAAACAATTCTACGTGGTTTATATTTTTCTAAATGTTCAGCAATTTCAAATTGTTTTCACAGTATAAAAGCCAGTTGTCCTCTTCCCCTTCAGGCTTAAAAGCTGTGTAAATAGTTGATAACATCCTCTTGTAGCAGCCCATAACTCACATTCCCAAGGGCAGATTTCCCTGCCCTTTGGTCCTCACCAATATTGCTCTAAAGCCAATTGTCAGTCCATTTAGGTGCAACAAGTAACAGCCAAGGCCAGATCCCCTCTTTTCCACCTCTCACTGCATAATGCCGTAATGAGATTCTGGTCAAGCGATTCAGTGCAATGCAATTTTCAATCTGCACGGCACTCAGAAAGGCTGCTGTGAATTACGGGGCACGGTGATTAGCCCCTGTTTGTCCGAGGTTACTGGAAATTGTTGCCACGTCTTGCAGGTGGCTGTGCTGCTGCGCTGGGACGCGGCCTTCGGCGGCAGTGACGCACACGCTCTGCCCCAGCGCATGGAGGGGACCGTGCCTGGAGCTCTGGGACAGACACCTTTGCTTTGCAGAACAGCTTCTGGCCATAAGGAAAAATCCACCTGTGAATTTCCCTAAAGCACGAGAAAGGGACCAAGGGCTCCTCAAATCCTGCCTGCTCTATGCTCAGGAGCGGAACAGCCAGGAGTGTTTTGCAGAAGAGGAAGTCCCCATGGTTGTACCTTACCTCTGTTCTTGCATCTGACAGAGAGTAGCGTTAGATGGGATATTGGGAAGAAATTCTTCCCTGTGAGGGTGGGCAGGCCCTGGCACAGGGTGCCCAGAGAAGCTGTGGCTGCACCTGGATCCCTGGCAGTGTCCAAGGCCAGGCTGGATGGGGCTTGGAGCACCCTGGGATAGTGAAAGGTGTCCCTGCCTGTGGCAGGGATGGTTTTTAAGTTCCCTTCCAACCCAAACCATTCCCTATTTCTCTAAGTATCCTGAGACCAGCAGGAGAGGTGCCTTCTTTTGGTGTCTTCTTCTGCTCTTCTTCTCAGGCAGAATTTGAGATACACCAACAATTGTAACTACTTGAATGACCAAACTTTAAATAGTGATAATATATTGCATCTATATGGGCATTTCATAGGAGTGAGCATATAATGAGGCCATAGCTAGGGAACAATGTACATTACAGCCACAGCTACTAGCAGCTTTTTGGTCTGCTGATCTTTCTGACATTTAACAATGGGGAACATTCTTTTAAAGCATATAACCTATCCTTTATAAAAGATTTATGTCATATTTTCAAGTGTGAATTGGTGAAGTAGGACCATTATAAATAGAGTCATCTGAGGTTGTCAGCTTTGAGATCTTATTTAAGTTCCAACCTTTAGTGGGCTCTGGGCATGTGATGCCCTATTACCAGCTGTGTTACAGTGCCGTGAGTGCCTGGTTCTGATCCTGCTTTATGGTGGTGCTTATTAAATGTTCTCAGGAGGAGCAAAGAGCCTGTTTTGTGGCTCTGGGAGTGTGACCACCCTGTGACTTGTTGTGTTCTCTGTGTGACACTGGCACAGGCACCCATCCCTCACGATGGGTGTGAACAGAGATGTTCTGTTTGTATCAGTGAAATCCTTTAGCATGCCTGGCAGCTGATGCTTGAGAACAGGCATTGCAGGAACTTGTTTGGGATCAGACTCCAAAGCAGGAGGACTTTGCCAAACTACGTGTACTAGCAGGAAGGCAGAGGGGAGGGATATTCCCTGCCTGCTGCTGGATATTTCTCCCCTGGCAGGCACATGCCGTACACCCTTCAGTCAATGGATGGCACTGCCGGCTTTTCGCAGCCTGCAGTCCGGGAGCTGGTTTGGGAGCTGCCTTGTGCAGTGCGTTCGTGACTCAGTGCTCAGTGTAAAACACGCTGGTGGACAGGGGCTCCTTCAGAAGCTGTTGTGCAGCCAGCGCCCCTGGAACAGGGATGGAGCAGGGTCTGTCAGGGGATGCGGGTGGGCTCCCAGCCAGCCCTCGCTGCTCCCTGCCCGGTCCTCGCTGGGAGCACGGCGTGCGGTGCCTCTGCTGTGACTGCACCGACAAGAGAGGGGCTCCTGCTTGTCGAGAAGGCCTGAAGCACATTTTGCTGATGGCAGCTCAGCCTGCTTGGGCTCAGCCTGGAGCCACTGCCCAGTACGAGCAGATCTGCTGGGAATATCATGGAATCACATCAGAGAATCATGGATTGGTTTGGGCTGTAAGGGACTTAAAGATCATCCCATTCCAACACCCTGCCATGGGCAGGGACACCTTCCACTGTCCCAGGCTGCTCCAAGCCCCAATGTCCAGCCTGGCCTTGGGCACTGCCAGGGATCCAGGGGCAGCCACAGCTGCTCTGGGCACCCTGTGCCAGGGCCTGCCCAGCCTCACAGGTGGAATTCCAATATCCCATTATTCATTATTTCTTATTAATAATGAGTGATACATTCTTCATTATTTGTTATCCTATGGGATGGTGCATGAGAATTCACTTATTATTCATGGATTTAGCAATTTTATTGGTTTGTCACAGACTAGTTCTCACTTGAGCTGGCTGAGGCAAATTCTTAATTATACTGTTGTGACCTCAGAGCTGGTAAAACGGGAGAGAAGAGCAAGAGGACAGAGCAATGTGAATTTAAAAGGGAGATCAGAAAGGAGAGCTGAAAATTTGAAAGCTTTAGGGATCTCGAGTGTTGTACAAAGGTTATTAAGCATTCAAAGTGAAGAAAAAACAGGAAACGGGGAAGGTTAGAAGAAAAGCTGTCTGTGAACAGATCTTCTTTTTCCAGAAGCCTGGATAAGTTTTAAAAAATAACCGATTCCAAAAGCTCCTAAAAAAACCTCAACCTGAAAACACTCTGGGTTTAGCTGGATGCAGCTCAGTGACATGAATAGTGTTGCAGTTATAAAATGGATGTAAATCAGAGTGGTCCGTGCCTTAATTACCAGTCTGCCACAACAGCAGATCCAGTCCTGTGGAAACCCCAAGTGGTTTCTGTGGTGTATCACCCCACAGACTAATTGGTCACTTGCCTTCTAGAAATGCTTTCAAGATAATTAAGAAAAATAATAAATTGGGAGAATATTTTGTTTCTAATTGGGTGTCAGATGTACTAAACCGTTGAAAAACTGAAGGTTTTGCTAATAACCAGAAACCCTCAGCTTCCTCTGGTGCTACCTGCTTTGTTCTGAGTTGTTTGTGGAATAATCAGGTTTTTAATGGATGTGACATTCACCAGAGCTAACCAAGAGACTGTGGGCTGGGAGAAGTTCTGCTGCTACCAGTGTGGGAATGAATTTTGCTGGCCTGAAAAGAAAGAATTCCTCATTTTGGGGCTACAAAACCCAATTTTGCCTGTTGTTTGAAAAGCCTTCAGCCACCTCTGACAGTTCTGCAGGCAAAGCAATTGTACTGGAGAAAAAAGGCCTAAAATAGACATTGTCTGCTTTAAACTTCTCTGGGTTAAGCAGCTCTGTTTTCTGCTGGCTCGTGAAGTAAATAAACGTCAGTGTTACCAGTTGCTGGGAGTGGGCCTTAGGAATTCAGCTTAGTGCAGCCTTGGTATCTGGAGTTCCTGGATGATGCTTGAACCCACAAACATCGGGCATGTGCTTGTAAGTGGTTGCCATGGAAATAACATTAAAAGCTGTTCAAAGAATGGAAGAACAATGCACACATCTTTTATGGATTTTTACACCAAAATAATTGATTCCAAAAGCTGGTGTGAAGCAGTTCACACACTGATGCAACAGGGCCCAGAGCTGTTTAATTCTGGTTTTGTGAGGGGTGAAGTGTTTCTGGATGTTTGTGACAGGAAAGCACTGTGCAGACAGAACTTACATGAACATTTATAATTCTGTTTTATCTTCACATTACTTGCAGAGGAACTCTGCTGATGAACATGGCAGTCTTTTGTGAACCAGTATTTAATATCACGATTTCATTCTCAGTGAGCAGAAAGGGCTCGGGCTTAGTTCAGATCCCTTCTTTTTTGTTTTCAGAATAAACTCAAGAATTTAGGAGGAAACGATGAACTCTTTGGTCTATTTTGAAGTTGAGGAGATGGCACTGAAGTGGCAAACCAGAGCATTCAGCACTCACAGAGACCCCAGAATAATAACCCAGCCTGTAAACAGACAGTGAAAAAAGGGGGGGAAAGCCTGGGAAATCCCCTCTGCTGAGCACCTCTGCCTTTTCCTGGCTGACTGCAAGGGCAGGAGAGGGAAGAAGAGGGTGGGAATGGGGGCAGAAGCGATTTGAGAAGCAGAATCCCAGTACAGCTGCCAGGGGATAGTGGCTACAGAAAATGTCTGTTATTAATGCAACAAGACTGAAACTGCCTGGGCAGCGTCACTTTGAATTGGGTCACTGTTGCTCCAGTGTGATGTCACCATCGGGGCTGGACATGATGAAATTAATAGAAACTGGGAATGTTAATTAAGAGCCAGGTCAGCTGTCCTCAGCTGTTAGTGACAGTGTCATCCAGCTGTGATGCCTGAGTAGATTTGCTCACACACCAGTGGCAGACAGGAATTTTTAGCAGGTGATAGACCCCAGATCAATAACTTATATAATGCAGCTCCTGAGTCACCTACAACAAGTTTACACATGTGGAATTCAGAGGAAGTAATCTTGAGCTTGTGCTACCCTGGAATCACAGAGTGGGGGAGGTTGAGAGGGGCCACAGTGGCTCATCTGGTGCAGTTCTATTCTCCATTCTCCCACAGCTGTTTCTCCTGGGAGCAGATGTTCTCCCCAGATGTCTCCCACAGCTGTTTCTCCTGGGAGCAGATGTTCTCCCCAGATGCAGAGGGGCAGCCCTGGCTCCCTTGTGCCGCTCGGGCAGCATCTCCCACCTGCTCCTCTGACCTGTTCTGCACTGAGCAGCACCAGCAGCCTGGAATTGGAGTTTCCTTCCTTTCAGAAAGTTTCCTTTTTAGGCTGGAACAGATATAAAATGTGACCTGGAAGCACGTGGCAACATTTGCCTCTGCCCACGTTGCCAAACACAGCCGAGTAGGGCCTGACCTTGTCCCAAATCATGGTGTGCTGCACGAAATGCTTAAAAAACCTTGGGACTCTTCAGATTTTTCGTTGAAGGAATGAGAAGATAATTAGTTCACAGGAAATGCTTCAGTGGACAATACCAATCCAGTTGAAATTTTAAGCTGTACAGTCATGCTCAGCAGTAGATTTATCTTTTTTTAAACGATGTAAAATGCCAGCTAGGAAAGTGTTTTCCATCTAGGTTAACAATAGAGGTTCTTGCATAAGCCACTAGAGCTTTCAAAAAAATGCTTAAAATAATTTCCTGAAAACTTTAAATGGAGTGGACTGAAGATAAAATTTGGGATAATTTCCTTGGGGACCTACTTTATGTTTAACTTGTTGTTATCAACATCTGAATTGAATTTCTTAGGCAGCAGCCACATGTGCTCACAAATTAGGGTCTATATGGCAAGCTTTTATTTTTGTTGTTAGAAATGTTCCAAATGAATGGAGGGACCTTTATTTTTAGGAAAAAAAATTTCTAGTGTTAATTTAAAAAACCTCACCTTGTCCAGCTTTTTATTTCCTGCTGTAGAATCCCAGGGGCCGATTTTATATTTTTTCTTCTGTAGCTGGAGCGTTTGTGTATTAGAAAGGTCAAGAATGTCCAATATTCAACTTTCTGGACATTTTTTGAAGATCATGGAACATTACCAATTGTTTTTCTCTTCTGAATATACAGTTTTCTTCTAAACATGCAGTTGCACATTTAATAAAGTTTACAGAATTTGTCACATTCTCATTCCCATATCTTTGTTAGTACGAAAGGACCTGAAGGTTGCACATTTGAATGCTCAAAGTTGGCAACTAGAAAACAAACCCAGATGAATAACCTGTAATGAATACTGGTTTTGCTTTGGGTTTTTGGGGTTTTTTTGGGGTGTGTGAGCACGGGAAAAAGTCTGATTAACAGATTTGTCTTCTGATTTCCAAACAATTCAGATTTTGTCCTCACTTTCTTTCTCAAACCACAGTGTAAGACTACTGTGAGCTCTCAGGCTCAGATTTAATTGTACCTCAGAAGAATTTTTGAAGATTTCTTAAAACACATAAGATAAAAAGAATTCTGGTAGTGAGCAAGTACTTTAAAGCCATATTTGGGGCTCTGTAAAAAAACCCGAACAATGCTTGTCCTCTGTTGTAAAACAGTTTGAACGTAGCTGCTTCCTCATTCATATGAAATTTTATTTTTTTAATGTGCTGTATAATGAGCACCGTGGGCTGTTTGTGGTGCTGAGCTCTGTCACCCTGCTGGTTGCACATGGGGACGGGGGACAGCTCCTTGCTGGCCAGCTGCTTCCGAGCATTAATCCCATATGCAGATCCCGAACTTTAATGAAGGACTAATTAATGACCTGGCAGTGGCTGAGCCTCAGCAGCCTGGCTGCACCTTCAGGCTGCCACTGTCACGCTGGGCTTTATCTCCCGAGCTCCTGGCTCAGCTCAGTCGCACTCCTGTTACCACCAGGCCCAGAAAGTGAAGGAGAAAAACATCCAATTCCTTTAAATTCCCCCTGGAGTTCAGGGGCAGCTTCAGAAGGTGCAGCTGCTAATGACCTAGGGGTGATTCATCCATTATCGGGTAATCTGCCCTTGGCTGAAGTGATTTAAATCCGGGGAGCTGAAGACAAAAACCTCATCTTTAACAGAGAGCTGCCCGTAGAAATGAGCAAAGAATTTTAAGTTAACAGAACGCTCTCAAAATTAAAAAACTGGCTGCTTTGGACTGCTCAGTGGAAGCAAAGCTGAAGGAAATCAGATTTCCCACGGCTTTAGATGGGCTGTCTGGGATTCTGAGTAAGGCAGAGAAGAGGTTTACACACGGATATTCTGTACATCCAAAATATCCCGAGGGAGGAAACGGGCTGAGTGCCTGATCCTGCAACTCTGTTGACAGCAAAGCTCATGTTAAGTCCTGGCCTTTCCACGCAGAAGTCATAGTCTGGCAGATTATTAATAAGTAAGTAAATCATCTCTTGGTTTTACAAAGCTGACATTAATGGATGAGCAGTTCCATGTCTCATTTGATGTACCTGGATGAGAACGTAGCGTGAAAAGTGCTCTTAAACATGGCTTTACTGCCCAAGGGAATACTTATAATTTTAGTTATTTTTGTATTTATAAAGGAGTACACTGATGGGATAACCTTTTGGAAGAGCCAGTGAATATTTTAAATTTTTGTTTTGTTGTTCCAGGACTTGACATCTCTCTTTTTTATATCCTGGATGTGAGTCACCCTGTCTGATGTTAAGTATTACTGATGAATTCTCCCCTGTATCACTCATAGGTCATTTGTTTCATTGTCATTTGTCTGTTGTGTTTGATTTTCATCTTGCAGTGATGAAACCTTGCACAAGCTCTCCAGGGTGGCTGCCCCAGCTTCCAAACCAACACAAACAGAGGATTTTTCTCCCTTCTTGTATTTGCCATTTTTAATTTAAGCAGCCACGTCCCACACACAACTGGGATGTAACAGTCCAGTGATAACTCCCTGCCTCCTCCACATCCATTTTTTGTTCCCTTCTTCCATTTCCTGTGCCCCTGCAGTTTTGTACCCTGGGGTGGCAGAACTGACCTCTGCAAGTCGCCAGTTCTGGAAGAGTCCTTAGAAATCCCTCGTGTGACTAAAGAGAAATTCATGCCACTGACCCCTTGATTACTTGCTGCCTGCACGGAGCAGCAGCCTCTGAGTGCTGGCCCACCCCGAGGTTCAGTGCCCTGGATGTGGCCGCAGAGAGTGAGAGGAGGTTTGGAAGAGGGATCCTTCCCATGAAGAGAGAGCATTCCATGGCCGAGGGCAGGAAGGAATTTCACTCCACTTGAAAGGATGGCTGTTTCTTTGAATCAAGATGTGAAGTTACCGTAAGAGATGAGGAGGAAAGAAGAAAGAAAGAATCTGTGGGTTTCTTCCACCCACCTTGACCCCACGAACAGGGATTTTTTTTTTGTACTTTTAAAAAGTACCTGTGGTTTAAAAAAACCCAGACAAACAACCCACGACAAAACAACATAAAAAACTTCTCAACCAACCCCCTCTACTAAAAAAAGTTACTTTCTTGCTGTTTTGCTTTTCCAGGCCTGAGATTAACAGTGCAACTGCGGTCTTGGGGGAGCTCAGAGTGGGTTGGGGAGTTCGGAGGGATGAATTGCAGAAGAGTTGGGGCTGGGATCTGCACTCAGGGGACCAGAAACCACATCCAGGCCACAGCAGGGCTGTTTGTCACAGCCAGGGGTTATCCAGAGAGGGGTGACAACGGAGCAACAAAAGTTTCCAATGTACCACGTTATTTTATTTTCTCTTCACACCCCGCTAAGGCAGCCCAGCTGCATAATTAGGATTAAGTCAAAGGCTAAGTGATACACAACAGATGATCCAGAATAATTTCTTCTTTTGAGTTCTTATGAATTCTTCTGAAATCCTGCCTTTTGATATAGGCTGGCTCAAACTTTGAATTCCTGGCTCTGGGAAACTGGACCTTAAACATACTCCCAAACTTTCTGACTGTGTCCTGTTGACTGAAGGTCTGAATCCCTTCAGCATCCGGCAGGATTCCTCTTGCCTCAATCTTGCCTCCAATCTCAGCAGCTGAGAACAGGACAGTTAGGACATGATAGGTTCAGGTTGTATCAAGATGAACTCTGTGCTTTCAATCTAATATAATGTTTGATCTTTCCGACCCCAAATCGGAGCTGTTTTCTGAAGCATTGCCATGGCGATGCACAACACAGTGCGTTGTCATTGCCAGGGCTTTCAGAGCTTTATTGAAATGCTTTTGAGCTGTAGAAAAAGATCTATGGGAAATAATGGTACATTATGTCACAGATTGATTTACAACGGGCTGCTCTATAAAATATTTAATAGAATCTCTAAAATTATATCAAGACAAGTTACCAGAAAATTAAAAATACCGAAGTATATAGAGCTGCAAACATAGGCATTAGTGTGTGAGTACAACCAGGCCTCTCCTTCCAGAGCTCGGAAGGAAAATATGTTTGCTGGCAAATTGAGTGATTGTTTCTGAAAATTGGCAGCTCCCTCGTTTCTGGGTAAGCCTTCAGCATTACCTATTCCTAAGAAACTTCTTTGTATTCACAGAGTGCTTACTATTGTGAAGCTAATAGATATGTTTTTGATGAACACATTTTTTCCATTTGAATTGTGAGAGCAGTAACCTTTAGTCATCCACAGACAAGATCATTTAAATTCTAGGCTCAGTGCAGCAAAATTGCTCGATTCAGAATCTGATATGCACATTGGCTTAATTATTTTTGGTTTTGGCTTTTTTTTTTTTTTTCATTGTGATGAATCTTATGTGATTATCAATAGAGTTTATTTTATCTGTGTGGTAAATTCATCTGTGGTCTGATGAATTTATTTCTCCCCCGTTCAACCCTGCTCTTAAAAAATATACAGGATTGTATATTACTTTTATTGCTTTTTCAGAACACCCTTGGTAAACATCAGATTCTGTACATCTAATTCCCCTGAAAACCAGCAATGCGCGATGGATGTGAAATCCTGACCCTGTTGAGGATTTAGCAGTAGCTTTAACCATTAACAGGTAGTTCAGACTCCACTCAGTGGAAATGAGGGCTGAACTCCTCCATTTCCCAGGTCAGGCCAGAGTCCTACAGCTGTTCCTGAGATGTGGGAGTTGAATCAGCGTCTGCTGGGATTCAGGCTGCTAGGGGAGCAGTCAGTGCTCTGCCTTTCACCTTGCATAGCATTCATTTGAACATATTCTCTCATTTCCTCTCGAACTTCATTAATGGCAATAGAAACATTAAATTTGCATACATCAATTGCTAAGCAGTTACGTTAGCCAGACTGTAGGAGCATTAATACTGCTTGAAAGTAGGGCTAATTATATCCTGCTTCCCATTTTGGGCATTGTTTCTGTCTGAATTGTAATGTGACTAAATTATTGTTTTGATTATGCTGACGAGTTAGTTCATTCTCATTTATCTCCTGATTCATTTCATTCAGGAACCTTTGAAATCTGCACAGCTGCCCCAGTCTGAGAAGCCTCCCACTAAAATTCAAGCAATGCAGTTCTGTTCTTCCCAGGACAGAGTTACTGGAAACTGGGAGCAGGAAGAGAATGTGATATTCTCCATCCATAAGGATATTTTAGGTCATAGTACTGGACTTTCTGAGTGAGTTTGGGCAAGTTATTACAAATCAATGCAAATTAGTTCAGCTTTGCATCCAAACAGGCCAATAAATGGGTTGAAGCAGCAGATTTGAACTTGCTTGTGCTAACAGTCACCCTGATCAGCTGCCTTTTTCCAGCAGGCCCTTACCAGCTCTGGAAAAATCCTTTTCCAAGGATCTTTGTTTTCCATTCCTGTGTCATTTCCCGAGCCTGATGCTCTGCCAGTTGGTGAAATCGCTGTCTCTCCTGGAGGAGGCACCTGACACATTCACGAGGCCATTCCCTAAATAATGGCAAAGATTGTACAAGTCCTTTGATGATTAACAAGAGCTCTCGGTGGCGAGGCTGACGAGGCACTCCTGCCTGTTCTTATTTTCTCCCTGTCGTGTCAATGGAGCTCCATGGAATCAGGAGGGAGCAAAGAATGAAGCTGAGTGCCAGGAGAGTCTCCAATCCCTCCAATCCAACACGTGGTGTTTGTCTTATCTAAAGAAGTGACACAGCTTTTCATTTCCTCTTCCATTGAACAGGCTCCTTAGCCCTTGGTTTTCTTTGTAAAGGTGGAAGCACAGCGATTAAGGAACAAATTGGGAATTATGGGAATTGTGTCAGAGCGTTGGAGCTCATTGGTCACTTGGGGGCTGTGGCTTTACGTGTTTTGGTTGTACTGGGTTGGTGCCACTCTGCTTTTCCCACCCCTGGAGGTGTCCAAGGAACACCTGGACGCGGCACTCAGTGCTCTGGGCTGGGTGACAAGGTGGGATCAGGCGCAGGTTGGACTCTTGGAGGTCTTTTCAAACCTCAGTGATTCCGTGATTCCGTAACACCAACAAAATTCTTCAGATACTGCTGAGCTTTGCCAGAGCTCTCTTCTTTCTGGCTGTGGCATCCAGAGTAGCCACGAGCTACAGAGAAGTGACCCAGCCACCGCAGCTTCCCTTCCACACCCTGTGTCGGACCTGGTGTTTGTGCCATTGACTTCTCCATTCCCAGTGAACCATTACCATGAGGGCAGAGTCCCAGCCACGATTACTTGTTAATTAAACCAATAAATGGATTAAACACTGCATTGCTTGTGCATGAAAAACATAAATGCTTCAGATTACTAGAGTTTTTTGGGTTTTGGATATCTTGAGCTGGACGCGGCACTCAGTGCTGTTACAGTCAGGCATTCTGGGGTTGCAGGCTGTCTCCTCCCACAGGAAGACCCATTCCTGTTCCTATTCCCATTCCTGTCTTTGTTTCTGGCTCTCTCCGAGCTCGAATGCAAGCTGTGCACTATCCCTGTGTCCCTTGGCAGGCTGGGTGCAATGCAGAGTAGCTTTAATTAAGGATGCTCTGGGGGGAAAGCAGAATCTGCAGCAGCCAGAAGAGAGCACATAAAAGCAGAGCATCCTCCGCAGCTAAGTGATCAGTTATATTGCAAAAGGAGTAACAGATGCAGCTGGAAAAAAGGCAGTTTGGATAAACTCAAGGATCCCACGTTATGCTCAGAATCAGGACTCCCCTCATTATTTTGCAGCTCGTTAAAAAAAAGCGGTACAAGTGTTTTGCCTTTGTGCTTTGCTTCGTCTTTCTGACTGGGCCCTGACATTTAATGAAACTGTGATTTTTTTTTCCTCATTAATAATGCAAAATATTTAAACAGCGTGTAGCAGTGTTCTTAGAGGCTTCGCTGGTAATTTGTGTTGCTCAAAGCGGGACTGGTGACTCTCAGTGAGAGAAGAAGCTTGGTCTGGTCATGTCACGCAGTTTTGAAGCTGCAGGGCTCCTGTAGGAGAATCTACAGTTCTGTTTTAAGGACCTAATTTCCCCCAGGCTGTACAAATAGCTCTGCTACCCTGCCAGCAGTGCCCAGCACCCTGAGCGTGGAGCCATCCTCAAGGAAAGCTCGGGTGGGAGCGCCCAGAGATGTGTACACGTCTTCCACCTTGGCATGGATTAATTCTTCTCTTTTCAAGACTTTTATCTCTGTGTGTGGCACAGGATAGTGGGTCAGAGATTGAACAAGTCTCCATTTTGTTCCTTTACTTCTCTCATAAAACCTCCTGGTTCCCTGAGGCTTTTAGAGGGAGAAATGGCCTCTAACTTGATCTTGGGCAGAAAATACAATGCCCACATTCTCTCCACATTGTCTCTCTGCTTGGGGCATCATTATGGCAACTATAATTGCACTGATTTTAGTGGAAAGAAACCTACTTCAGTTCCCTCATTGCAGCAGGAGTTTTGAGATGATTGTGATGCTGAAATGATTGAAAAAGTTAAATACTGCAGCTGTTTCAGAAGCTGGCCTAAAAAACTATAAATCCAAACTCATTCTAACATTAATTGCACTGAACTACGTACCAAGCTAATTGAAAGCTTTTAGCTATTTTGGTTGTCCATGCACTCCCCACTTCCTTGTCCAGAAGTCCCAAATTACATATAATGAAAAAAATGAAAGCATTAAATGGTTGCTGCAAGTGCTCAGAGTGCAGTGTGCCATAACATCCACGTCACCAGCACAGGAAACAGAAAATGGCATTGTCTGGAACATTTCCATTCATAGAATGATTTGGTTTGAGAGGGAGCTTAAAGAACATCTCCACCCCCTGCCATGGCAGGGACACCTTCCATTGTCCCAGGCTGCTCCAAGCCCCGTCCAGCCTGGCCTGGGACACTGCCAGGGATCCAGGGGCAGCCACAGCTTCTCTGGGCACCCTGTGCCAGGGCCTGCCCACCCTCTAAAGAATTTATTTCTTGTAATTAATCCTAATCTGCCCTCTGTCAGTTTAAAGCCATCCCTTGTCACTCCATGTCCTTGTAAAAGTCCCTCTCCATCTCTCTTGAAGCCCCTTTAGGTGCTGGAGGATAGAATAAGGTTCATCTAAAAGACGTGGGGAAGGATTAACACTTGACTTTTGCATGAAAAATTCTTCTATCTTTAGGTGCCACAAAACAAACAGACAAACAAACAAACAAACAAACGAGTTTTTCTTAGCATGTATTTGTGATTCTGGAAGATTTCTGAAAGCTGTAAATTTACAGTTAAGGATTGTAGATTTGACAGTAAAAAGCATGAGCAAAATAACAGGAATTCCTCAGTTTTGGTGGTTAATATCGAAGCACCATGTCTTGACACAGCCAAGGGATACACCCCGTTGTCACTGCATGGTGAGGGCGCTTGTCACTGGAAGCAAGGGCAAGGAACAAGGACAAGGACTCCTTGTTCCCTCTCGAAGGAGGGAACTCATCAGTGGCAAGGCCACCAAGCTGTTTCTTTCCTGAGGCCTGTGCTGACGGGAGGGCAGCTGGAGGATTTGCAGGACAATCAGAGACACGTAACCAGCTCTCCTTTTCCTGGGAAGGGGCGACTCACAGGCTGCTGTGACTGAGCCTGCAAAAGGCCTGGACATATCCCAAAGCTCCACCAAAACTGAGCTCATCCCAAGCTGCTCAGGCTGCAGTGTCTGCAACACATTTTACCCACACTTGGCACCGCAAAGGACCCGCCTGGTTTTCTTGTGGAGGTGAATTTCTTGTGCTGGGCTGCAGAACTGAATGGCTGCGAATATTTCCCCAGCTTTAATTTTTCCATGATTATCCAAGTAGTGCTTGGCTTGAAGCTTCCGTCCAGAATTACATTTTCACCATAATGAAAAACAATCTACAGGAACTGTTTGTCTTTGCTTGTCCCTGTTTCCTACATGCTGCTCTTGGACTGTGCCACCAGCACCGGGTGGACACTGAGAAGTTTTTCTGTGACCGCAGCAAACCAGAAATATTTGCCTGTGATTTATATATTCAAAGATGATAAAAGCAGCCCCAGCAGCTGCCAGTGAGCAGAACAGTCCCTGCTGGAGGGCTGTGCCTGCCTGGCTGTGTCAGCACAACCACGATGAATGTATTGATGGTGCTTGGCAGGTGCCTGAAAACAAGTTTTCCCTGAAAACAGTGCTGTGTCCTTCAATTATCTCCTCCTGCTGAAACTGCCGTGAGGAAAACCTTTGCCACGGATCGTAGAGATGAGAAAATGAAAAACCACTCCATAATTTTGTGTCAGTAGGCCCTAGGAAAGAAAAGGACCGAGTGTTCATGGTTCTTTGAACTTTTGGTGTCTCCTGACTGTTCTAGTGTGTAGTTACACCCTTATCCCAGAAGCACAGAAATATCTTCATAAAACCTGAATTCATCTCTTTGGGGAGGAGGAAGCTGAGTGAGAAGAGAGGGAAGCATTAAGAAGTCTGCTAAAAGAGGGAGGTGTGCTTTTATGATCTGTGGCCTGCAACTGTCCCTTATGTCTATTATAACTCTTCCCAGTCCTGATACGGAGCTGCTGGTCTTTGGCACGAGCTACACCATGGCATGACACGAGCTGTGACATGAGCTGCACCATCAGGGCTGGATTAGGAGCAGTTGTGCTTTCCAAAGAGGATATAACCCTTTGGAACAGCTGTTCATGGAGTCAGGGAATTACTGGGGTTGGAAAAGACCCTTGAGAACACCGAGTCCAGCTGTAAACCTGACACTGCCAAGTCCACTTGTAAATATCAAAACCAATCAAAAGCCTCGGGAAGTGGCGGGAAAATGGTTGATTCTTCAGTTTCTGAAGGGGCTGGAGAGGCCTCTTGCTTTGGGCCTCTCCACTTGCTCTAACAACAGAAATTCTCCTGCAGCTGCTTTTGACGTGAGCTACCTTGAACCTGCATGGAAAACCGGCAGCTGGAA
Source organism: Struthidea cinerea (assembly GCA_013397865.1). Lineage (NCBI taxonomy): Eukaryota > Metazoa > Chordata > Aves > Passeriformes > Corcoracidae > Struthidea > Struthidea cinerea. Next base: position 1,673,923 of record VZTI01005823.1, on the reverse strand, counting down.
AAAGATACTGGGGAAAAGAGGTCTCTTGGTAAATATTTCAGCATGTGTGGCACAAGCCTTCCTCCTTTTCCTTGTTTAACACTGTTCTCAGCCGTAGTGCTTGGAGCAGTAACCACAAAACCCTTCTGTGTTGTTCATTTTGAAAAGTGTCATGAAATTTGGGAAAAGGTGTATGAAGTCTGCTTTTGATTACAGAAGTAGCAGGATCTTTCCAGTCTTCCTTCCTTCTGTTACCCGGAGGAGAAAAAGCCATCCCTTTCCCGTGCATTATGGCAAACTTTTAAGTGGCAGCATGTCTGAGGTGAAATGTTACCAGGCTGGCACAGCCCGAGTAAATTGGAGCGAGCTTGGATGACCTCTTCCTATTGTTCAGAAACACCACTGTGAGCCTCACAGCTGGGCTTTTTTTGCTTTGCAGGAGCCCCCCAGAGAGAGGACAATCATCTGTTGTCCAAAAGTACCACATTTTCTAACAAGAGCAGGAGGATGAGAGGCACGGATCTGGAATTACGGCAGCGTGTCACAAACGAGAGCAGCCAGGACACAACCAGTGCACAAATCTGCTTCCTGAGGGAGGCACAGGGAAGGTACAATTGGCATCATCCCAGACAATAAAAGCAGCATGAAAAGAATCGCTGATGAGTGTCAGAAATGCTGATGCGTTGGAAATGTCTTTCATTCATTCTCCACGGGCACCTCCTTCAAATTCCGTGGCCATCAGCTGCTGGCAGTTTAATTTCATTTGGAGAATGTCAATGGAGAATTTGGAGTTGTAAATGTTTGCATTTTAGCAGCCAGGCTATAGGGAAGTGGGCCACGTGTATTGCTGTTGTGGCTTGTAGCTGCTCCCAGTCCCATTGGTCAGGGTTCTTCTCCCAGTGAGGCTTCCAGCAGCAGACTGAGCCCTCTGGGAAGCCCTCTGACAGATTTTGGGAGCAGGTTTTGGAGTTTAAGTGACATTCTCAAGTATTTTTGTTACTGAAGTGGGCCAGTGTAACAAGTCAGGGCTTGCAGCATTTTTCAGACTAGAGAACCCCTGCCAGTCTCTCACAGTGTGGCACTGAGCAAGCTTTAATTATCGTGTGCTTGACAGTAAGAGGTAATTGATTTGTAATTTGTCTTGGGTTTGTGGTTTGGTTTGGGTTTGGCTTTTAATAAGGAATTTCTCTAATTGCCATTTAATGTGCACTGTTCCATCCAATGCTTATATTTTTCCACTTGAGTGACTGTTCCCATAATGGTGTCTGTTTAAAAGGAAGTTTTGTGTCAAAGCAAGATTTATGATGGGCCATAATCTTCCTCCCTCGAAAGAAAGCAATTACTCAGCCAAAATACGTACACCTTGGTGATTATGTCAATGTAACACTTCCTGCTGGGTATTAAACTGTATTATTCCTGCAGTCTGAACTGGGAATATGATTAATAACAGGTTCTGATACAGAAGATAGCAAATGAAGGCCGAGTAATAGTAATTTTTCATTTGAATCACAGCCAAATTGGCTGTTTTGCAGTACTCGTCTATGGCAATTATTTGTTGTTCTGCTTCCTAATGCTGATTTCCTTCCAGAGTTTATCAGCATGGATCTCAGGGAAACACTGGCACATTGTGTCTATAAACACTTGTGGCCAGATGGGGAAGGCAGCCCTGCCTGAACTGCTGATTAGATCTGCTCAAATCCAGGCCCTGCTGCAGGACAGGGCTTTCGTGGAGTGCCTGCGCCTGCTCCTGCTCCTGTTCCTGCTCCTGCTCCTGCTCCTCCTCCTGCTCCTCTCCTGCTCCTGCTCCTGCTCCTGCTCCTGTTCCTGCTCCTGCTCCTGCTCCTGCTCCTGCTCCTGTTCCTGTTCCTGCTCCTGCTCCTGCTCCTGCTCCTCTTCCTGCTCCTGCTCCTGCTCCTGGTCCTGTTCCTG
>VZTI01005823.1:1644325-1671701 GCA_013397865.1 Struthidea cinerea | reverse complement strand
TCCTGCTCCTGCTCCTGTTCCTGCTCCTGTTCCTGCTCCGCTCCTGCTCCTGCTCCTGTTCTTGCTCCTGTTCCTGCTCCTGCTCCTCTCCTGTTCCTGCTCCTGCTCCTGTTCTTGCTCCTGCTCCTGCTCCTGCTCCTCTCCTGCTCCTGCTCCTGCTCCTGCTCCCGCTCCTGCTGCTGCTCCTGGGGCGGCAGAGCAGTGTCCACCTGCCCGTGGTGACCACCTGCAAACGGCCTCATCGTGGTGACCTGGGGGTGAGAGGTGCAAACCTTCTGCAGATGCAGTGAGTTCCCCAAGCCACAGCATCCTCTGGCTGCCAAAATTTGCATCGTTTAATTTGAGCTGCCGGTTTGGGCTCTGCTGGGGAGCGGTGCTGAGCTCCTCGAAGGGCTTCTCACTTACTTGTTGTTCCAAAATCGGATGTTGCTGGGAAATGTTCGGGAGTGCTGACCTGCTGAGGTAGATTTGGGATCAGACTTTGGATAGATTTGCACAAGGGGTGCTCAGCACTTCACGTTTTGTGGTGCCATGGGCAGGGACAGCTTTTACTACCCCAGGCTGCTCCAAGCCCTGTCCAGCCTGGCCTTGGACACTGCCAGGGATCCAGGGGCAGCCACAGCTGCTCTGGGCACCCTGTGCCAGGGCCTGCCCACCCTCCCAGGGAGGAATTCCTTCCCAATATCCCACCTAAACCTCCTCTCTGTCAGCTTGAAGCCATTCCTCCTTGTCCTGTCACTCAGTCCCTTGTAAATCCTCTCTTTCCATCTCTCCTGCAGCTCGTTCAGGCACTGAAAGGCCACAATGAGGTCACCCCAAAGCTTCTCTTCTCCAGACTCAACAATCCCAGTTCTTTTAGCCTTATCCCAGTTTTCTTAGCCTTAAATTTGGCCCCAGCATGTCTTTAAATGTCTTTAAATTCACAGAGAAATTAAAAGGGAGAAAAATAGTAATTAAAAAAAGTCATCTTTGTTTTCTAATTTCTCCATCCAATTTCTCCAGCTGTGTTTTGTAGTTCCACAAAATAAGAGAAAATTCATAAGGCTGGATTAAGTTGATAGAGCATCTAGAAGAGAATCATTGAGATTAAACTTCCCTCCAGAAGTTTTCCTAAATGCCGTCCCTTTGGACGTTCTCCTTCTCCAGAAGCAGGCAGTGTTCATCTTCCTAAGTAAATTAAAAATTGCTTTATGCCAGTTTGTCTTCAAGTGACCCTTGTAAAATGTGTGGATCTCATTTGTTTTCCACCTTTTAATTGAAACTAGCTGGGTGCAAGGCAGCAGAACGGAGGGTGCTTAAATTCTCATTAAAACGACACAAACAAAAACCGCTTTCATATGTGCAAGGAACAAACGTGACTGCAAAACCCAGTTAACTCCAGATTTTCTGTGGAGAGTCAGCCACTAATTCAGAGTGTGGGTTCATCAGGAAAATGAAACGTGGCTTGTACATACACAGGTATGAATGCATATATAAATAGATGTAAATATGTGTCAATACATCTGTAACTCCCGATGACTGGAAAGTTCATAACAAGCTGCTGTTTTTTACTGTGAGCTACTAATTGCAGGATGTGAAAATGCCCATTTTCGCTACTTAGACCCCATGAATGTACAAAGTGGGTGTGATTAGCCAGCTTCCAACACACTGGACAAGGCACTGTTGGATTCACGAAGGAAACAAAATTACGTTTGAAATCTATTTATTACAACATTAATACGATTGTGCTAAGCACTTTTTTTTGGGAACAATTACAATTTTTTAATCAGAAATGGCTTTTTTCTAGACTTTTCTGCCTTGCAGAAATTACTTCTTGCTTTTAACACATGCTCACTGATTATGCAGATGGCTTAATGACCTTGTATTCATTGCTGCTTCAATGTGGGAGCTGTAGTCTTAGTTAATTCCATCTTTGCCTTTATTCAGAATATCTGATTACTCCAAGTTCTTTGATGTGTTGGTTTGGATCACGCAGGGCTCTCGCTCACCATTTACAGAGCTGTCTTAATGTACTGATCTCTTCAGAAAAAGTAATATTAAACCTTGTGTTGCATGTCCTGCTCATCCCAGCTCCCAGTAAAGCAAGGAAGGGGGCAGTCCCTCAGTGATCTAATTTTCTAAATAGCAATATTGGTGCACATGCCTCAGAAGTTATTTGCCTTTTCTGATCAGCAGTTAGACAACAAATTGGTAGTAATTATCACATTGAAAGGAAACTATTACTTCAGGATAGCTGAATAATTTTTCATTAAGGAGAACTTGCAAGGGGACAGCACTTAAGAAAACAGAACACAAAACTGTCACATAGCTCCAGCTCTCCCAGGGAATTCTGTTCCCTGAGCTGTCCCTTGGCTGTTACAATCTGGAAAATGCTCTTCCCTGGACTAAATGTCCTCCCTGCCAACTCTTGTGGTTTCACTGTTTGGCTTTGATAAAGACGTGGAGTCCCCTACATATTTTCTAATATCTCCCCTTCCAGGATGAAGACCCCTGAGCAGCAGGTTTTGGGGCTAAATAAGAAATCCTGTTCCTTTGGGAGAGACACCAGCAGGGAGGGACGCAAGTGATGCTTCTGTCCATGGTATCACTTAAGTCCCATTCGGGTCTGTAAGGCAGCAACCAGAGGAAAGCAAAGCCTTTTCTCCAGTTTTCCTAAAGCAAAGCAAACCCGGGGTGCCCTGTAGGATATCCAACACCACTTCACGTGTTGCTTTTCACACAGTGATTGAGCTGGGCTGGAATATTTCTCCTACATTCAGCCCGTCAGTAATTTAACAGCTCTTAGATTCTGGTAAGGAGCTGCACTTAGGTCAAAAACTGATGTTTAAAATCCACCCTGTTTCAGAAATAATAAGTTTCGCTTTGAGGGAGAGCATTGATTTTCACTGTGCATGTGCTAGCAAGAATTTAGATACCTGTTAGGATATTTTTTGTTATTTGAACAAAAACAAAAATCGTTATTCATTATTGAAATTTGTTATTTGGTCTTGGGTGCTTTCAATGTCTGTATTTTAAGTTTTAAAGGATTATTGTCTTATTTATCATTTAACCCTTACAAGTACAATCTGTTTTTAGCTAAGACAAATTAACAATACCAAAATAGAGGGGCCAAAGCCACAGGGCAAAACTTTCAGGTATCTTTTGGAGGTTTTCCTTTTGGGAATGAGCAGTGGTTGGGACTGGTTCCCATCAAACCAACTGGAGGCTGCATAGAATAATGTAAGGTTCTTGCCAAGAGAGCAGGGTGGAGGCAAATGTTCCCCTGTCTCGTTTCTGTGTTTGCCTCTGGAAGGAGCTGAGCATGGGGAGTGCAGCTGCTGCAGCTTTTTCTGTCAGCCAGCAAAGGAGGTATTTTAATACTAGACACAAAACCCTTTCCAAGGAGAAGTCATAATGATGTGTCAACTCCTGCTGAAACTGCAAAATAAACAACCAGAGAAGGCAGAAATCGAATCCAAACCAAGTGAGAGTAATAGGATATGGGAAAAGAAAGCAAGGAATTGAAACTCGGAGAACATAATGTTTTTTTTCTGCTCGGTGAATTGGTTTTTAAAAAGAATATTTGGTCACTTATGTGTGCCCTGTCTGATTCCATGTATGCCTGGTTTAATTTCAATAGGTTTTGTACCTGTTTGCTACCCACTCGTAGGAATTCTGAAAAAGACAGAAGTACAATCTTTTATCTCTTGGTAAAAACGTACTGTCCTATGATAATATGCTTGTTTCCAATGTCATTCCCATTTCTCCAGTTTATGATTTAAAACTTAGGGTTTAGTAGTTATTATCTTTGTAACAGAATTTATGACATAGCTGGTTCCTATTTTAAAGAGACTTGTCTTAAGAACAAAATAATATATGGATTTTGGGCAATAACAATATGATAGGCTTATCAAATTGCACATCAGATCATCCACAATAAGGCTGAATTCCATGAATCAGTGGTGGGAACAATGTTTGCACTGTCATTACACCCACAAGTCCACTTGTGCCTGTTCTCAGATGAATATAATTTCAGTTTCAACTTCTCTTGCTTAGTGAAAAGCAAAACCCTTGTGGGTTTTGATCTAAATGCAGGTAGCAGAAGAGAACAATTGCTCATTAGTAAAAGCTTCTTACCACTGAAATGTGCAACTGTTCCTTTGTCTACAAATACACACAATTCCTAATTCAGCATCCTCAGTGCACATTTTTCTGCTGCTTCTCATTTTAATTGAAGGGAGCTCCTTTGATTTCATGAAGAATCCACTGTGGGGTCATACTGGCTGATTGCATTAACCTGAGTTGATTTTAAATGTTTACTTCTGGACTCTCCAAAGTGGATTTCCCAAGAGGAAGTTGCTCAGAGTTCCTCCTGGGCACACATCTGCATTTTTTTGGGGGAATAGTAATGGCACCCCAGCAGCTGGACTGGAGCCACACAGTTGGAGGTTTATTTATGGAATGGCAGGTCTGTGCCACGTGTACACATGGATTGCTGGTTTGGTTTTAGACTTCAGCCTGGCATTGAACAGGGAAGCACTGTCAAAGAGTACTTAGGGAATGGGGGGGATGATTTCTCTGTTGAGTTTCATCTGAGTAACAACAGAGGAGTGCAGAGGAGAAGGGTGGGAGCTGAGGGACTGCCCAAAGCTCTGGGGCATGGCTGGTGAGGGGCCACAGAGTGGCAGCCAAATAACCAAAGCAGCATCTTCCAGTCCCATTTTTTGGGTGCCTGCTGTGAGGGGTGGCAGAGGCAGCAGCGTGGTGTCCCTGTAAGCCTCAACAAACTCGAGAGGAAAATTGATTTTAGAGACTTGTAGCTGATTCTGCTTTAAAAAAGATCTGTTTTAACACTGCTTCGGTGTTCACTGATGGGCGTTCTGCCCATTTTTGCTGTTCCCTTCCCCTGGAACTGAATGTTCAGGTCACAGCATAATGCAGGAGTTGGTATTTTCCCTTGATTTGTGCATTTAAATAGCCCCTGCTTTCACTGTTCTGGTCCTGAGACAGACAGTTGTCCTTCAGAAGAAATAGATGGTCTGTTACATAAACAGAAGATAACGCAGCTCACTTTGTGATGACCGTAGTGCAGTGTTTGGGTTAATTTGTGCACATCAAGTTGGGTATGCAAATGCATTAACTAATTTCTTGAAGATAAATTTACTGCCTCGTCTTTGGTCCCGCCTCCTTTCTGTTTTGTTTTGCCAAAAGTTTTGGATTCCCAAGCCCACCTCAGTTCCTTTCATGCAGAGAAATTTGAAAATGAAAGATTGTATGTATTTACTGTCCCCGTACCGTTTCAAAACTTGAAATTACAAGTCCTTGATTTAGATTTAGACCTTTCTAAGTACATGCTGTACAATTTAAAGATTACTAAAGGCAAATCTCTTCACGAGTAGCACATAATTGACTGTACGTGGAGGCAATAAAAGGCTACAAGTACAAGGTCTGGTGTTTTGCCCAAGTGAAGAATAAGCTCAGACTCATTTTGAGAGACAAGTGCTTTGTGAAGAGGTGCTTTGGTCTTAAAGGCTGAAGGCAGGAGTAGCGTGTAGGCTTTGTGAAATCAGACAGGAACAGGGATGAATCCTGTCCTAATTAGCTGCAGACTCTTGAATTCACACGACTGTCTCCTGATTGGCACCAGAGATATTCACCCTCAGACCTGGCCCTCTCCCACATCTCAGACATCCCTACCTGCACCCAGTGCTGTTTGGCACAGCTGCTCAGACTCTGTCTCCCATCCAGCTTTCTCTTGCCTCTCTTTTTTTACCTGATGTTTTCTTGGAGGTGTTCACCCTCGTGATGAGGAAAATCTGCATTGCACTGACGGAATCAGCTCGTGGTGTGTTAGGACTCCTTGCTGCAGGCAGGGCCGTGGGATCATGGAATGGTTTGGGTTGGGAGGGACCTTAAAGCCCATCCAGTGCCAGCCCTGCCATGGCAGGGACACCTTCCACTGTCCCAGGCTGCTCCAAGCCCCATCCCTTGGACACTGCCAGGGATCCAGGGGCAGCCACAGCTGCTCTGGGCACCCTGTGCCAGGGCCTGCCCACCCTCACAGGGAACAATTCCTGCCCAATATCCCATCCATCCCTCCTCTATTTCCGTTTGAAGACTTGAGTCATCCCATATGAGTGGGTTTTACCCTTGGATATGGGGCCAGGGAGGTGTGGAACAGTTGCTGTGGCCCTGCTGGCTCTCAGTGCCCAGGTCCCCTGGTGTCTCCTGTGCTGTCCCAGGGGTGTGGAGCTGAGATTGGGCTGCAAACAGCAAAGGGGTTTCCAGTGTCTCTTGTGAAGCCCCATTCCTTTGTGGATTCCTTCCAAATCAGTGGTTTTGGGTGCAGCCACCAAACAGCAAACCCTGGTCCCCACCTAGGCCTCAGCAAACAGAAACATCTTATTCCAGTGAAAAATAATGAAGGTGTTTGTACTAATGGCCTTAATAATGACCTTGTGTGACTGCAGAATTCTGTGCCTGGACTCGGTTACTTGCCCATTAGTACAAATGCTGTCAATTATAAAATATTTAGACACTTATTGATGGGAAAATTGCCTGCACAGTGCTGAATTTAATGTGAAAGAAACAAATCTGTCTGTAATTTGCAGAATATGCTGTGCTGAGTTGACTTAGCAGGATAACTCATGCTCCAGTGAATTCAAATATTTGTCTTAAATATATGAGGATTTCCTAACATGAGCAAATGGTAACGCTACAGTGTCTGTGAACTGCTTGGTTGTCTTGCAGGAGAACTGACTCAATAAATCCATATTAATGATACCTTTAGATGCAAAAGATCTTATTTCAGCCTTATTTCTTAGACCATCTGGGGGAAACTGCTCATATCTTGTTCAGCCCAGCACTCTCCTCAAGGAAGAAACTTATTATGAGCAGATTATGTGTTGGTTTACAAGTAACAGCTCTGAAAGTGGTGGCATTTCGCTGCAGTCCCGATCCGGGGCGGATTCTCAGCTGGAAATGCTGCTCTGGCTCCCAGCAGGTGTGAGGGGCTGCTGCCCTGCCCCTGCCTGGGCTGGGTTTGGTTGCTCTGTGTGCACACCCGGAGGGAAATGATGCTGGGGTGGGCACTGGTGGTGGTTTTGGGTCTCTTGGATGAGTCCTGACTGGAGTTCTGTCCCTAAGGGTGGCTGAGCACAACTTCCAGGGCTCCTCTCTCATCAAAATGTTTAGATCTGTCCCACTGATTGCAGTGCAGTCCTATTCTTCCCTTTCCCTTTCCCTTCCTTTTTCCCTTTTCCTTTTTCCCTTTCCCTTCCTTTTTCCCTTTTCCTTTTCCCTTCCTTCTTCCCTTTTCCATTTTCCCTTTTCCCTTTTCCCTTTTCCCTTTTCCCTTTTCCTTCCCTCCCATTTCCCTTCCCACCTGGGCCTGTAGCTGTGAGTATTCACTCACTCACTGCTGTTGTGGGGCTCAGTCCCAAGCACGCTCCCTCTTTCCCCTCCCATCAGGGTCAGGCTTGTTGAGATCCCACAGTCCTGGCTCTGTGCACCACAGAATTCCAAACCTGGGCTTAGAGCTGAGCATGTGGACCTGAACAAACCCACTCCCCACCTCCAGGATAACCTGTGGGGAGCCTGGTGCCTGAAGGGCTGAGAAATCTTTGAGGGACTTTATGGATTCTCTTTCAGTTTCGTTTGCACATGGCACTGAAAATCTGGCTTTTCCCCTCCTTTTTGTGGAGCTCTGTGGGCAGAGTGAAGAGTTCCAGGCCAGGAGCAACCTGGGATAGTGGAAGGTGTCCCTGCCCATGGCAGGGGTGGAACTGGTTGATAAAGGTCCCTTCCAACCCAGACCGTTCCATGATTCTCTGAATTAAGAGGCTTTTGCCCAGTGTTAGAGTCTATTTCTGGTTCTGTGAGCCAGCCCCCAGACTGCGTTGATGTGATGTGCTGCTCTGACAGAGGCAAACACGATTCCCAGTGAGCTCTTCAGATTTTATTCAGCCGAGTATGTTTTGCTTAAAGGCAAAGCACTGTATGAATCAGTCCTGTTTAAATTGCTTTTAAAAGAGAAAAAAGTAGGACATCAGAGAAATAAGTAGGACATGAGGTGCAACAAGAGCTAAATCCACAACAGCCTGAGGCAGAATATCGTGGCAAACCATGCTCTGGAGTGTAAAATAGAGAACACTGAGAACAGGCAGAGATTTTTTACAACAGGAGGCACAGTCTTTGCACACCACCGAAGTTATGTGGTTCCCTACGCTGATTTCACCTCCGTGTGCCACATCAGATGCTGCAAAGTGTGACAGGCTGGGCTAACAGGGCACGTCTTGGGACTGCTGAGCTGGGATTGGTGACACACAGATAAGGCTGAAAGCATTTGGCTTTGCCAGCTGGGGGGATTTTCTTTGGTCTCTTCCTGAAGTGGGGAATTTTCATTTGTGCCTGTTCTGCTCCACAGTGATCTTGGTTTTGCTTTTTATTTTCTTTAATTTAGCCTTTTTAAAATTAAGGGTTATAGGATTAGGTAAGTGTTGGAACAGAGCGTTGGAAAGGGGGAAGCCTGGGGGATGTGATTACGGGAGGAAGTGAAAACTCAGTTAGGGAATTTAGGGTGTGATCAGAGGGCAGGAGGAATAGGCAACGTGAGGTTGGTTGTGCTGATGGGCAGAGTGCGGCTGGAGCGTGGGGAGAGGTGGTTCTTGGCCCCAGGAAACCCTACAGCCCATAGGATTGGGGAACGGGGCTGTTGTTCCCTGTCGGATGCTGCGGATCAAACAGAGGCCAGGATGTGCGGGGTGTGAAATGTGACTCCCCACGGGCAGCAGGGCTGGGGCTGGAGCCCCTGGCACCGGCACACCAGCACCGGAGTGGGGCAGAGCTGGGGGCACGGCAGCTGGGGGAGCTCTGGGCTGCAGGAACAGTTTCTCACCTGGCAGAGGGGAACCCCAGAAATAACTCTGATAATAATGATAATGATAATAATGATAATGATAATAATGATAATAATACTACCAACCCAGAAACTCCAAAATAAGAAGGTGGGGGGAATAAAAGAGTTTTAAGTCAGATGAGATCTTTTAGATGTTTGAAAGCATCAGACAACTCTGAGGGTTTGGGGATACCTCCCCCTCCTAGAAGCAGGTACCTGAAAGGTGTTAGCAGCCTTTAGGGTGGCTCAGAGTGTTCTCAGCCTGGCAGGGTGGGTGCCACTGCCCGTGCCTGTGTCGAGTACAAGCTGCAGCAGCCTTTGCTCAGGGACAATGTGCTGTTTGAAGGCCACCCACAGGGTTTATTCTTGCAGAAAGCAGAGGCAAGGACTAAGCTGTTGTAGCTGCAGGTGCTTCTTTGCATGCCAGTGACACACACAGGGTCGGGAAAGGATGGCAAAAAGGATGGCAAGCAGCCCTGGTGCTCTCCTGTTCGCAGGGCAGGAGGATCCAGCCCCTGAGTGCAGTGTAAAGCTGAAGTAAGGAGAGGCTGCCCCAGGACATTTATTTCCCAATGCACAAAGTCCTCTCTGCCACACACATCTGATTTCTTCCAGGTGCTGAACGTAGAGGTGGATGTTTCTAACGACCCCCTGCAGCTTTCATACAAAGCTACATTCAAGGTATTTAGCATTTTGGCTCCTTCTGGTGTTCAGATCCGTGGGTCTCATTAGTGAGGATTTATCAAAAGGAGACTTCTGTGACTTTTTACGAACATAGCAAATACTACATTGATCAGTGCACTCCAGCTTTAAAAAAATAATTCAAATTTCAAGGATCTAATACTCTTCTATCACAACAAATAACGTAAAAGCCTTCACATGAGTCAGCCTTATCAGGCAGCTGTTGAAGTCACACTGTCACTGATCCTGTAGTGATAACAGATTTCAGTGCAAGAGAAATGTTTGCTGTCACCCTTTGAAAATTGTACTCAGGCTGCTTTATGGCAAGGAGCAAAAACGTCAATCTATTCTTTCGTTAAAAGGTGAAGGCGTGGGTGTAGGACAGTGCTGTTACCTGTTGGTGTTTTGAAAAATAGCTTTCCACAGAGGTTACTAAAGAAATCTTTTAGAAAGCACTGACTCGTTGGCAGTGGCACAGAGATAAAGCAACAGGCACAAATGAATGCTAGAGGGAAAATGATCTCAGTCTCTAGAAGGTGGCAATCCCTTTCAGGATTCATTTTTCCCAGTAAGTTTTTGAAGCTGTTTTGTAAGCCACTCTGGATTTCCTTCTGTTACAACTATTTAAAAAACTTCAAATAATTCAGTTGAAACTGGTTTTCACTCTAAAAAGTAGGAAACAAGGCATCATGTAGAAGGCTTTTGTCTTTCCTGCACCCTTCCTTCAGGCACTGCATTTAAAGTGAGCTGCTCTGTATCTCAATATATACATATATATATATATATTTATATTTATACACCTGTGGCAGGTTTTTTCCACCCAGAGCCAGGTGTTTACAGCATGCACTGTCCCACACTCATGCCATTACAGCAACACACGATTTCTTTGAAAGTCTTCCTCATCTCCAGGCTCCTGAAGGCATAAATGAGCGGGTCAATGACCGAGTTGCACATGATCAGCACCAGGTAGGTGTTGAAGTGCGCGGTGTAGCAGATGCAGTAGGGGTTCATGGGGCAGGAGATGATGAGGATGAGGTGGAGGAAGAAGGGCGCCCAGCAGACGATGAAGACCCCCAGGAGGATGGTGATGGTGACAGCGCCCTTCATGCAGGTGCGCTGGGGGGGCACGCCCTCGACGGGCAGCGCCGCGATGCGCTTGACGTGCAGGCGGGCGAACAGGAACATGTGCACGTACAGCGAGGCCATGAGCAGCAGCATGGTGAAGAACATGGTGATGAGACACACAATGACAGTTTTGCTCTCCGAGTAGGCAATGAAAATGATGCCACAGATGATGCAAGCCACCCAAATGAGCACAATGAGGGTCAGGGCTTTCTTCACCGTCATGATGCTGTGGTAACGGAGGGCATAGAAAATAGTGATGTACCTGTCAATGGCTATGACCAGGAGATTGCAAATGGAGGCTACCAGAGAAATACAAATCATTGAGTCAAAAACATTGTCCATGTGCTGGATGAAGTGGTCGTCGATGATCAGGTAGCCGTTGCTGAGGATTGCAATCATGACGGTCTCCAGGGCGTTCGACATGCTCACCAACATATCTGCCACGGCCAGGCTGCAGAGGAAGAAATACATGGGAGAGTGCAGGTTCCCATTCTTCAGCACTGCCAGGATGACAAGGATGTTTTCCAGGAGGCTGATGATCCCCAAACTCAAGAAGACCTCCGCTTTGATGAAGACCTGCTCGCAAAATCCATCGCCACTCCTGTTGTTCAGGATGGAGTCGTTGAAGTCTTCAGTGATGTTAAGCAGCACGGGCTGGAATGAGAATGCAAAGTGTGTGGTGTTCATTGTCAGCAAAAAGGAGCTGAATTCACCAGTGACTGTGGACCTGAGAGAGCACAGGTTAAAAAGAGAAGAAAAAAAAAAAGGAAAAGGAAAACAAGTCCTTCCAAGAGCTGCTGTGCATAAGGGGTGGAATCAAGCAGGACTTTAGTCACTTTTACAAGTGCAAACATCAAAAAGTCTGCATTTACAGTGAGTTTTATGTCAGGCTGCTCTTCTCTTTATAAGAAAGTGAGCTCCAAAGCTTGTAGGCAGCAGACAGTCCTCTGTGCAGGGAAGGATCAGCAGCAGGACACTGCTGGGTTTAGCTCTCCTGGTGATTCAAAGCAGGCAGTTCTCGTGTTGGCTGGGGCAGGTGGGTTGCCAGCATGTTGCAGCTCAGCCCAGCATCTGTTGCTATTTCAGTGGGAAGAAAGGAGAAGAGAACTAAGGGATTTATACATGCAAGAAAGAAAAACCAACTCCTACCTCATCCTGCGAGCAGAGCATTGGCCATTGGAGAGCGAGCACCTTTGTGAGTGACAGCTGGAGCACCTGGAGCGGCATCCCGGCACATCCGAAACTGTCTGGCGCCCTCTGCAGATACCGAACAGGACGGATTTGCCGTAAAATCACTCTGAAAAATGGGGTTTTCATCCCGTAAAACTTTCTGCCTGTCCCGGGCAGCCGGGTCCTGCCTGCCCTTGGGAGGCTTTGGGGCAGACAGGATGCTCATACACCATCCGTGCACGTTTGAGCATCCTGAGTAGCCACTAGGACTGGTCTTAACTGGGATTGTGCCCATTTAAACCTCTGCAGGACTGAGGAGATTTTCATTCATCACATATTAGCAGGCAAGCATAAGGTAGATTTTCCTTGCACTTCATTCATTCTGTATTTCTGTGGTGCAATTTTCTTAGTTTGATTTTTTAGAAGCACTTGCTGATGTTTAAACTCTTCCCAACTCATGCTTTTGCAGAAGTACTTTAGAAGCAAAGCCATGCAATGTCACTTAGATTAATGTCTGGGGCTTCTGTTGCAGGTTTGTTAGCTCAAAAAAGTCACCAATTTCTCCCAGTGTCATTCGGAGCCTGCAGAATTATTATCATGCACCCACATAATTCAATACCAAGAGGCAACAAATCTCAAATTGAACCTCCAGGTTAAATTTGACAGTTTTACAAAGACAATGTTCAGAACAGTAATTTTAAGTGGTTAAATAGCTGGGGACTTGCCCAAGTTGCACAGGTAATGTTTTAAAGATCTTCATTAGTCTCTTCCTAAATTCACAGTGATGTATTTTAGAGCAGATCTCTTAAACCAGCAAACTGCCTCTCCCATGCCTCTAATCCCATGGTGGGGAAAAGATGTTCCCTCCATCCGAGCACGTCAGGTGTGGATGCAAGCCTGGAGCAGCAACCTCTGCTTTGTGCAGAAGCCTCGGTGCTTCCTGCCAGCCTTTGGGGCCGATGGAGTGCACCAGGGCAGTGATTTCTGGGCACAGTGGCTGTAAGTGTCCTTGGAAGTGTTGTTTTTCCAGGTGAGGAGGAGCCCATCTCGGCAAAGCTGGGCTCGTGTCCCTCCCTGCCAGCTCTGTCCTCTCTTCTGAAGGGGCAGGTGGAGGCCGTGTCCCCCCAGAGCGAGGACAGCATCCAAAGGCACAGCTCACCCTGGAGGAGCAGCATCCTCCTGGCCTTGGATTTCCTGTTGATGGAGGGGCTCTTCTGTTTGAGGCAGCCACAATTAAAGCACTTCCCAGGAGTGCTTTTCACATTCCAGTCCTGTCTTGCCCACCTGGGCAGTGCCAGCAGTATCTCTGTTGTTCCTGTAGGTGTTGACTCCAGAATGCTCCATCCCTTGGTGCCACGCTGCTTCAAAAGGCAACCACAGATTCCCCCACTTTTCAGCTGGGATAGGAAGCCATTAAATGTGTTGCATCATGAGTTTCTGAATGTTTGTGGCAGCAGGACAAGCTACCGCTTGCACCGAGGTGCAATTTGAAGTGGAAATTGAATGTTGGACACCAAATTGGATTAATGGCACTATCAGCTTGGCCATTAAGTGCTAAAAATACTGGGCTAGAGCCTCCTGTGTGATAGCAAACTCAGACTGACTCTGTGCAGAGAGGGGAAGAAGCTGTGTCTGCACAAAAGACAGCAACCTGTGAGCCCTTATTTTCAAAGGGATTTCTCTGCTCAGCACTGGAAAACCTCCATGATCTGAAACGTCACAACATATTTTGTATTTTCATCTAATAAATGCTGCTCCTCAGCCGTCAGTTCCTGCTTTGTGCCCAGGGATACAGGTGGTGGCTGGGATTATTGCCGTGCAGAGCAGGCAGGTTGCTCTCACATCCCCCCCAGTGCTGCAGTGGATCTGTGTCCTGGCAATGCTGCACTGCACCTGAGGGGTGGCAAATTGCCAAAATGCTATCAGACGTTCCTGTCTCAGTCTCCGAGACAGCGAAGTCCACTCATCTTGGATAGGAGAGCAGAGCGAGAGCAGAGCGTTGCTCCAAGCCTTGGTGTATAAAATGAAATGATAGCTTGGTTTAGGTCCCCTTTCCATCAGAACCTGGTGAGGAGGAGGTTGGAGGGTTAGGGATGGGAGATGTCTGTGTGGATTCCCCAAGTTTTGCCTCGCCCACTGCTCTTCCCATCTCGTTGCCCCAGGCCTCAAGGGAAGAAGCGGCAGCCCGGGCTGTGCTCAGGGCTGTTCTCGGTGGAATCCACGATGGAAAAGTGCAGCTTGAGTGGATCAGTCAACAAACTTGGGATGTTTGGGCTTTGCTGGGTCAGAGTGAGTCAGGAAGCTCATGGTACACCCGAGTGTTTGCTTGCAGCTCTGTTAATGGCCAGGAAGTGTCACCTTCTGCTTGAATCAGTGACTGGAGTGCCCTCCTCTCCTGTTGCCTCGGGCTCTGCAGTCCGTGGCTAATGCTCCCGTTCACAGCCTGCTCTGCAGGCACTGTGCGAGTGCATTTATTTGGCACCCAGGGAGCAGAGTCCTCCTTCAGCTGTGTTCTTGTTTGTTCCCTGGACCCAAACCCCAAACCTGCTGTTTTTTCATGCCCTGGTGTGTGAAGAAGTCCTTGGCTGCCGCCCCTGCAGTTGCTATGCGGCTGTCACCTCCTGGCTGTGCTCTCATGCCATGTTTGAGTCCAGCAGCAGCTGGGGCCGGAGCTCAGGGGAGAATGGGTGCTTGGGAGGGAAAACATCTCTTACACCATGGTTCATTCCCCCCCATCGTGGGTGCTTGGGAGGGAAAACATCTCTTACACCATTGTTCATTCCCCCACATCGTGGATATTGTGCCTCCTTCCCTTATTTTATTCTTTCGGCCTCCAGGCCAGAATCCCTGGCCTGTTTTGTTCCTTGCAGAAGGAGAGGAAATGTGTATTTCAAAAAGCTGGCATGACTCAGGCTCTCACAGCTGTGGTGATCAAACGAGTGGTAAAGAAATCTCTGTGGGTTTGGCCTCCAGAATCACCCTCTTCTCAGCATTTCTTATGAGGATTTTTCACACCCCTAGAAGTTTACAGAGACAAGGGGTGATGTTTGTGCTCGTTTTACTTCACCCCCCAGACTGTGATTCTGACTGCAGAAGAGCTTTTCGGCCTCCAGAGTGATTTGCTGGAGGTGGGTTCTGGAGAAGGGCTTCAGGGTCTCACTTAGCTGAGAAATAGAAAACTTCTGGAATGCATCTCACATTCAAAACTCGTGCTGGTTCTGTGTGCAAACACCAGCACTCGGGTGCACTGCTGCAGCTAAAACCTGTTCTTTAACTAGGACAGTTTTTGCTGAGGAAGACACACCCCCCCACCCCGTACTTCTATAATGATAATTTAAAAACCCATAAAAATGAAGTTAAAACAGGTCCAGATTTGACAATATTTATCAGCAGCCTCCTCCTTTTAGAGTGTGTTCAGAGGAAAATATCTCTGAGCTGTTCTGTACCCTGGGCTTCTGACCAGTGCCCTTGCCAGGCGCGTGCAAGACCCGATTCCCACTCCTTTCTTTGCCAGAAAAGATGAGAGAGCTGAGGAGCACAAAGCTGGGTTTGTCGGGGTTTTGCTCTGTGCTTTCAGTGCTCTGGGCACTGCCAGACCTTTCCTTCAGCAGCAGCCTCTGATACAGCCCTGCCATCATCTCTGCTTATCTGCCCGTGCCGGGGCTGCCCTTCCCTGTCTGAGGCTTCCAAACCTGAGATTATTATCTAGGCCAAGAATCTGCAATGAAAGTTTTGTGTGCTTCAATCACAGCAGATGGATCTTTAAAAGAATCATGAGCATCCGTTAAAAAAAAATGTCAGGACAACCTGCCCCAAGGCCACAAAGATGCAATGGGTTAAATGTGGAAATTAGATTTATGGTGATGTCTCTTACCTTGCTTTCATTCATGTTCTTGCCTAAAATAACTCCCTTTCTAAAAAAAATAAGCTGTAAATAAGAGGATGTCAGCACAGTTAATGAAATATTGGCTGCGATGAAGGCAAAGCAAAGGTTTGGCTGCTTTAGCTACCAGCAGAAATGAACAGTTTTCTGGGGTAGAAACCTCTGCCATGTTTTACAAAGCAGTTAAAAAGCAAGGTTGATTTATTTCTTTTGAAATGCTGTTATTGCTCAGTTGTTTGTTCACTAGTGAAACTATTTAATCTTCAGGGAAAGGTAAAGAGAAAGTAACATTTGCTGCTAAATGTGCATAATGGAATTTCCTAAGAGAATTCCCCTGTGAGGTTGTTGAATGAAATACCTTGTTTAATGCTTGACATGAGATTAAGCTGATAATGGCTGATAAATGCATATCACTTTCCTTCATTTTCACTCTTTCTCAACAAGAGTTTCTGCCAGACGAAAGTGGAAATTTTAAAGGAAATCAGAGGATGATAAGCAGATGGTTCCTCCCAAGCAGCAGGGAATTATTATTGTCCTGTATTTCCAAGTAGCCAAAACAGTGAGCGAAAAACTCTTGAAGAGCTTTTCTCTGTTTCATTCTTTATAGAAAAGGACTTAAAAGATGAAATATTTTATCTTAGCAAAGCAAGCTCTGCCGGTTGTGAATTCTGTGCACATTTCTGGAGTCTGCATTAGGGCTTTGACTGGGAATACCTGTGAACACGGGCTGGAATTCATCCCCTGGGCACTTGACGGTGGCTGCTCAGCGCTCTGCCGACCTGCAGAGCTGTTCGGTGCTCAGCAGCTGCCTCGGTGGAGTTTAAGTTTTTGATGAAGGGATACTTGACAAAATAAATGAAACTTCAGATCTGATTCAGCACATGGCTTGTACAACATGAACTGCTTGACTGTTGACTTAATTCAAGAAAAAAACCCGTTTGCTACTTTTCACTGGAACGTGGAGAGATCACTGGTTATTACAAATAGCAGGAACACACTTCGGGGCTTTTTCTGTGATTATATAAAATGTTTATAAAATATATAAAATGATATAAAATGATTTATAATTTATGATTCCAAAACTCAAAAAAATCTGGAATTAGGAGCGTCACAAGAACCTGGCATGTGATTAAACCAAAATAAAGACAGAGGTGATTAAGTTCTGTCTACTGAAATGCTGTGTTTTTCCTCAATGTCTTGAGGCAACAGCTTTCCAAGAGCAATTTTAGTCCTGTCAGAGTCACAGGCTTCAGGATCACTTGCAGTAGCAGGTATCAGATGTAATAATGGAAAGATTTCCATGGTCTTCGTCCAAGCAGTTGTAGTTCCTACAGCTCCCAGTCATGCCCATAGCTAATAATGTTATTTTCTAGTCTGAGGCAAGAATGAATCTGACATCAGCTGTGCTCAGTGGAAGCTAAATATGTCTGCACCACGCTGCTGGCAGAGATTTTCAAACTGGACGAGTAAATCCTCACCAACTGCATCCCTGCTGAAGCCAAGCACCAGGAGTTTGCGTCCTTTAGGATGTTATCCACTGAAGTTTCCTTCAATCCTGGCTGGAGCAAAAGCACCAGCACTGCAAGCGAGGAGGCAGCCTGCCAAAGTGTGATTCGTGAGGAGAAGGAACACGAAATCGTGATTGCAATGAGGGGGCTGTCAGATGAGGATTTCTATAATTTCAGCCAGTTAAAAGGTTAATTTAAACAGACTCAACTTTGGGACATTTTGGACGATTTTCCTTCTCATCCCTGGGTAAAAGGAGACAAAGCCGACCTGATTGCAAAACACTTACCAGCACCTGCAGGTGCTTTTCATGTTAAAGGGGTTTTAAGTGCTTTAGACTAATAATGCTCTGTGTCAGTTTTGTTCTCTCATTTACAGAGTGAGAGACAAGCAGACGTGATTGAGCCAGCTGCATCCTGCTCTTCAGCTCCATCAGGGCCAAATATCCCTGGAATATCTTCCTCATCTCCCTGGAAGCTTCACAAATCCCATTGCCCTGTGGTGCTGGCACTGAGGGATGGGGGCACTTGGCCTTTTCAAACCTGATTGCTGCTGCTGCTGCTGACCTCACTCCTGGACCAGAGAGAACTGTAAGGCTTTGGAGGCTGGCAAGCTTTAAGGATGATTTTACTGAGCTGAAAGGTGCTGTGGATGGATGGATGGATATGGGGACAAATTGTTCTGCTGATGTTAAAGTGCCTCTGTTTGTTGCAGTACTTGCAGTCCGGTGCTGCTGCTTTGCAGACAAGCAGGACAGAAAAAAGCCCCACAACCAGACCCTACCTTTTAATAGAAGTTAGGTCTAACTTCTGCCTTTCTATTTTTTCCCAAGGGTTTCCTGTTCTAGTCTTTTTGTGTTTGGAAGATGCTGCCCTATGGTTATTAAAGTTCCAACTGCAGCGCTTTTATCTGCATTGTTTTTGCAAATAACTTCTAGAACAGAGTGAGGCAATCTTTACTTGCTTGTTATGGTTTGGGGATAACCAGGAATTTGCTGATCTCCAAAATGTTGCTTCTCAACAGTAAAATGGGATTTAAATGCTCTTCGGGGTTCGAGAGGTTCCCTTTTCCAGATTCTGCAATTTGCAATGTGATCCAGCTGTTGTGAGTCATGTCAGACTACGGGGTGTCAATATAGAATATTTTCTGTCAGAAGCAGAACCGTCTTGATTTAGAAAGCAAAACAGATTTGGAAAGCCAATATGATTCACGTAACCTTGTATGAATTTATTATGGAAAGCAGAAGTGACAACTAGTTATTCATACCATTTCTTTCCTTCTTTTTCTTCTCAGTGGAAGTGTACAAGTTTATTTACACATCTTTGGATTTAATAATAACCTATAGTTAGATGTTTCTGAATAGCACATTTTCCTACCTGGCATAAAAGCAGAAGCTGAGGTTTCAGGTGTTGTTTGCTCTGAATATTGTCTTGACAAGAAAAGGGCTTGTCATGACAAGGTTACATCTGTCACTCATCCTGCACCACTTCTGATGGCAGAAATAATGGAATTGCTGCTGGTTTCACACTTTTGTGCTTCGAAACTTCCCAAAATGTTTTGCAGCCTTGCTCTTCCAGGCCAGGGCCTTGGAGGACGCAGGTGCCAGAACCTCCAGGCAATCAAGCCTGACCTGAGGAGCTCCCTTGTTCACAGAAGGGTTTTGTGTCACTGCTCCACAAATTATTGCAGAGGGGCAGAGTGAACCTTTGTTGGAATGAAGGCTTCTCTGGACTTAGGCCCAGATGAAAGCCAAAGCACAGGAGTTAAATTAAAACCTTTGGACAAGCTGAGATACATGAAGTCATACCAAAGTAAAATAGAAATGAAGATTTTTAGCTTTCAGTAGAAATACATGCTAAGTGCCTTAAACATTAAAAAGCTGCAGCAGAGACCTTAAACACAGTTCTTTCTGCAGCAGTGTTGCCTTTTCACAGAATTCTTTATTTTAGACAAACTATAGATAGAACGATATTGTTCACATTTTTTAGATATAATGTTCACATAAACGATAAGAGCTGATAAAAATTGTATACGCAAATCTGTGTAATACCTATGTATTGCTTACGGCTGTTAGTGTTAGACCAGGATAGGTTAAGAAAAGAAAAACTAGAATCGTGTATTGATTTCATTGGTTAATTAACAAATATAATCCACATTTCTGTGCAAAAGAATACAAAAATAATAAGGTATTATGGGAAATTAGAAGAAGATGCTGTATGCTGCCTGCTGTTTTGCTGCTGCTGCTGTTGCTGCTTGGCTTTATCATGTAACCCCCTTCGAACTCTGCCTTCAAGAAACTATGAGACTGTGAAATAAAGAACTTTGCAGAACAGCAGCCTCCTCTGCTCTCTTCTACCCTGGGCCGAGAAAGAAGGGTATCCTGTCAAAAAATCAACAAACCTTCAGCACCCTCCTTCTTCTCTTGAATCCCCTCTTCGAATCTGTGCTCTATTATTATCTTCTGTGCATTAGTTATTAATAAATTTTGACATAAATGTGTAATAGATGTGTCTAGCTACAATATATAGAGTTAATATTACTTAGGATTTTCTTTATTTGAGCCCTGCCAGCTTGAAAGGCTTGTGTGGAAGGTCTGGGGAGACTCTGTGCTAACAGGGTGTCCAGAGATCTGGCACTGCTGTAAATTCACCCTCTGCCTCATGGGTTATTGTTCCTTCTCTGGCTAATTAGGTGTCAGAGCATAAAATATTGCTTTTAGTATTTTGCAGTGGAGAGCTGAGATTTGAAGCCAGGGCACGTCATTCCTGTAGATTAACTACGAGATAGAGTTTGGTTTTCCCCCCTCAGTGTAGTTCTCCTTTCCCTCTCACTCCATGAGAAGCAGAGCAGGAAGCTGGTTCAGCCTGGGATCTGAGCCTCATGTTTTCTCCTCTGTATTTTTATGGAAATCTCTTTGCTAATTTCCCTGTGAAGTGGGAAGTGAGGAGTGACCACAGCCAAGCTGTGCAGACTCCCCCTGCTCTTCCCGTTCCTTAGCAGAGAGCCTGGTGACGAGCAACTCCCTGGAGCTGAGGCTGGACTTCAAAAAGCTCTCAGTAACAACCTGCCGCCGGCAAACGTTGGTGGCTGAGGATTCCTAAGGGCAGCCACGAGTAACAACACAGGAGAGAGTGCAGCTGAGTGCTCCCTACACTGCAAAAGAGAGGATGATGATGAATTCCTCCTGGAGGGAGCATTGCCAGGGCAGGGGCTCAGTTTAGCCCATTTCAGTGTTTGGTGGCTGCTGCTGGCACCCAGGACTGTGCCCTCAGGGCTCTTTCCCTGGGGATGCCCTTCCAGCCGCTGTGCCAGAAGGGCTGCCCAAAGGCGAGGTTTATTTCCGTGGATTTCCTCATCTGAGCAGCAATTCTGTCGGTCGTTTTCAGAGCCAGCATCGAGGGAAGCTGGCTGGTGTTCTCTGTGTCACAGCTTCGGAAAAGATGGCCCTGCGAAGGTGCTTGCTAAAGTTTGGGTGATTCAGTGCCTTGCTTGGGCTTTAAATTACACCACTGGGCGTAAAAAGGGTGAGGGTTTGGGGGAGTGCTTGGACTTTGTGTTTGCAGCACTCCTGACTGTGGCCTGCAATAGAATTCCCTGTGCGGGGGCACAGCTGGGTGAGGAGCTTCAGGGACATCGCTGACCTGGGACACAGTGGCTGTGTGGGGAACCCTTTGCTTCATTCTTCTCTTGCTGCCCAAGACTGAAAACAGAGCAGGGGACTGGACCAGAGCTGTCCCAGGCTGTGGTGTCAAGACCAGACAAATAAGGAGGAGGTGAGGAAGCAGCTGCAATCTCCCATCATCTTTTTTAATATTTCATAATTTAATTTTTTTTTTAATAGATTTGGTTCGCTAAAACTGGAGTATTTGTTTTGACTGATGAAAGGATGGAAGTTTCAAAAGGAGGTTGCAGGAGAAGAGGCGTCTCTTCGCCTCTTTCCAGGCGGAAAAGACCATCCTGGACTACAGAGGATCCTGATTCTGTACCCACTCTGTGCCTCATTAAAGGGCGCTGCTTTAGTGGTGTTTCCCAGCTTTCAAAAGATGATCCAGCTTCCCTCAGGATTGCTTGAGCTCTCTTTTTGATTCCACAGCCAATTCCTTGCTATTCCAAACCTTTCAGCACTTGCTGCTTGCCCCTGCTGTGCCCAGCCATTCCCAGGAGCCATTCCCGGGGCGCAGTCACTGGAGAGTCCGTGGTTTTCTGACTCCTCTCAGTTAAACCCACAAACTCTTCGAAGGTTTTGCTTTATGATCCACCTTTTAATAGCCTGAAATTAAGGCAGTGTCTGGTGCCACCTTGTGTCACAGAGGAGCAGATCTGTGGAGCTGTCACTTCCTCTGGGCACTGGAATAATGTGGGTTTAGCTTCTCAACTTTGGGGTGCAGCATCAGGATTAATGAGGTGGGATCACCAGGGAGATTCAGAGGGTGAGGCTTTTGCATGAAATGTGTTTTAAGCAGTTGAAAAATTAATTAAACTGTGAATTGGTGCAGTGATGCTTTGGCTTTTCCTGGAATTGCCCAAGGCTGGGTTGGACAGGGCTGGGAGCAACCTGTGCTAGTGGAAGGTGTCCCTGCCCATGGAGGGCATGGAATGAGATGAGCTTTAAGTTTTCTTCCAACCCAGGGGATTCCACGATCCCATGATTTCCTTTATTACTCTTTGTTGCACACAGTGCGAAGCTTAGAGGAAATTGCTCAGGTTGATGAAGAACTGTTGTTTTTAGCAACATGGGGGCTGTTCCTTTCCTCTCCTGGACACTGACCATGAACCACCGGCAAAGGCAGAAAGCTGCTGGAAACATTTCTGTTGTTCAAAATTCAACAGCTGAGCAGTCTGTGCACTAGCGAGTCACAAGGGAATTAATAATAGCTCTGTTGCTAATTACTGATTTGCTTTATTTATGTATCAAGCTGCCACCGTGCTTTGCAGATGTATTGCACAAAAAAGGGAAGAATAAGAAAAGAAGCCAAAAAACGACACTTCCATCAATCAGACCTCGTGTGCCAACTTCTCCATTGTAATGAGCAGATGTATTTTCTCTACCTCCAAGTTCCTACCTTTATTTTTTTTTTCCTTTTATGGATTCTCCCATTATTCATTCAAAATAGTGAATTAATTTAAAAATTAGCTCAAAAATTGCCTGAAAAAATTTTTAAACTCACATTTTGTGGGAAAATATTTCTTTTGTGGTGTATCTGGTAAAACATGGTGAAAGTTTAAATTTTCTATCTGAGTGAGGGTGCTGCAAAAATGGGCAGAATTTGTCCTGAGCATCACTAGATGTCACCCTCGACCTGAATTTAGTTTCACAGACTCACTTGTCTGAAGTTTTAATTTTAAATTACTCATCTTCTGTTCTCATACAACCCTGTTTTGTCCCCCCCTGCCCTTGCATTTAATGCATCTTCCAGTTCAGTGTAGCACGAGCTGTTGTGCATCAATATTTTCCTTGCTTTAAACCAGAACCAAAATCAGGCCAAAGGGAAACAGCTAAAATTTGCAATACCATCAATTTCTGTGCTAGATGAGCACAGAGGAAACAGAAAAAGCAAAACCCCCTGGAACAGGGTTTCTTTCTAACGTGTCTGGTTGGTTTTGGTTCAGATCTTGTTGGGATCTCCATCACGTGAAATGAAGAGGAATGCTGAGGTCAAAGCCCCATGAAGTCACGAGGAGCTCTGACTTCCTCTCTGTTTCAGCACCATTCCACAGGAAAAAAAAGAAAGAGCCCTTTTATAAAACACGTTTAGGCAGTGATTTTTCAGGTGAAGCGAGTTTTAAGGGAAAGGCTTTGTTTTTCAGCTCTGAAATACTTTGTGAGAGCATTCCAGCCCTGCTGGAACGTTCATGCTTGAATGAGAGGCAAAAATGTGTCTATGAAGTTCATGCTGTATTTATTTATTTAAAGAATAATTCATTTCGGCTCTCATTTTTTTAACCTGAAAGAACTTATTTCACGGCATCTATTGCTTAGGCATGAAAAGCTTTAGGAATATTCTTTAATGAAATGAAAAAGAGACTTTTGCCCGTTAAACACTTATTTAGGTTGACTGAAAACATACTGGTCATAGGTTTGGGGTTTTCTTTGCTTTAACTTCCACAAAAAGCACAAAACGTGTTCACGTCTGGCTATCCACAATATGCTGTTGGGAAACCCTTCGGGGTTTAGAATTTCAGAAAGCAGGCAGGGAATTTGATTTCTGGCCTGTGAAGTGACTCCCAGGGCGGTGAGAGATCAGAAACCAGGAGGCTGGAATGGATGTTCACAGCCTGTGGCTGGAAGGAAGTTTGGGAAAAGGTGTTCAGAATCTCTGTGGGTAAATCTGAGAGAATCCAGTCTTTTTAGCCTAAAAACCATAAGGTTTAAGGAGAGAATTGGGATTGTTCAGCCTGGAGAAGAGAAGCTTTGGGGTGACCTCACTGTGGCCTTCCAGTGCCTGGAGGAGTTGCAGGAAAGATGGAGAGAGACTCTTTATAAGGGACTAAGTGCCAGGACAAGGGGGAATGGCTTCAAACTGCCAGAGGGCAGGCATGGATGGGATATTGGGAAGGAATTGTTCCCTGTGAGGGTGGGCAGGCCCTGGCACAGGGTGCCCAGAGCAGCTGTGGCTGCCCCTGGATCCCTGGCAGTGTCCAAGGCCAGGCTGGACAGAGTTGTTGATGTTTTTCTGCAGCAAAACTTGCATTGCTGGTCCAAAACATTCACCTCGTGCACTGTTCAGACAGGGCACAAAGAGTTCCTGTTCTTCCATGTTGATTCCAAGCCCTTTCCCCCATAATTGTCATCCCCCCTGGAGGGGGCTTTATTCCAGCAGGGAATTCTCCCGTGTGTTTGTTGCGTGATTCTGGTATACGTTGGAATCGATCCACTGAGAGCCAAAAAAAGGGAAATTACACCAGAGCCTTTATTAAAGAAAGGTGTAATTAACGGCTTCAGATTAATTGGAAATGTTTGCTCCAAGAGCAGCAATTGAGCTCCATTCTGATTAACTGCTTTCTCCCAGACTCTGCAGCCTTGCAGAACGTGCTGCTCTCCAGGCAGCGGAGGGGAAAAGATCATCTCATACCTCTGCAGAGCCTTTGTGAAAGAAACCTGTCATTTTCCCATTCTGAAATGTTCTGTGCTGCTGTAATCATGTTATAAAGAGAAGTTCCTTTAATTTAAAAAGAAAATCGTAGTTCCTCAAGGGCTGAGGATTCTTAGGGGGAATAGGCCAGTACTGGAAATGCAATTCTGAGTGAATTGGTTGCTATTTTATTTTAACCAAATGGCTTCAGATGGCTGGCAAAGAAACACGTTTCCCGTGATATCTTTTTCCAGTTTAGTGAAAAATTTCCATCTGTCATGCTGGATATGGAGCAGTCAGAACTGAGGGCATTGAAAGACAATCTTTTATTAAATATTTCTTTAGAAGACCTGGATTTAGTCAGGCCCTGTTACATTATTGGCTGTGTTAAGCTAACGCTCCTTCAAAGACTTACTTTTAATCAGTTCAAATGACTAAACCCTGTTTATAGTAGCATATATTGACCTTCCACTTAGTTTCCAGTGCCTCAAATGATCTGGGAGAGTTCATTCCTAATCCTTTCTCTCCCACTTCTTGCTCCAGAGCTCTGGCACTGGTGGGTGGGATTTGTACCTGTGGGTGTGGGGGCTGAGCCAGGGCCCACCCTGGGCTCAGAGTGATCCAGTGGCACCTGCTCCGCCCTGACCTCCTCAACTTCCTGTGTTGTTGCTATTAAAAAGCTGCTTTTAGAGCAGCAGAGGAAGGAGACCCATCATCAACCCCAAATGTTTTCAATTCCTGTTGCTGCTTAAAAACTCTGCTTTGCAGGTGGTGCTTCAGAGCTTTTGATTTTCCTCTCTGCTCAGAGGAGAAGAAATTTCAGAATATGAAGAGTTCACCTTCCAGCTGTGTCTCTTCAGGACTTCCAGCCTCCAGGTTGATTTTTGACGTGGATTTGTGATGTTGCCGGAGTCACCACATAAATGTGGGGAAGCCAAGGTGTGTTTTCCCTGCAGCTGCTGAACAATTTTTGTCAGGGCTGGGGTTTGAGTTCAGGAATGCTTTGCTGGTAATTTCCTCTCGTAATCACAATTCTCTCCCCCAGTACAGACAGCAAAGAAAAAGTTTAAAAGGCTGTGTATCTTCAGAGGAGTCTTGTGCATTAAGCTGCAGGTGCCTTGGTGCTCCCGTCCAATATGCAGATATTTGTGCTGGAGTTTGGAGATGTGTTAAAAATTGCTGCTGTGCATAAAAACCCTGCTGGGGAAATGGAACTCTGTAGCTCCTCAGGCAAACTTCCTTACATTTAGCATGGACCTTTTTTGGGTAACTAACATGTGCTGGGTGTTCAGACAGATGCAATATAATAAATCATCATAAATAGTAATAAATCATAATTTCAGCATTCAGGGCTCGGTGATTTCAGGAAGTCACTGGAACTTAAATATCAGTTCAGGAAAAGCAAACAAACAACTTCTACATTTTTTTTTTGTCTTTTCACAGAGCAGCCATAAGGAAGCAAAGCATCATTGTTGTTTCTTTCAGTGCTCAGCATAAAAGGAAGTAACACTTAATAAAAGCCATTGGCTGCAAGATTTCATAAGAGGCAGAGAGAGAGAGAACAAGCAGCATGCTGTGGAGAAGCAGGTGTGATTCGTGAATAAACTGCACTTTGCAGCCCTGTAGGATACTGATGAAGCAAATAGAATTTCCCCAGACATGGATAATACAAGAACAGCAGACACTTTTTCACAGGTAAAGGCAGAAAGTGTTATGGCTCGTGTGGAAGTGCTGCTTGTTGTGCGTAGCTGGAGATGGTTTATCAGAAGCTGGGAATGACTTTGTGCTTTATTGGCAAGGAATTTGCAGCAGGTTGCTTGATGTAATGGACTATTATGTGATACGAGCTCAGACTGGTCTCATATATCAGAGAGTGTTTGCA
Organism: Struthidea cinerea; assembly: GCA_013397865.1. Taxonomy (NCBI): domain Eukaryota; kingdom Metazoa; phylum Chordata; class Aves; order Passeriformes; family Corcoracidae; genus Struthidea; species Struthidea cinerea. Next base: position 1,645,506 of record VZTI01005823.1, on the reverse strand, counting down.
GAAGGTGTGCAGGAGACAATATTTTTCTGTGCTTTATTCTTGAGAAAGTTGAAACGTGCAAAGTTTTCCTGATACAAGGAGAGAAAATCAGTCTTTCTCTTGCCATGCTAGAGAGGATTTATTAACACTGTATATTATCTGTGCTAAAAATTTCCATAAGGTAATTGGAGGGGAGAAAAAGTGCTTTACGTTATAGGCAAAAGCAGTCTTTTGATAATCCTACTGGGATCTGAGGTGATTGATATGCCAGAACTGACCATACATCAGCTTGCAGCACTGTGGGCTTGCCTGAGTGCCTGCCACACACAGAGACTTGCAGCCTTCTGCTTGTTTCAATGTTTGCCTGTTTGGAAGTCTGTTAGCTGGAGAATTGAGCAGTGGGAAGCTCCTCTCTGACTGGGGCAGCCGATGGGATTGGCAGAGGGAAAAGAGCAATTAGGGAAAAGAGGGATTGTGTTGTGGGCAGGGTCTGAGCTCTCCTGGCCGGGGAGGTCCAGCCCTGTCTGCGTGGTTCCCCTTGTTCCTCAAATATGAGAGGTTTGCTGGGGTGGCTTTGGAGAAGCTGTTGATGCCAGAGGGGTTGGAAAGGCCCAAACCCAGCCCTGGAAGGGTTCTCCCTTTCCCTGCTGCCTGTGGCTCGTGTGTTTAGGGCTTGGCACAGACACACAGGCACGAGTGGCAGCTTGTGAATCTCTCATCTTCCCTCTGGTACTGCTGGGCAGGTCAGGGGCGGCACAGATGTGGAAACACCCAAATGTTTGCTACCAGAAAGGGCTTTACATGAATGAGAACCAGCAAACAGGAAACCACGACCAGATGGTGCCACTTTCCACTGACTTTCACTCCCCCAGGCCTGCAGTGAAGCACATGCACAAAGCTCAGCTTGTGCGAGCCCCAGAATACCCACACAGCGAAAGTGTGCCTGAGAAAAATGCGTTCTAAACTTCTTGTGAGCTCCTTTTAAAAGTTGACTCTATGTCTTTCTGGGGCTTTTCATCTGAGTCTTCTGAGAGCTGATAAGATCACGGTGCAAGGTGGAACGGCTGCCAGACCTTTTGCTTTTCCACCCCTCTTTAATCAACTGCTCTAAAGTACTTTATCCCCATGGATTTCCCCTACAATTTTCATTAGGCTTTTTCTTAAAGGCCACCTCTCTTAGGTGATTGATTTCCCCCCCCCCC
>VZTI01005823.1:1619548-1644284 GCA_013397865.1 Struthidea cinerea | reverse complement strand
TTTGTTTTCCCCCCCCCCCCCCTTTTTTTTTTTTATTTCCCTGGTCTTTTCTGAAGTAGCTTAAAGTGGATTTTCACTGTATACTTACCAAGGGATCAATTCCATTTAAATGAGGCCAAATGATTCCATATTTTCTGATATGTGTATTCATGAACGTGCCCCCAGCCTTGGCAGCGGCTCTGGTAGCCTGAGGGACAGGGATGAAGCACATCCTGAGGTGTCTTCCTCATCACCCAGACAAAGGTGAAGCCTCTCCATTAAATTTCTTGCTCCTGAGGCATTTGGAGCTCCATGTGTCTTGTTTAATTCTCAGTATTGCCCACATGCCAGAAACTGGGAGCACGGTGAATATTCCCAAGCCTTTTTTTGAACAGAAATTATTTTCTGACTTTAGGGCTCAGCTTAAATTGATGTCCAGGTGGCTGATCCTGAGGAATCTGCCCCTGTTTGGAAAATGTGGTGTATTTTTATAGGCGAGTATTCAGAACAGAACAAAACCATTACACAGACAAGGACCATATCCTGCTGAATCTGGTGGAGTTTAGGAGGAGAAATCTGTTGGGTAAGGAGAAATTTACCTCAACATTTTGCTAGGATGATTTATTAGCAAACCAGAATCCTGGGGAAAGGAAGAGTCAGGTCAGAAATGTTACACCAGCAGATGGATGCTCATTGGGGCTTTTTTTTTTGTAAGCTCTTAGTACATATTTGGTTAGAACGTAATTTAAGGGTTTGTTCATTAAACGTTCCAGCTAATTAACGTGAAACTGATGGAGACCCTGGATCCTCAGATAAACATGCATGAAATCAGTGCTGCTTTCTCTCTGTTGCACTTCATACCTTTTGCTTAGCAGGTGTTAATGTGATTTAATAAACCTCCAGCATAATGAAATCTCTTGTTCAGCATTTAATAATTTTAGCAGCCCAGTTCTTGCTTGATATGAATCTTTCTGTTACAAGACATGAGGGCACAAGATGAGATTGTGAGCAGAAGGATGCATGTTTTTCTCCAAAATAATTAGATGTCACTGTTAAGTAGCCCAGCAATCTTTGTTTCTTCTCGAGATTAATTTGACTATCATGTTAATAAGCAAATATGATAATCCTTGATACTTCTTATCACTGTGGGCTATTTTAATTACCATAGCTAAAGGCATAGAACATTATTATTCTAGTAGCAAGCTGAAATGCTCCTGTATGAGCATTTTTATTCTATTTCAGTTCATTTTGTAGCAGAGCATTTAAATTATACCTCAGTACACCAAGAAATTGCTGGGCAAGTTCACACTTAAGTATTGTTTTGAAATCAAGTCTAATTTAAAATATTCAGGCCACAGACTGTGGTGATGCTGAGGCTGAAGGAGCGATTTCCAAGGAGCATCTCTGCCTTGGAAATAAGAGCTCATCGGCTGGATGGAGTTTTCCAAAATTTTTAAATCTCTGACTGCCTCTTTCCCCTGGAAAAGCAGTGAAACCTTCTGTTCTTTGCAGGCTGTGTGCAAGACGTGGGTCCAACAAGGAGCGGGTTAGGTACGGCACAAAGCACTTGCTGAGTTCTTCTTAAGGATGTTTAGTGGTGGGAGACTCCATCATTTTCCCTGGGTGGCTCAGTGTTATCCTTATATTTTCCAAACATCTCAGCAGAGCCTCTCTTGCTGTAATTTATCCCGTATTTCTCCTTACCCCACTGCTCCTTCCCTTTTGGCAGCAGCTGTTTGTGAACCTGCAGCCTGTGCCTTCCCCAGGCTCTGAAGCCCCAATCCTTCCTCCCTTCCCTTGTAAATCGTGTTGTCCCAAAGCTCTGATTGCTCACTGGCCTGAGCTGGACTCCTCCAGCTCTTTTCTGGAGGCATGGAAAACTTCCCTGCTGTTCCAGCAGAATCCTTTGTCAGTGCTGAGCACTCTCTGTGTTTTGCTGCTGTCTGGAATCTCCCCGAGGGAAATTCCCTTTGATTGCAGCAGCACCATGTTGGGAACTGCTGTCATTGTGCAAGCTGCTCAAACTTCTGGGCTTTTTCTGCAAAAAATGTGTTCTTCAGCCAGTGCTTGTGAAGCTGGCAGTTCCTGCTGAACATCCTGATTTTTTTTTCCCCCTGCTTGCTGAATTATAGATCATTGCTGCTCTCATTTGTCAAGGTGGTGTGGAATTTGAAGCCCCCTCGCTGTTCTTTCCATCTGCCCATCAAAATCTGCAAATTTAATGAACATAATCTCCAGTCCTTGAGCAGATCACTGATGAAGCAGTGAACAGCACAGAACGAAGTCAGTCTCCTGTGCAAGCAGCACTACTCAATTTATCCTGAGTTTCCACAGTGAAATTACTTTCCAGGTGCCGTTTCCTGATGAGTTCAGAGCTGTTGGAGCAGGAGGGTCCATGCTGGTAACGGAGGGAAAAGCTGAAGTGTTTGCCTCATGTGAGACCTATAAAGGGTCAGTTTTTCAGAGGGAATTTTAAGAAATGTCAAGGCTTTGAGGCTCCTCAGTATGGTGACATTTTCAGTACTGAAAATAGTTAGAATTGTTGGTATTGTAGCTGTGCTATGGACATGTCACTGGGCACCAGTTTATATCTTCATATTTCTGAGAATAGTTCTTTGAGATTTTTTTATGTTATAATCAATCATTCCATACCTTTATACCAATAAGAAATTAATTACAATAAAATATCTTTGGGCTCCTCCAGCTCCTTCTGGAAGTGGCAGAATTTGCAGTGTTTTCAAGGAAATCAAGCTCCTGTTTGATGAATACCTTCTTCTTTGAATAAATGTTGACAGGTACTATTCAGCCAGATATGGATCTGAAAAAATAATGCAAAACATTATTACAGATGGATAATTTATTTGATGAATAGCAGCTCTGTTTGACAAATAATATTGGTCTGTCTCTAGGCCTGGCTACAAAAGATGGTATTGCCACACAAAAACACTACATCCGTCACCTGGATTGATATTTCATGTAAATTAAAAGTGAAGGCCTTTCGGATACCCCAGTCCTAGGAGACAACAGCTCCCCTGGAAATGTGTGGGAGCACTCAGCACGTTTTGGGCCAAGTTCAAAGCTGATGGCAGTGAATAAATTAGGAGATGGAAGTTGATAATACCAAGCTGGAGCTTTAAGGCAATCCAGATTGTGTCTGTTTTTAAAATCACTTAAACGACACATTCAGCATGCAGGCAGAGTGAAGTTCAGTCAGATTTATGCCTGAAAATTAATGAGAGCTCTGTACAGCCACAATTAACCCTTACCTGATCCTTTCCTCTTGGGCTGAGCCCCTTACCCTTGGAGCATGGAAGTGCCGGGAGGGAGATGCTGCTGTGGAGGGCAGAGGATTTGGAACAAGCCCTCCCCGTCCCACCTTCCCTCTGGATCCTGCACAGCCAGGAGCTGCTGTCTCTTGCTCCTTGCAGGGAGCAGATGAGGATGTTTAATCAGGACAAGAGTAAGGAATGCTTAACAATGAAAAGCTTGACTAGAGCTGCATCAAAACTGCTCCTCTTTGGTGCAGGGAGCAGGATTTCTGCATGGCTGGACTTTGTTGTCTCAGGAAATGATAGAGCTGGGGGCAGATGGGCTGGGATCTCCTCCCAGGTGAGCCTGAAATGATGTCTCGCCCAGTCGTGCCGGTGTTTGTGACAACTGTGGTCGTGCGTGGGGCTGTGGAGCCACATTTCCTGCTCTGTGTCTCCGTGGATGCGCGCGCACAGATCCCAGGAGCGTTTCTGCATTGGACTGCTGTCGTGTTGTTAGGATTCAGGTAGGATGGTCGGAGGAATAAGAAGCTGAGCAAAAGCCACGTAGCTCCAATTCCTCTGCAGGCAGTGCAGGGAGAGGGTTCTCAGGTAACAAGACAGGTCTGCAGGGGTGGATTGTCCCCTGGAAAAGCCCAGGGAAGCTCAGGTGGCTGCACAGGAGTCAGAGCCATCCTGTGACCCTCGGGGGGAGTGAACCAGTGTTTGCTGCAGGGTGAGAGTGAGGAAGCAGAGCCAGAGGAGCACAGCTGGTGTTTTATCCTTGAGCAGTGCCCCACGTCCTGTGTGCTTCCCTCTGTCCTGCTCAAGAATCACTCGGATGATGTGGCTTTAACCCCTCTTTCTTCACTGGGTCTTGGAAGATCTGGGATCATTCCAGCAATGTTTCCACAGTGTGGAGACTCCATGCAAAACCCTCTAGAGGGTCCTTTTAGGGCCTTCTGTGGGGCTGTGCTGGGGAGATGGGGAGAGGCAGGAAGGCCTGGGAGGGGTGATGTGCAGGGCAGCATTGGCAGCTGCCCCAGAACGAGCCAGAAATCTCCTCTGTCCCCACTAAACACATTTTATACCGGGCCAAAAATGTAAAAACCTCTCCTTCCAGAGAATGTCTGGAGCCCCACGCTCTTCCTTCAATTGTGAATTCTTTCAAATCACTTGTGTGGCTCTACTGAATTTGGGGTGGGTGATGAAAATTTAATCTGTTTTTAACAAGCTGCTTTAACCTGGCAGGTGAGTGAGTGCACTATTACCTCATGTATTTCCTTAATGTGCCTGCTTTATAATAGAAGAATTTAATTTTTTTCTAAGTTTTGTTATTCAGTCTTTTGTAAAACATTCAGTTTAGTTGCTCCAGTCACATTTTATTAGGCAGTGTAACATAGACTGGCTTAGTGGCGTTTTGGTGGATAATATGACAAATTTTGCTTCTTTTTAAGAAAAATATAACCAAAACAAACACATTACAAAAGTTGTGTCATGCTGAGAGAAAAGCCCCAGAGGTACAAAGTGATAAAGGTCAGGATCTGATACTGGAGTCTTGTAATACCATGAAACATGTGGCTGTCAACAACCTAAGTGAGCCAGACAGATTTCTGACAAATAATTCTGACAGTTCTCATGGGCTGAAAAATGCCTTTTTTGCCTCTCTTGGCTTTGGAAATGTTCCCCTCCTGCTTACAGATGTGCAGAGAGTCGAGAGGTGTAAAACAACAAGGCGCTGTTAAAAATAACCTGCCCCAAGCAGTGCCTTTTGCGTGCTCCTTGGGGATGGATTGTCTGTCAGGGGTCTGACTGCCTAACAAACCTTCCTGAATTTAAATACACAGAATGATTTGTTTCTCTTTTGTAAACACTTTTTTCCTCATCCATTACTAAGCAAATTAAGACATTTTCCCTGTTGCTTTCACGTCTCGGGCAGAAATTCATTTGAGTCTAAAAGACTTTGGTGAAGGTAGGGAGAAGGAAGAGTTGAATATTCAAGTTGAATGTCTTCCTTTCTGCAATTGTTTTTTTTTAAGAAAAAAATCTTAAAAAATTAAATTTGAAAAAATGAAGTTAAAATTGTCATCGTGCTGCAAAAAGTCTTTGAACCTTTCTCGGTACAAAAAGGCCTAATAGGCAAAAATACTTCCCAACTTTGTCTCAGGAGCTGCTATCCTGAATAAATGGGATCTCGCAGTTTGGAGCTGGCAGAGCTTAGCCTTAGGCTAGCTGTATTTTTCAATTCAGATGTATCCATATTCTTGTTTACTCACACAGAGCCTGTTCGGTGGGGAATTGTCTTGTTAAGATCTAATCCTGCCCAGTGCATGTGAGGTGTGAATACGTGGCCATTTAAAATTCCAGCAGCGAGCGGGGAGGTCGTTGTAGGAACCTTCTGTGAATGAATTATCAGGCTGCTTTCCCCCTTTCCTCACTGTTCCCGTTCCTGCTTGCAGCTGGGAGCTGTGCCATAAGTTACCTTTACATTAGCATTGAAAATTCCAGGGCTTTAAAAACAAAATATTTCTTCTGCTGCCAGTTTTTTTTGGAGGCTGTAAAAACGTGCAGAGTGTGTGTCCCCCAGAAACCGGCTGAGAGGGCAGAAATTTGGTAAAATACTGAGTGTTGGGTGTAGTGGGGCTTGGGAAAAGGGGAATCTGTGGGTTTGCTGGACCTCTGTGGTGGGACTGGTTGTTTTTATGGGGCACATCAGCTGTGCCAGGTGTCTGGGGGGCTTGGCTGGGTGGAGGTGTCCAAGGAAGGACTGGACACGGTGGGGATCTATCCCAGTTTGGACACAGTGGCCTGGAAGGTTTTTTCCATCCTCAGTGATCCTGTGTGGCTCCGAGAGGACCTTGTGCTGCATTGCTGGGGTGTTCAGCAGAGGAGCTGCTCTGTCCGTGGAGAGTGGTGGGTGTAGGACAAGCAGGGCAGGTCCTCGGCATCTCCAGCTGCAGGGGAGGCCCCTTCCCAGCCCTCCTGCCCTTCCCAGCCCTCCTGCCCTTCCCTTGCTCCCACACAGCCTGGGCTGGCCTCTGCACCTGGATGTCCACCTGGGGAGTTTGAAAAGGGTGCTTGCAAAGCGAGATTTTCCTGTGATAGATCTCTCCTGGTGGCGAAGCCGTTCTCAGGGCAGGGGGAACGCTGGATCTTGGAGCTAACGGAGTCTGGATCAAAAATTCCAAGTTCCTGAGCTGCGCCTGTAAAACCTCCAGGCTCCTCTTGACTTCGCAGCTCTGCTGCTGTTGGGGGATGGATGTCACACACGGGGACTCTGTGGCCTGTCTCAAAGGAAGTTTATTCCTCTGCAGAGCCCGTGGCCGTGCCTTGCCACTGCTGTGGCAGTTGCAGCTCTGCCTCCCTGGTGCCTCCCGTCGCCTTTTCGCTTTGCTCGGTTCCTGTTTGCCGCTGCAGCCGCACCTGCTGCACTCGGGAGTGGCAGAAATTGGTGTCCGAGTTTATTGGCAGCTCAACCCCCTGCTTTGGTGAGAGAAAGGGGAAGTGCAACGCTGGCTTTTAATGTGCTTCACTAAGTCCCCGTGGCAGCTGCTCCTCCTCCTACCAACAGCAGTTTGCCCCCTTTTCACCCTGAAAATCTCAAATGCTCCTGATTTTTCTTTCATGTTGTCTTGTATGCAGGACTTTACACTCAGGATGAGACAGGCTCCCATGCAAAATTGATGTTTTCACTTCTTGCCAGGGTTTCTAGCTCAGAAAGGTTTCCCCCTGGCAGTTCCATCTCCAGATATTACCACCACATCTTCTGAACTTGTAAAAGCCCCTGTATATTTGATATCTTGTGGACTTTCACCGGGTTTCAAAGGGAGATTATATTTGCTGGGTGGGTTGTCGGTAGGACATGAAATATGAATGAAATTGTAATTTTATGGCCGCTACCGGGGCCGTGTCACGAGCACTCTGTATCCTCCACAGCCAGATGAAAAACCAGTCTCTAAAAACATTTGATTGACTTTTTTTTTTTTTTTCCCCCAGTTAAGCCAGGAAAAAATCCTCAAAATTATGAATATGGTGAAAAATAAAGAAGTGAGCATTGAAGGAGCTCTGCATTTGGCACAGAAGGAGGTGTATGCTGAAAAGGTAAGGCCACTCCTTTGATGTATTTTGTAACACAGTCAGAGGTTCTGGAGAGCCCTGCTGAGATGAGGAGCGTGTCTGGATTGCTGTCGAGGATACGGCCCCAGCCTGGGAATCACAAACAGCCCCGTTCATAACCAGACAGGACAGGTACAACTGGCTGCTGCTGCCTGTGTCCCGTGTGATGGGTATTCCATGGAAATGCTGCAGCTGCACTGCTGGCGTTACCTGGATTAAGGAGTTCAGATCCGTACGAGGGTTGTTATTCTGCATCAAGTACTGGATTATTTAATGTGGGGCAGAATTGTGGAATCATGGGATGATTTGGGTTGGAAGGGACCTAAAAGCTCATCTTGTTCCACCTCCCTGCACCTCCCGCTATCCCAGGTTGCTCCAGTGTTCCCATCCAGCCTGGCCTGGAGCATTTCCAGGGACGGGGAATCCACAGCTTCTCTTTTCCAGGGCCTCACCACCCTCGTAGTAAAGAATTTCTTCCTCATACTTAATCCAAGCCTGCTCTGTGTCAGTGTGAAGCCATTCCCCCTCGCCCTGTAAATCCATGCCCCTGTGAATAAACCCTCTCCCCATCTTCGTTAACATGATTAACAAAGGTCAGGAGGATGCTTCCATCTATCTCCATGTGGGATTTTCCTGCAAAACCTCCAGAGTTCTTTCTGCTCACAGAGAGAGATCTCACCTGAGAACGGCTGGATTCGGGTGGCCAAACGTTGTCCCAGCACGGGATGTGTGGCTGATTTCTGTTCTGTTTTCCAGGACCCACAGGATTTGCTAACTGGGTCACAATTTAACTTCATTATCTACAAATACAAACACTACCGCTGGCAGAAGCGAATTTTGCAGGTAACTTTAAAAATCCTCACTTTTGGCACAGTGTATAAAAATATATTAAAGCAAACTTGTGTCGACAACACCTGATGGTGATCTCCTGCTTCCGTGAAGTCAGGGGCAAAGGTTTCATGCTTTTTTTTCCCTGGATTTCACTAAAACTTCTTGTAGTTTGGACAAAATTTGATAATGAGCATGTCCAAATCATGCATCCTACAGGGTGTTTTTTATTTACTGTGCCTTAACTGTACAAAATATAATCTCCTTAATTCCATCAATATTCACCACTTTTTTGAATTAAAAGATTATTTGTTTAGACATAAAGTGGAAAAACGGAGAGAGGTGTAGTAGATGTGGAAGTTATCAGTCTGGGAATCTGGATTAGTTTAATTTCAATTCTTCAATTACCAGCAGCCTTCAAAAGTCAGAGATAATCATGAGAAAAGTTCTGCTTTGGAGGTTTCCTGCCATAAATGGGACAGAGGGAAAGGCCACAGTGTGGGCATTTGGTTGTGTGGACTGCACATAAAAATTTTTAACTTAGAACTGCTCTAAATACCTTCACTGCATTTCAGTGCTGGGGCAGAGATTGAAGGAGTGAGGAATTCAGTCTCTGCTGAGGTGCTCCTGCCATTATTCTGTGCTGAAGGGGAAGTTTCTGCATTGGCCTTTGTGAGACAAGGAGGATTTCAAAAGAAGTAATATTCCAGAGTGATAAATTGATGCATATTCACCAAAAGAGAAGTGGAAACAGCTTCCAAGGAATATCTGTTTGCTTTGTGACTAAAACAAACATTGGGCAGTATCTTGATGGTGGAATGTAATTTTTGAATTCTATTTACTCTGGTCTTTTATCCAAATGCCTTCACATGGTAATACTGGGATGCTGCCTTTGCCTTTCAACAAAGATGGCCTCAAGTGATGAAGAATTTTCTGTTGCAGCTCGATTTCAACACCAGGACCATTTTTAACATCGAGAAAGGAATTATTAAGAAGCAGTTCCCTTTCTCACAAGTCAAAGGCTGCGAGGACACTGAGAGGAGGCGCTTCAGCATCGTGTTCCACGGGAGGCAGGATTATGAGCTGGAGGCTGTGTCCCTTGATGACAAAAGGAAGGTGAGTTTGTGAAAAGCCCCAGACATTGCTGTAAATCCCAGCTGGTGGGGCGGTGGCACCCAGCAGGTCCCAGGCATTGCTGTGCATCGTGCAGGCAGGGAAGGAGGGGTGTCTGCATTCCGTGGGTGTTCGGACGTGGAACAAAGGGAACGGGAGCTCCAGAAGAAGTTTGGCCTCACGATTTTGGCACAGTTCATAGGACTGGGGGTGTAAAGGCAGCTCGAGATGAGATAGGAGAGTGGGGGCAGTTCTGCAGCCACACCTGGGATGGAGCCGCTCTGGCAGTGTTAAAACAAGCAAACAAAACTGCTGATGTGCACAGCTGAATCTTAACTGGAACTTTCTAAGCACTTTTTGTTCTCTGTATAAGATATTTCTTAAAATGCTCAATTTTAAGGATGAATGAGAATAGTCCTCATGCTGAGGAAAGACCCAGTGGTTTATCTTTGACCGTTGTCTGAGATTTTCAGCTGAGTCAGTCGAGTGCTGCTTGGGCTTGAACTAAGCTGAACAAAAACCGTGTCCTAGACTGCTTTGTATATGAATTACAAAAGTTGTGGTTTACAGTAACCCCTCCAGAATGAAATTATATTCTCCTTCCACTGACAGGCTTAGTATTCTGGGCATAAAACCAAATTGCAGTCAAGTAGTTTAACATCATAGAAAGACCGGAGTTATTTTGGTTTATTTTACCTATTTGACTGTGGCTTTGTACTTGGAAAATCCAGCTATTGATGTCTTATTGAAGGGAACGAACATGGAAAGTATTTTTTCTCTGCTGCCTCTTATTATCTAGATAATCTACCTGCTGAGCAGAGTCATACAGAGCAATTCTTACAAGAGAGCAGTGGAGTCCTGCTCGGGGAGACCTGCAGAATGCGATGTGATCCACGAAGGGCTGCTGGATTTGCAGCAGAACACTTCAACCTCCACTGAATGGGTGAAGTATGAACTCTGGATTTGGTTAAAATTCCTGATAGATGCATTTAGATTTGAAGGTGCTGGTAATTATTTAGTTTCTTTTTATAGTGTAAAGGTAGGTGCCAAATCTGCATGAGGTGAAAGCATTGCGATGAGCTGTCAGTGCAGTAGTGGCCCCCAAAAAACCAAAGTTGTGGTGTGATCTGGAGCCTGATGGGAGCGTTGGCAGCACAAATCTGTAATGGTGGTGGTGCTCAGAAAAACTTTGCTGCTGGGAATTTCTCTCTTGACTTTTCCCTCCATTCTCAGTCATGCAATGGTTTTCCATGTTTGCTCCCTACTCTGCAAACAAGCCACCCTTCCCTGAGACAGCTCCTAAAACACCTGGAAATTTCTTACACCACCAAAGGAGAGAAAGAGAGAGGAAAAAAATTCTGTCTAGCAAAACCTAATGAAAAAAAAATGCACATTGTAATTATCTGCACAGGGCAATTATCTCAAAAGGCTTCACAGTTCACAGAAAATGATTTTAATTGCCTTTAAAAGGCTACCACTGGTATGTCTTGTAAACGCTGTCCTCAAGTGTCTCCAGGATTTGTTACCTTGCAACACTGAACAGGTTTGTTAACAAACAAAAATTGATTTTTATTTATCTTGTGAAGCAAAGCCCTTGTTGTTTTCTTCTTGATATTAATCCTTTCTCTTTCTCTTTTTTTTTTTGGCAAAGTAAGTGATGGTGGAAGCACCTGGAGATCCGATTAAACCATAAGTCCCTGCCTTGAAGAGAGGAGAGATCAATATAACTGCCAGCTCCATTAAGCAATTCTTATCACCTTGACTGTTTGTGTGGGAATAGATGCAATTTATATTTTATGTTTAATTTGTTCTGGAGCAGCTAAACTTATTTAAATTCTTCATAGAATGCCTTAATCAACCAGCCACACCTTGAAGAGACAGTAGAGGGAAAGAGAGGTTTGATAGAACTGCCAGAATGATAAAGAAAGGCAGAACCTCCAGAAAAATGAGAAGGCAAATACTTAAATAAGACTAAAACCCACATACAGTAAAGCCCAGCCTGTTGTTGGGACCTTTGTTATAAACAGCAGGGCAGAATTCCAGAGGAGAGGCTGAAGCAGAGGATTCTGCTGGAATGGAAGCTCTGTATGGTCAGGCAATTTCTTCCAGGTTTAATCATAATTTAAAGAGCTTTTCCTCAAATTTTTCCACAGTCACGTCTGCTGGAAGCCCTAAAGAGCAGAATACTTTGACCCTATCCTGCCATTCCTGGGAATGAGGGAGCCCAGGATGAGTTCCCATGGAGTAACAGGATTTCCAAGAGAGAGGGACATTGGACTGTATGATTGGGAACTAAATTTGGTGATTTGTTTATGGCTTGGTGGAGTGAAACCTGGAAGGCACAGAAACTCTGAAGCCTTGTCACGCCATGCACTGCTCAGTCACACAGTGGATGCCTCTAAAAGCTCAGAGTCCCAAAGATCCACTGTCCCAAATAAACAAGAGGAGTAAATGGAGAAGGAGGGACAGAGCATGGCTAAAAAATTACCAGGACTTGGATGATTTTTAATTGATGGTCAGATTTTAGTTTTAGCTCTCACTGGGCATGGCAGGCTGTTCAGATTTTATGTCACACTTTATTGAGGTGTCAGATGAGAACAAGAAACTCACAAACAAGAGCATCTCAAAGATTTTATGCTTTACTATTGATATTTTTGACTGTTCCGTGGAGGATGCTGTAAAAACGTGGAGATTTATTGACACTAGAAAGTGCTTTAACAAGGGCCGGGCTGTGTAAATAAAAAGTCAATGAAGAATGAGCTGTGTCTCCATCCCTTGTCCCTCAGGTGCTTGGCACAGCTGCGGGAAGGAGAACTGGCTTTGTACCGCGTTGGGCTGGGGCACGGGGGCCAGCCTGCAGCCACAGTTCCTCTGTCAGCTGGGAGCGTGGGTGCCAGCGGGGAGAGGGGCTGCAGCACCTTCTCGCTGCACACCAGAGAGCACCATTACCTGTAAGTATAGCTGGTAATTCATAATTTGTTAAAGCAGAATTGCTGCAAGCAAGGTCAGGCAGCAGAGGGTCTCCATGTCCTGGGATAAAACAACAACACGGGACGAATGAGGCCGCCAGAATTATTTAGATTACCCCTCCCACTGCTCTGCAGAGATTTGATGAGGATCTTCTGGAGGAATCCAAAGTGGACCTGAGCTGGTCCATTGAAATCCTGCCCACAGCAGCTTGTGGAGCTGTCAGGAGCCAGGGAGGAGATGCCTCGTTCAGCTGCTGGGACAGATGTGAGCAGGTTCTGCGTGCCTGTTGCACCCCAGCCAGGTGTGGCACGCTGCTCCCTCCCCAGGGTGGAGGGCAGGGATCACGGGGTCACTGCAGAGCCAACACGTGGCAGAACCTCAGCTCTCCAACCGCAAACTCGTGAGCAATTAACTCTGAGAAGGTCAGAGCCAGCAGCCCTGGGCTCCTCTGACAAGCGCAGCTGCTGAACATCGCTGTGCTCAAACCAGGAATCCCCGTGTTAGGCAGGATGTTGTTTCCACTCCCTGGCGTTTATAGATGATGTTCTTCCATTTCAGGTTCCGGATTCCCTTCACTGTCCAGAATACCAGGCCAGAGGCTGCTGGCAGGCTGCAGAGCGAGTGGGTGTCTCTCCTGGAAAGGCACTGCCAGCCGGGCAGCGGTGCCTCCCTGCCTCAGGAGGGCTCTCAGGGATGCAGCACCCCCGAAGCTGATTATGAGGAATTTATTGTGCCTCTGAATGAGCAGAAAGAGGACACCCCTCACCTGGGTGGGAGCTGCGCAAGGAGCAGCCTGAGCAAGCCTGCAGTCCCCCTGGCCAAGCCTGCAGAGGGGGAGGCAGCCCCAGCAGCAGCAGCTCTGCCATCTCCCACGGGCAGGGCAGAGGTTCCACCAGCCCCACCTGCCCTCCCACAGCCCTGCAGCCTCTCTCCAGCAGCAAAGAGAACCAAAGCCTTTCACTGGGATGTTGTTTCTTGTGACAAGGTGAGGATGAAACTGGTGGTAGCTTTTAAAGGAAAAAAGACCTGAGTATTGTAGCCAGTATGACATGGATAGGTATAAAAATCCAGCTGTGCCACAAAACGACCTGGATGCCCTTCTCCGGGTTTGGATGGAACAAAGGGCCTCTGTTCTTCTGGCTTTTTGTTTACCCAGTGTCCCTCCTGTATTTTTAGATTCAAAAATCTGTCTGGGGATCGTGTGACCCGTGCAAGAGAAAAATAGATGTATGCAGGCTCTGTGAGCAGTTCCAGATCCAGGACACGGCAGTGCTTTTGGGCAGCGAGCCCTCAGTGAATCAGCACATCCTGCTGGATCAGAAAGTGGCACATAACTTCAGTAAGTGGATAAGAAGGGCTGTGCGCTCCTCTCTGGGAGCTCTGCCTGCATTTGCTACTTGTGCTTTCTGCCATTCCATGGGCAGTGATCAAGGTTGTGAACAAATCATCTTTTAATTCGGGGCTTCTCTCTCTATAAAAAATGACCCCCTGGCTCAGTTGCTCCGAACGTGGTCCTCGATGCTGTAGAGATGAAGCCCCAGGCTGCTTCTCCACCACCAAACCTGGAAGTGCCATGTTTACATGTTTGAGCTGTGATGCTGCTGTCTTGGGGCAGAAGTGTAAAATCATCCATGACACGTGCAAAATCAATTTCCGCCTCTGACTTCAAAGGCTTTTCAAATTTCGTGGACTGCAAAGTCAGCAGGAGCGGGTTGGGAGGCAGAGCTGTGAGTGCTGTGCTGCAGTGGGGTCAAGAAATCCCTGTCAGGGGATGTGGGTTGGTGTGAGGAGCCTTTGGGGCAGCTCCAGGGCAGGCCACAGCAATTCTTGGCTTTTCCCTGGCCACGGGCTCAGGCTGTGAACAGGACCCTGCCCTTGAACAGAACCCTCTGCTCTCGTATCTCAGGTGGGATTCTACCAAAAGCCTGACCTAGAACAGCCTTTCAGAGCTAACGAAGCAGCTCAACACCCAGTCCTGGTCTTCCTAATAAAATACTGTAAAGGTCTTTCAATTCCTTTGATGAGAAGATATTAAAGGAGCAGGAGTAATTGTTCTTCGCAGAGCAGTCTGACATCTGTTACGAAAATGGATTTCCAAAACATTTCTATGACCTAGAGACGCTTTAAGAAGTGTTCCACGTGTAAGGAATTTGGGGCAGTCAATTCTGAAGTTTTAATGATTTCATCTTGATGAATGTTAATAAGAACAAATGTATTTTGGGGAGCGTGTAAAGTTTTAATTGGGAAATGCAAATGGAGATAACTTGGAATTCTTGCATCCCTTGACTAACAATTTGAAGGGTTAAGAGGAAGAGTGATGGGAAAGTGCTGTTGCAGATAAAAGAATCTTGTAATAACACTTTTATCTACTAAATTATTGCTGTTTCTTTGAGGGAATGTCTTTCTTTTGCTTTGCAAATTGCACCATTCCTCCTTTTGATCCTGTTCCTCTTACAACGTTTTTCACTGGGACGTTCTACATCCATTTCCTAATCTTATCCTCATCAGTGAGAGTTTTGGCATATCCTTATTATAATGGACATGACTTAGATCAAAAGTTAATTTGATCCTGAGAATTCTGACTAATCTCCCTGCGAGTGCTGCAAACCACGGCCCTTAAATTCCTTAAATTAAGGAATGAAAAGATGAAGCTCCAGAATGCCAGGAGGTTAAAAATTGTGGAGATTTTGAGTGGAGTTGTGAACACCAGAGGAAAATGAGAGTTCTGAGAGATCTCCACACTAAATTCAAGGGCAATGTAGGAGAAAATACAAATAAAAGCTAAGTTCTCTAATGGATTCTTGTTAAAAAAAGACGTTTCTGCCACACAGGGAGCAAGTATCAGTAAGAGACCAGGAAATCATCCTCAGATTTCTTTTTCCTTGACTACTGCTATGTAAATTTAAAGAAAATATGAAGACTGAGCTTTTGCTTTGGGATACCAGCTGCTAAATATTTTGTTATTTTTTCCCTATTTAGCTGGGATTTTTCTTCTTTCTTTTTCAAATCTGCTAAGTTCAGATGAGATATTTTGGTGATTTTCCTTCCCTTGAGCGTTTCCTTCCATGTAACCCAAGAATCCTTTTTCTCCAGATATTTTTCTTAAAAGTTTCCGCATAAAACCAAGTGAGCTGAAGGAAAAACTCTACATCATCCACGAGGAGAGAGGTGGGCTTACAGACGAGCAGATCACAGCACTGAGAAGGTAATTTTGGGGGCAGTTGTTTGGTTTTGGGACCTTCTGGAGAAGGCAGAATCTTCTGCAAATGATGTGGAGTTTGGGACGGTGGTTTGGAGAGGAGGAAGGCAGACGAGTGTTAAAGGAGCTTTATGGGATGATGGGATGTTGGGAATATTTGGGTGTCTGAGTGGCAGAGATTTGGGGGTTTAAAGCAGAGTGCAGATTTCTGTAGCTTGAACAAAACTGAACAGATTTCAGGAGTTTAAGCAAACTGTTGGTGTGTGAAATTCACAGGAACTGGATTTTATCTTTTTTGGATAGTTTGAGATGTAGAAAGAAAGGAAAGAAGTGGGATCCTAGAGCGGGATCTGTTCCACATCCCAGGCCCCATGTGATACTTGGGCCATTTTAATAAACATTTTTACATGTCAGAGCTTGATGTGAAACTGTTTCTTGCTTCAAAATGAGAAAAAAAAAGAGTGTTTTGCTAAAGGAAACTGGGAAAAAGAAGGCACTGACAGAGAAAGTGAGGAAGTAAATAATTGATGCTTCTGCTTCTCATGGAGTCTGTTTAATTTTGGCCTTAAAACCCTGATATGAAACAGAATTTTGAAGTCTTCAGGGTCATGTCTGTACTTGGGAAGTGATGTGAGCAGGAGGAACATGGAATTAATGTCACTCTGTGGGATGGCTTGTGGAGGATGGAGGGCCGTGGGCAGGACGCTGGGTATTTAAATGCTTTTTGTGTTCTGGAGGGTGTTTCCTTGCTGCCCCGGGGTTCTCCCAGTTAAACCCCACCCTGGTGCACCCGAGTTAGGATCTGGTGGAAGGTGCATGGCCCCGCTGAGGGGGCTGCTCAAAATCTGACCCGAAAGGCTCAACGAAAGCAGAAATATCTTACTGCAGTGCTGGAATTGGGCAGGGAGTAACTGCAGGGAAACGCCTTGGGCACCGAGGTGCTCTCCAGTGAGGTGAGGCTGTTTCTGGGAAGGCAAATGGAAGGAGAATTCTCCAGCCCCATTTCCCAGGGCATCCCCTGCTCCCACCTGGGCTCAAAGGGAAGCACTGACCCCACTCTGCCACTCAGGATTCAGTCCTGACTCTGCAGACCCAGTCCAGGATCTCCAGGCTGCTGGGATTGCTGTGGCATCACTGATTTGTGGCATCTGGGCTCTTTGCCATCAGACAATAATAATAATAATAATAATAATGATGGCAATGGAGCTTGAGATATCATATTTTTTTCCTTGAAGTCTTTCTTCGATGGCAATAATGCTGAGGGAATATTCCCAGCAGTGGAATGCGGAGGGGATGTTGATTGTTGTGATGCTCTGTGATATATATTTTCAAGGATTCAAACGATGCTATGTGGCTTCAAGCATTCTGTCCCTGGGATTATTATTTAGTGCCAAAATCGAGGAATCCAGGGGCAAATCTCTCACTGAAAGGAAGATATTTCTTTTTCCACCCTGAGCGTTCTGAGTGTGACTGAAACAGGTGAGATGCATCTCAGAATGAAGGCTTGGATTCCCAGGGCAGTGGAAAAGGGAAGGAGCAGACAGGAATTCTCAGGGAGCATCAGCACTCCCAAGCTGCTCTGGTACAATGCTCTGTGGTGGATTTGTCACGACACAAGGAGGACACTCAGCACTTCTGGAGATGTTTCCACTCGAGTTGGGTGTCACAGTGGAATTCTGACCTCCAGTTAATTGAGAGCCTGTGGGCAGGACAGGAGTTCAAACAGGACAGTCCAGGGCTGGAAAATTCCTCTCTGTGCAAATCATACCTGTCAGAGTGTCTGAGCCAGGGCAGAATGTCTGAAATCTACTGTTGTAGAATAAAAAATACTTGAAGTCAAACCCAAAATTCCATTTTCAAGGCAGTGACCAGGCAGCAGAGTGTCCTGCTCATGTACCCAGTGGAAGTGGTGGGATATTACTGGAAACTTCAAGACTGAATTTGATATGGAAACCTCTGCATCGTTCCCTGAATGATTCTTTATCCTCATGTCTTGATAGCAAAGCACTCCATGTCTCTCTGAACTCAATTTTTTTCAGAGAAATGGGAGTCTTTTTCATTGTACAAATTCCATTAGAGCTGCATTCATGTAAAAAGGTATTTATGGAGTGCATTCCTGTGTTTGTGTGCCTCCTTTCTCATGGCTCCCATTGTTTAATGCTTTAAGCTTTAAACCTTCCAGATCATCTGTTAGTTCCATTTTCTATGCATAATGCAGCTGAACAATTTTATGGGGTATCAGACTTCTGCTTAAATGAAGATGTTTGCTGTCACCTTTTAAAATATGTTCTGTGAGTTTGCTTAAAAACTCAAGCTATTTTTAATGGTGAATAAATACCCTTTCATTTGCCAACAGCTAATTTATTTTTTGATGAGAATTCTTTTTTTTTTTTTCCTGATGGTAAAGTGGGCTGAAAGGATTACATTGTAATCTGCTTTAACACAGGTGGAATAATTCAAACCCACCGATTTTGCAATTGAAATGTCATATTAATTATTGACGACAGTAAAATAAACCTTACTCTTTGTCCTGTGTTTAACGTGCTAAAATATTTGCTTTTTTTCCATCTTCGAGTAAATTTCCTGACTTTTAATGGAAATGTATAGCTATGGCCATGAATGTTTAATCACTCTTGCTGCAAATTTGGAAGGCTGTTTGAAGAGAAAGAAAAGAGAGTAGACCTGAATACTTATTTCAGCTTCTTTACACTCCTCTTATGCGAGCTCTGACATCGATTCCATTTTTCTTAAGAAATGCTGCGAATTCCCCCAGTGATCGCTCAGACAGGCAGGAAGATCTCCAAAGGAAGGGAGCTGTGGGGCTCTGTTTGTTTTTCCAAGTGAAGGCATATTTGAAGACATCAATTTTCTAAAAACCTGCGGCCCCGGAGGATATTCTGTGACCTTGTGCAGAGGGGAGGAAGCTGTGGGTCTGTGTTTTGTGCTGTCACGATTTAAACGGGTGAAAAACCCTGTGGAAATCAGGGTAAAGAAGAGAAACCCTCCCAGGGTGGGGTTGCTGGGGTGTCTGTGCAGGGCCAGGATGGACTGGGTGATCCTTGTGGGTCCTTTCCTGCTCAGGATATTCTGTGATATCGGAGCTAAGAAATGGATCCAACCTCTTTGCAAATCAGGGCCTGAACCCCTCTGTCTCATGGTTTTGCCTTTCTGAAATATTCTGTCATTCTGAATTATCTGTGGAGCTGCAGGTGAACATTCTGGCTGTTATTTTCCTCGTGTACATATATCAGCATTTCCAGGGACCCAGAGGTATCTGCAGATCACTTTTGCTTTCCATCTCACAGTTGGTTCAAATGCCTACAAAGCATAAAGAATAAATATGAAACACATGAGCCACACAAAATGTAGGAAATTCCAGGGCAAGGAATGGAGTAATTATTTCACCAGAATACAGAATGAAGAGGAAGAGGGCATCTAATTTTAATTTCCTCTTTACAGATATTTGCCCACACCAAAAGATGCTGAAAGGTACCTGTCCTTCAAGGGGTCTTGCTCAGAGCTGCACGTGGTTGACCAGTTTATGTTAGAGGTAAGGAGTTTCAACATTAAAAGACACATCCTATTTTTAGCACATTCTCCAAGCTAAAACCACTACAAGAATCTGTTGATTAGAACTTAAATTTACAATCTCACCCAGAATCAGCACAGGAGGATTATTCTGATGAGGAGCTGAGACAGGTAGATAATAAAAAGAGAATTATGGTTCCCTTTGTGTCTCCAAGTCACACTCCCTCTTCTTCCTCCAGAGCAGGAGCTGATTTATCCTGAGCTAGATTCCCCTAATCTGTAAAATTATATGTATTTAGCTATTTTTGCTCTCAAGAAAGGATTGCAGTTGATTTTAAGAATGTGTGCCCTAGGAGCATACGGTGGATTTGCCGTGCGTGCCAGGGTGTATCCACAGGAGCAGACTCAGAACAAAATGAATAAATGAGCACAGAAATGAGGAAAACAATGGCACAGCTGAATTGCTCAATATATGATGAAAGATATGTGCATGTTTTGGTGTAAATGTGAGTTCTGATTGCTGTTCAATTCTGTGCAGATGTGTAAAATCCCTCAGCTGGGCCAGAGGTTGGATCTGCTGCTCAGTGTCCGTGAGCTCCCCGAGAGCATCAGAGATCTGGAGCCTGTGAGTAACAGGGGCCTTCACGGTGTGTTTGGTAAGAGAGGCCCAAGTCACCTCAGTGCGGAGTTCAAAGATTTGTAGTTGGGGAGGATTATTTTGGGGGTTTTTTTACCTTTTTTTTCATACGTGCATTTAATATCATCCTTGTTCCACCAAGGTTCAAGATTATGGGCCCGGCAGCAGAATAGACTTCCACAAAAGAGGGATAAAAGACCAGGAAAAGATCTTCAAAATTTTCTTTGGTGCTGTTAAACTTTCCTCCTTCTTTGGCCAGCGATAAGACAGAAGTGAATTTCACCATTGAAATTCAATTCCCTTCGTGGGGAGGTTCCTGCCCCATGAGCTGAACAAATCAATCTCAGACATGGAGGAAGTTTATTTGACAAATCTCAGAGAGATTTATTATTTCCCGAAGACTAAAGGAGCTGTTCCCCCTCAGGATTACGGCTCTGGACTGAAATTTCTGGGAATCAGAGCTCAAGTCCCTCTCTGCCTTTTTCCAGGACGACCTAAGGGTGGGGGGATGCAAATAAACCAGTGCCAGTCTCATGGCTGGATCCTGTAGTTCCAAGCCATGCCTTGCCTGCCAGGTTTTGCCCATGCTTTGATTCAAAACAAGGATTTCCACACCATGAAAACGCTTCAGAGGTTTTGCCCTTGTTCTGCATGGGAATGAAAATGAAATGTGAACGTTCTGCGAGGCCAAGTTGTTGTCATTTGTCTGGCTGTGATTAAAACCATAGTAACAGTGAGGAAAGCTCAGAGGAGGAACAGATGGAAAGCACAGGGGAGATGCAGAGATTCCTGACCCTGCCTGGTGCAGTTACACCTTTGCTGCCCTCCACTTAAGCCAAATATTGAATATTTAGAAGCACTGGTTGCTTTGATGGATATTTAATGTTCGCTGAAGAGCTAATTAGTGTCTAAGTATGTTCTTATGCGCACTAACGCCTATTTTTAAACCACAGAATAGACACCTAAAATCCTGTGGGACAATGTGAATATTGCTTTTCAGCACCCTCTGGCCCTGAGCTGTGCTGTAAATGCTTTAACAACGGCTTTCAGCTCTCCCATGGGCTTCATCCTCTCCCTGTTTTTAAACTGGTGCGTTGGTGACTGCTGAAAAGAGGTGTGGTGCTAAAAAAACCCCAACTTTTCTAACTGAGAACAAAGTCACCTCTTGTGCCCACAGGCCTAGAAGGGAGGTGGCCTCCCTGGGAAAAATGAATTATACTGAGTTTGAGCACAGGAAATTATTATTCTTCCTTGTGGGGAAACTGTGCTAAGAATTTTGATAACAGCATTGAGCTGGTGTAAAGAGAAGGGAGGGAGGTGGAGGATGGAGCTCCAGACTCTGCTTCCCCTGACCCCTGAAATTTGGGCAACCAAGCAGCAAAAGGCTTTGTGCACGGGAGGCCGAAGCTGGTTTGGCAGCCAGAAAGGATGTGACTCCTTTTGGGGTGACTGTGCCAACACAGCTTGGTCTTGGGGGAGTTTGAGCTGGTCCTTGCTGAAAATCCCTGAGGGGTTTCAATAGGGAGATACCCTTGGGCTAGGGAAGTGACTTCGGGTGGGAACAGTGGGGGTTGGCACAGGGAAGGCACAGACACCGTGGATTTCCCACATTTTCAATCTCTCTGAGGGCAGGCTTGTGTGTTTCAGCTGATAACCCAGAAAATCCAAGCGAGCAAGCAGCTGCAATCCAGCCAGAAGTTTGTTGCTGTCTTGGAGTACATTTTAGCCATGGGGAACCATCTGAATGAGAAAGCTGGAAAAGAGCTGGCTAAAGGATTCCGGTTGTCATCTCTGGCCAAAGTGAGTAAATATTTTTTGTTGTGATTAAAATCATCACATTCTAAGGTTTGTCAGCCATTAATATTAACTCTGAATGTGGAGAGAGGCACTAATTCCTAATGAGGAGCCAACATTTTACCACCTGCCCTTGGTTCCAGGAGAACAAAATCCAGTTTAACGATGAATTCGTTCATCCTGTGGTAAGAGGCTGTGTTTCCCCAGTTCAGGCAGCAGCACTGGCCTTGTGGTGCTGAGTGCACTGTGTCTCTAATGAGGTAGAACATCAAAATTCTGCCTGCCCTGATACTAAAATCCCTTGGCACGAGGAACTGTCTGAGCTGCAGGCCCTGGTTAGACACGAGTTTAGACAAAGTGCATTTTGCAGTTTCGTTGTATGGACCCCGTTCCCTTCCCTGTGCTCAGAGGATGGACCTGGGCATTTCTTCTGCAGGGCTCGCTCTGCTGTGGCCCTGCAGCGATTTCTGAGTGCTTCATTGCACTCCAGTGCAACTCATCCAGCCCTGGGGTCCCCAGGAAGGACCTGGAGCTGCTGGAGAGAGCCCAGAGGAGGCTCCAGGATGAGCAGAGGGATGGAGCAGCTCTGCTGGGAGGAAAGGCTGGGAGAGCTGGGGTTGTTCTGCCTGGAGAGGAGAAGCTTTGGGGTGACCTCAGTGTGGCCTTGCAGGGTCTGAAGGAGCTGCAGGAGAGATGGAGAGAGACAATTTCCAAGGGATGGAGAGACAGGACAATGGGGAATGGCTTCAAACTGACAGAGAGGAGGTTTAGATGGGATACTGGGAAGGAATTGACCCCTGTGAGGGTGGGCAGGCCCTGGCACAGGGTGCCCAGAGAAGCTCTGCTCTCTCTGTGAACACAGCACAGTGATTCTAAGGGGAAAGGAAAAATGACTCTGTTTGTTTTGGGGGGCCAAAATCACTGGCAATCAATTGGGGTACCCAAAGTCTACAAAGACCTGTGGGAATAAGAAGACACCAAAGACCAGGGAAGGTCAGGGGATATGAATCAGGAATGTGTGCGAAACAGCAAAATGGAAAGGAGAAGTTTAATTCTGTTGTTTTCTATTCTTGCCAAATATACCTGGGATCTATCAGCATCTCTGCTGTTCCTTTTTCGTGTTTTATTTATTTGTTTAAGGTATGACAGCTCAGTGTGTCAGTCATTGCTCTGCTCTGTTGCAGCTGCCTCTGCTGAGGGGGAAGGAGAGGACGTTCACCTTGCTCCACGCCCTTGTGGAACAGATCCTCTTACACGAGCCCGAGCTGGCCACGTTTCCTCAGGAGCTGACAGAATTTGAAGCTGTTCCTGATGGTGAGAGAAGGCAGGGGGGAAAATAATCAACAAATGAGAAATCAAGTCCTTTGACTTCTTTGCAAACTCCCATCCTCACTGTATAAATGATATTTATTATCATGTTTCCCCCCTCTCTCTTCCTTTCCAGCATCCATGAAGGGCCTCAGCGCTGAAGTTGATGGTATGTAAATGTGGTTTCTACATTCAGAGACAGATTTTCATGCACTGTGCAGTCATTTGGAACAGGTTTTCACTGCACCTCTGTAGTTTGTAAAGAGAGTTAAAGGTTCAAAACCTCTAGGTGAAGTGTTGCCATGGTGATGCTTAACCTGCCGCGTTGCTGTGAAGAATTTTAGAAAAAAAAAGAAATTTTGAAGTGTGTCCAGGTGGTTTAGAAATGTAAAAGAAATGTACTGCCCATGGTAAATAGAGTTTATCATAAAATACAAAAGTTAAGTGGTACAAGTGCTCCGTCTCAGTGCTGCAGGAGCTGCCCGAGCACAGGGGAGGGAGATGCCAGAGGAGCTCCCAGAGCCAAGGCTGCGTCCTCTGTCCCCCCATTTCCCAGCAGGAGAGCTCCCAGCTGACAAGATTTCTTACTGTTCCATAGAGGAGGATTTCTTTTATCTTTAAAGGAACCCAGAACTTCCTACGCAGAAATGTGGCTTTGGAGAATGTCATTTCCATGGCTAATCCCGGTGCTCAGGCTGGGGAAGGGCAGATTTATGGCTGCTGCTTTACCACGCTCTCGCCCTCTTCATTATCCTGCGGTTGCTGGGATGTGAGCACATTTTTCCATGAGAAACTGCCTCTTTCAGGAGCTCTGCCTCAAACCCAGAAGTGGACACTCCTAGATAAATGTACTGTAGACCCATATTCTCCTATATTTTCCTTGTGCCCTGAATCAGCCAACTGCAGCCCTTTGGACACCTCTTCACGCTGCTGAAATTCCTCATTTCCTTTCCCTTCTGTTAGTTTTAAAAAAAGAATTGGAGAACATTATCCAGGGCCGGAGGCTCATTAAACCCAAAGCAAGCAAGGCAACACCCCAGGAGTCCCAGTTCTGCAAGGAGCTCAAGGTAACTCTGCCACACCCTCCTTGTGGGCTGGAGTAAGGGGTGAGTAACCTGGGAGTTGGTGCTGATGCCTGGCAATCAGGAGAATTTGAGGGAAAGTGGCTTTTTATTCCCTTCTGGAAATGCCTCATGTTGTAATTTGCAGTGTGGGAAGGGTTTTCAGGGTTTCTGCCTCTCCTTCTTTTCCTTCCCAGGCAAATGGATGAGGAGCAGGCAGCCCCACGGCTGCCCACAACAACTGCTGTGGGATAATAGGGATTTTAGAGTGAATTTGTTACCATTTCTTCTGCCTCCAGAGAGGAGAGAGGAGAGCAGAGATCAGAGAATCACAGAATGGGTTGGAAGGGACCTTAAAGATCATCCAGTTCCATCCCTGCCGTGGAACACAGAGTCATAAAATCCTTTGGGTTGGAAAAGCCCTTTAAGAGCACTGAATGCAAACCCAGCACAACTAATCCGTGTCCCCAAGCCCCACATCCCCCTTCCTCTGAATCCCTCCAGGGATGGGGCCTCCAGCACTGCCCTGGGCAGCTGGGCCAGGCCTGGACAACCTTTTTGGTGAAGAAATTCTTCCTGAAATCCGATCCAAACCTCGGCTGGGGCAGCGGGAGGGCTGATGGCAGCTCAGGTGTCCCCACCACGTCCATCTCTGCTGCCCCACACCTCTTTGTGCTCCCAGGCGCTCCTTCCATGGACATTAAGATGTTGAAAATGTGGGTGTTACAAACAAAGCAAAATTAAGGAATTTCACTTCCAAGCTTGTTCCTAAGGCCCTGTTCTGCCCGTTAAGGACCTGGGGCTGGCAGTGTTTGCTGCACGTGCAAAAAGGCCGAATGTGCTGGAAATCAGGACCTTGTGATGCTCATCTGGCCCTGCCACTTTTAATGGGTTTAGGTTTTGTCATTTTATAATGCAGTTAAAATTCTCTAGAGTTAATGTTTCTCTTTTTTTT
>VZTI01005823.1:1608805-1619522 GCA_013397865.1 Struthidea cinerea | reverse complement strand
TTTGTCTTTGATGTCTTAATACTTGCAAGGAAATGTGTGTGCTGCTCTTTTGTGAAACGTGAAATTTTCGTGACATGAAGATTTTGCCTTGAATGATCTTGTTTTCGCTGCTGTTTAATTCCTGCTTTAACAGTGTGCTCCTACAGCAAATTAAATTTATTTTATTACAGGATTTAATTCAGAAATATGAAGGGGATCTCTCCCAGCTGTCAAAAAGATGTGATGAAATGAAGAAGCTTTATAGCAACGTACTGGTACATATCATATTAAAATGCAATGAAAATAAAGCTACATTTCTTTTTAAAAAGGGAAGAAAGGAGTGCAAGAAATTCCCACTTGCTTTGTATTTATACTGGCTGCAGAAACAGGAAGAAAATCCCATATTTAACAGTCAGAGATCTTAAGGAAAGGGACAGAAACGCAGTGATAACCTCTGAAACTGGAAAAATCCTGGGATTAGGACATGACTTGAAGTGGTGGTGGTGGTTTTTTGGTGTTTTTTTTAACTTCTCTTTTACTTTGTGATGGGGGAGGGATTACAAGCAGAGAAGTTTAATGATAAGCAAATGTTACCCAGAAGATGCAGCCCAGGAGGACCTTTGGAGACCTGCCTGAGCAGACGCTGCAGATCAACGAGATGTTTGACCATGGAAATTTTTAATTAGAAACGTTTCACTAAAAGTAATATTGTAAAAAAGGCACCAGGGCTTCTTTGTGGCTCCTGCAAACAGGAATAATGCCTCAGTGTGGGGCAGCAAGCTGGGTTTGTGTGCAGCACAGAAACGAAGGACTCTGTCCCCCAAAAAGATTGAAGGACTGGGAGAAAGCCGGAAAAAAAATGTGGGAAAATGAGAGAATTAACAACTGAGTTACCTGAGTGGAGATGGGTGGGAAATGTTGAACAAATTTAAACGTGGGGAGCCTTGTGCTGTGGGGAGGGCACTTCTTGGGTGGGGTACAGGCAGCTCTGACCTGTTTTTCCTAAAAGCCCGCTCAGGACGGGGTGCTGGGGGCGGCTGCTGCTGCTGCAGAGCTGTGCTGGGGTCCCCTCCTGCCTGCGCCAGCCCTGCTCCTCCTCCTCCTCCTCCTCCAGTGCTAAACGTGCTTTTATTTCCAATTCCCAGGTCAGGTTTGGGGAGCCCCCGGACCTGGACTCGCAGGAGCTCTTTGGATGGGTATCTTCGTTCGTCGGGGAGTTCAGGAAGGCCTGCGCTGAAGTCGCACCCTAAGAACACAAGTTTTGTGGAGAGGTGAGGGAAAGAGGAGTCCAGGAAACAACATTCAATTGGTTTTTTCTTCACTAACAAGTAGCACGTTGCCAGTGTCTCACCTGTGCAGCAGAACACCTCGATTTTGATGTGGCATTTTTAAGTGGTATTTAACCTGTAATATCACAGCTCGCTTATGACGCTCTCAATTTTGTGCCTTTTTAACCTTGAGATTTCTATATATTGAGAAAGGAAAACCACTTTTGACCTTTTATAATTTCTCTTTTCAATCTTTTCATTTGAATACTCCTTCTTCTGACCCAGTTTTAATTATTATTTTCGATGAATAACTGTGTGTGGTGATCTAATTTCCAAATAATATTTTACATGTTTTATGATGAAATGGGGAGCTGTCACCCACAGAGGAGAGTATTTAAACAAATTCTTGTTTATTTTGCTATTAAAACGTTGCACCCTTAGTATGTAATGAAGAAAGTTTTTGGCTGAGTGTTTTATTTTGCCCTGTCCCCCTTAAGCAGGACAATAAAATAGTGCTTTTTATGGCAAATGTCATGTATTTGCCATAAATGCTATAGAAATTAATCAATATATAAGATTTGCATTGTCAGGAAGAGAGAAGTGTCAGGGCAGCAAAATAAAAAGGTGTCATGAAGCATTGAAGTGATGGATACGGGAGGGAATTATCTGTGCTTTTCAAAGAGAAAAATATTTCTCTTGTGTTAGTTGGCTTTTGCATGTCTTTAATTAGGATAATTATCTGGAGCTCAGTGTATGGGGGGAAAGGAGGCCTAGAGATGCAAGGACAAAACTGGGTGTGTTTAACATGAAAAGCAGAAAAGAGTTGTGGAAGGTCATTGATAAAATCTGGCATTTTCTCTCCCAGCTTTGCAAACAGTGTGGGTTGAGAGAAAAGTGAATTACCTGGTTTATTTTGGGTCTTTCTGCCCCGTGTTTGGGCTTTGATGGAAATGCTGAACACTCTCCCTGACCTGAGCACTAAGAGGAGTTGGGTGAACCCCTCTGAAAGGCTTAGATGCACTCACACGGCAGAATTCCATCATCACAGCCCTCTCTGAGCTGGCACTTAACACTTCTCCGTAGCCAGCATGGCCTTTGCTGCTCCAGGTGTGACCTGGAACATGCAGAAGTTCAGGGAAAGGGCCAGGACGGAGCCTGGCTGCTGCAGCACAGAGAATCCCAGTGCTGGGGCAGCCAAGGACAGTCACCAGGAGTGCAGAGGCACTTGGGCACTGCCTGGAAATTGAGGATGGAAGATTTTTTCTTTGTCTGCACCAGCCAAGTGTGTCATTTTGGCCCCCCAACGGTCTTTTGGAGCAGTTAACCACATGCAGTTGTGTTTCTCAGAAGCCAAAGGAATGAAACAGAACCAAAATTAGCACCCTTGAGACTTATTTTACAGAAAAATATTTGCAGAAGCAATTCAAGCATTTAATTTTACACAGAAATATTGGCTGTATTTGCCTCCAGTCAGCATCAGAGCAATGGTATCTCCAGGATCTGCTGATCCCACCCCTCATTTCTGCCTGGAAGAGGGAAATTCAATTCCTTTTGGATCCCTCACACCCCTCATCCGCAGTGCCCTGTGCAGTGCAGGCACCTGCCCTGTAAAGACCCCTGGCAGCTTTTGGTGTGTGATTACAGCTCCAAACCTGAGCTCTCTCCATCTGCATGGGAATCCTGTCAGATGATCCTGCATCCAAGGGCCACTTCCATGGCATCAGGATCCCTGAACAGCATTCGTGATGCTCATGATAAGTTTCATGGTTTTTTAGCTCCGAAGTCCTGGAAAGTCTCTTTTAACTAAAGATTTTTTTCCCTATTTTTTCCCCTCATGACTTTTTTTCCCCAGGTCTTTCTTCTCCATTATTCTATCTAACAGCTTGTACTTGTTTTATAGCCCAGCTGGCACAGCCTCTTCCAATTAAAAATATATCCTGCCCAGTGGTCAATATCTGGGCCTTTGTGTGAACATCCTGGAGCATTAATTAAAAAAATTAATGCCCAAGCACCCTCTTGGCGTGAAGTTCTATCCCTTCAGAGAGCACAAAGCTTTCCTACGGAGTGGGAGATGTTTCCATTTTCCCAAATAAACTGTTCCTTCGGTGCCTGGGAGCTCGAGACATCCTGATTTGTTCATAAAAATAAATAGATCTCGTTCCCTACCTGGTTCTTTGTTTCTTTATTTAGCATAAGGTGTTGGGTTGCTGAAAGGGCACCTCTTGGGTGCTCACTGTTCAACAGCTAAAGCCCGAAAGTGTTGGAAGATCCTCACTCCTGTGCTCAAGAAGTTGCTGCTAATGATGGCTCAGAAAAGCCACAAACAAGTTTTAAACTGCTCATCTTAAAGAAGAACATGTGGAAAATTCGGGCTTGGGGCTGTTTTGATGAAGAGCTGGGGTGGCTCAAAGAGCTCCTGGACAGATCCTTCCCTGCCTCGCTCCCGGAGGTTGGGATGTTCACAGGAACAAGATTCCAGTCCCTGAGTGAACGGCTCAATCAGGCTGCCAAAATGCTCAACTGGTAAGTTTTCCCCCCGAATTCAATGTAAATATTCATTTTTCACTGTTTGGAATGTACTAAAAGCTTTATTCCCAAAGTAACAAAGAACAGGAGAGCCTTTGAAAGCTCCAGCTCATTCTCATGCAGGTGTGGACACTTAGTGAAAATAAGATTTTCTTTAGCACTAACTTGAGTCCTTCACCTCACAGCGTGGTGTGATGTGTCTTGAGCAGCCCAGTGGCTTTTTGGGTGTACACTGCAATGGTTGCAGGCTTTGCTAAATGAGCTTTAAACCTTCCCACTTGCTGCCTATTTACCCAGGGATGAATTTTGCCCACAGGGGATATTTTATACAACGGCAGTCAGCAGTAATTAAACAAGAGAAAGCCACAAAGTAGCTAAATATTGCTTTAAGCTCATTTGACAAATAAGACATTTGAAACAAAAGGTCTCAGATGCAGATTTGAAGTCCCTGGATGCAATTCAAAAGTGCTGCAATGTGTTCAGAAACATAAATCACTGACATTCTTTGGCACAAGGGTGAATAGCTGATGATCTCTGCTGTGGTGATGTCAT
Organism: Struthidea cinerea; assembly: GCA_013397865.1. Classification (NCBI taxonomy): domain Eukaryota; kingdom Metazoa; phylum Chordata; class Aves; order Passeriformes; family Corcoracidae; genus Struthidea; species Struthidea cinerea. The sequence goes on along the minus strand of VZTI01005823.1, from coordinate 1,615,197 downwards.
TTGCTCATAAGCACTGTCCTAAAAAAACCCCAAACCCCAAAGGTTATTGTCCATAAAGATCAAGTTCTGATGAGCAGATTTATACCAAAACTCTTCCTGTAGCTCCTAGAAAAGTTCCTGAACAAGCTCTGTAGGACTTGGCCTGAAATGGTGCAATTATAAATAGAAATTTGCTCGACTCAATTCCAATGCAGGAACTTTTCTCAGTCAGTAAATAACTCCCAGAGAGTATCCCAAGCTGCTGTCATTAATACTTACACTGGAGCTTGTTCCTTGGAGTGCTGCCATTTGAAACAATCTGATCTCTCGCTCTGCTGTCAGGAATTAAGCTGATTAGGAAAATCAAACCCCTTCCAAACCCGTTAGATTATGGATTTACTGAACTTGCCCTGTGAAAGGACAACCCTGCTGTGATGACTCTGCTCTCCAAGACCTGGCTGCAGCAGATGAAGTAACTCTTCAGTTTCTTGGCCCAAAATGCACAAAAATTGGTGTTTTAGGTGTGTAAATGTTTTTCTGCATTTGTCTCTCCCTTTCTGCAGGCAGGAGAGCTCTGCTGGCACCCTCCCCAAAGGGCTGGAATTCCTGCAAAAAATAACTTCTGTGTCAAAGCTTTTTTTGTCTGAATCCTTTGAGACTCGGATCTGCTTATTAACACTGATCCCGAACTCACCCCGAGGGAGAGCTTTGAGACAAAGCTCGGGGCACTGCAGGCAGAGAGGTTTTGGTACCTGCTGGAAGACGATGTCTCAAACTGCAAATCCCAAGGACTGGGATTGGTGTAGGCTGGGAATCACGCACCGCACGGTAGGAAGTGACTTTCGGAATGGAAATCTTGCAGAAGGACACCCTTGTCAAGTACTTTGACCTCACAGTGGTTACTGAATGCAGATGTTCAGCAGTGTTTACTGGATGGGTGGTTTTAACATTTTCCACTTGGTTTTCTTTGTTCATTTTGGGGAACTCACGAATTCATTCAGCTTTGCTCGTTTAGGCCTCTCCAGGTGGAGCTTTCCTGGGGGTGTTGCACCCTTTGCCTCCACACCAGCCCTTGCAAGCAGCTTGTCTGCTGCAAAAAAAGGCTCAAAAAACTGTTGGAGGAGCAGAAAAACTGTGGCTCCCAAAAACCATTCATTTTTGGAAGCCAAATATTGGGGAGAAGAAATAAAAAGGGTGACATGGGACTTTCCTGTCCCTACTGCCAAGGATTTCCTACAGATTTGGAGGGCTGTGCCCAGCTCCCGAGGTTTGCTCTTATGATATTTATCCTAAAATAGGAGGAGAAAAACCCAGCTACTTCCAGGTGCCCTGCTGTGATTTTTCTGTTTCCCAGCAGTGTGTGAATGTGGCAGGAGCAGCTGATGTGACCCGTGCAGGGAGGCTGGAAACCAATCCTAGCAGCAAAGGGATGCCTTGGAAGGCGGTGAGTGAAAAGCCAATCCCCCCAATAGATAAAAAATCAAACCCTTCAATATATAAAAATTCAAATTCTCCAATATCTAAAAAATCTGTAGAATTTGGCACATCTCAATAGATGGCACTAAAAATCCTAATGCAAAGCCATTCCCTGTGGCTTCCTCCCCGAATATCAGCACAAGACTTCCAGTCAATCCCACCCCTCTAAATCTCAAACAAGCAGTCTGATCAATGGACAACCTCTTATTCACTGCTTGTTTTAATGCAAATTATTCCCTCAGCAGTGCTATTTTTGGTTTTCCATTGGCCCTTGATATGAAACTCCTTTGGTGAGAAATAAATCTGGGACAAGTCCTCCTGAGGGGAGGTGATCAGTGCACCTTGATGGATGTGGAGGGAGATGCATTAAATTTCACCACCTCATGATCTCATTTTTCTCTGTTTCCTTGACACCAAATTAGCACACAAATATATCCACAAAATACATTCAACATTTTAAGCTAAACTGACCACCAGCAGAGTGCTGGAGCCTCTGCAAACTCCATCCTGAGTGTGGAACAAACCCCTTTGTTTGATCCTTCCCTCCTGCCAAAAGGGAAGCTTCTCCTGCCAGGCTGTTTTTCTGGTTTTCTGACTGTATCATCTGATTTTCTTCCATTAGAGCAAAAATCTCACTTCTTGCCTCATTAAAATGCTGTTGAAACATCCAAGACCACTGCCTAGGTCAGGGCAGTGCTTTGTAAAATTATTTATTTCATAAGATTGCACAGATGGATCAGGAAAATTAACAGAAAAACATGGGAAAAACAGAGGAGTGCTTTCCTAGGCATGAACTGAAATGCAGTAGGAAACCAAGAATTAAATTTTGCTTCATAACAAGTTTTAAATGCAAATACCTGCTTTAAAAGCAGTTAATGTATGTGCTTGGTTTTATGGTCTTAATCCACCCAACCCCTGTTTTTACAGGAGGGTTAAACATGCAAGTATTTCCTGGAAGTATTTTGAATAAACATAAGTACAGGAAATATCGAGCTGTTTGTGGAGAGTTTAGTGAAGATTAATGATGGCATTTGCTGGCCTATTGATGGCAAACAACTCACTCCAACCTGGGGTCTAGGAAGGAGCAAAAAGAACCTCCAGGGTCGCATTTTGCTCTCACTTTCACACTGATGTAAACCCAAAGTCTGTGGGACTCAGAGCAACAGAAGCATTGGAATGTTCCCAGACATCCCTCAAGGAGTAACTGCTGCTGGAAGGACTGGCAGCATCTGCCTGGGAGCATTTCAAACCCCAGTTCTCACCGGGTGCTTGGGGCTGGGGCGTGCTCAGCTGTGGTCAGAGAGAAGCTCTGGCTGCACCAGAAATGCTGAATAAAGACCTCAAATGCCAGAGCTGTCAGCAGATCTGAGCGGTGTTACCTTCACACATGCAGGCGTCCTGCTGACTCATTTTCTTAATCACCTCTAAAACTCATGGGGAGTTTTAAAATTCTGTTTCCTGAGGAGGCCATCAAAACACAGATTTATCATAGCAGAGTGTCAGGGAAACTAAAGCAGCCCAACCAATACAGGCAGAGGATGGTTTTTTATTGTTTTCTCTGTTCTGCTGCTGCGGAAAGTTTAAAAAATTCTTGACGATGGGATGGACTGAGGAGAGGTACATGAAAATAGGCAAACTATAGAAAAGGCTTAATTTAAAAAACCAAGGAAAATTGGATTTTAGATTAAAATAAAGCAAGGAAAATCTAGGCTTGAGTCTGCATCAGTGTGAATTAAAGACCAAAACCTTCTATTCATTGTAGTCAGGTGTAGAGCTGAAGATTTTATTACATTCCTGTAGGATTGCTTCACATTTTATGCTTATTTAAATGAAGTGAAATTTACTTCATAAAATATTTACAGCCTGTTCTTAAGCACCATCAGGCTCATTAGCCAGGTGAATTTGTCTTGGGTTTGGCCAACACACTGTTTGAGCAGCAGAGAGCCGCGGGCCAGCTGTCCGGGAGCCAACAGCCAGATGGAGATGCCAGACAGCTCAGGAATTGCAATCCCAGCCTGAAAGGATGTCAGAACACCGGGAAGAGCCTGACCACGGAGCTGCACGAGCACAGGTTGGGATTGCCATCAGTATTCTGGGATGGAATCCCCCCCCTCATCCCACATCTCCTCGTTAGGGTGGGCTCGGCGCAGCGCGGAGCCTGGGGGAGAGCCCGGGTGGGGCTGGGGGTGCTCAGCTCCCTGCAAAAACCTCTCCACGCTCAGCAAACAGAAAGCTCAGCCTGGCAGAAGGGAAATATAATTAGGCTGAAGAAGAAAGGCAAGGAGAGGAAGGAGGGCTCTGTCACCGAGGGGCTGGAAGAATTCCGAAGGCCTCCAGACACAAGCGCAGAGCTCAAAAGCGTGAGAGGAAGTCTGAGGCAGATTATTCCTCCCTTTTGTAAGGCAAATGACTAATTATACAAAGCAAGATGTTCTGTTTCCAAAGAGATTTGGAAGGTATCATGCAATATTGATACAGAAATCGTATTTAATTCAGGTTTACACGGCGAGAGGTAGAAGGAAATGTAAATGCAAACATGGTGTTTTATCCTGATTCTCCCTGCAGCTCTTCCCTCTGTCAGAAAGCTGCCTCGGTGCTGGGGGTCTCCTGTGACACAGCAAAATTCTTCCAGCTGGAGACAGTTTTAGGCTTCCACAGTGTGTGTCCAGAAAGGGAAAGATGCTGTGAGCTTAGCCTAACTGAATTTCCATTGTTGTGTGCTGTTGCTATTTATTTCACCCATTTTTCTTTCAAAGGAGGAAAAGCCAAATCCCTGTTAGAGGGAGCTGGATCAATACTGAGAAATTCTTTGTCAGATAAAATAAGAGCAATCATTAACCTGGTTGGTTACGAATTAAAGGCCAACTCCACTTTTCAACTCGCCTCTCCCACAGCATCCCCTGCAAACTTCCCTCACTTTGCTCAGCAATTAAAGCCCAGCTCGGCCACCCAAACAGAGATTGTTACAAATAACCTTGGAGCTCTCTTCCTTCTGTTTGGGTGGGAGGAAAGGAGGAGGTGTTTCCTGATATCAGGTATTTTGGTGGTAGGGTCTCTCCAGGCTGCTTCCTTAGGTGGATTTGTGGGTTATGGATATTATTTAAAGCCCTGATGTCTCTTGGAGCAGCACGTGGAGAACATCCATGGCCATGCCCCGGGTCTGCTCTGGTCCGGGTGTGGGGTCCCCCGGCCAAATCCCAGCCCAGTGCAACTCATCCAGCTCTGTGATCCCAGCACAGGAAGGACGTGGAGCTGCTGGAAAAAGTCCAGAGGAGGCACCAGGATGATCAGAGGGATGGAGCAGCTCTGCTGGGAGGCAAGGCTGGGAGAGCTGGGGTTGTTGTTACTGGTGCAGTGCTAAAAGGCCACTCAGCAGCTTCAGGGACAGAAGAGATTTGAAGCAGGAGGTGTTGAAATAGTGTGGAACTATTTAACTGTTTGTATTTATTTACAAAACATTTTCCCCACAGCTTTCTTTTGCTAGAGTCCTCAAGCTGGTGTTCCTGTGCACAGGAGAGAATCTTTTAATCTGCAGACCAAAATTCTACGAGAGGTACAAAGCTGTGCTCAAGTATTTGTTTGATTTCTAGTTTCCTTTCCTTACAGGAAGTGGTGCCCCTCAGCTGCACCCTTCCATCCATCTTTGCTGTGTCACTGAGCAAGAGGGCGTTGATGCATTCCCAGAAAACAAGCGTTTCTTTTTGCCCCTTGCCTGATCAATGGGATTCCTTAAAATTTGAGTCTGGCTTTCTGAATTTTAGGGAGTTTGATGCTTGCTGAGAAGACTTTTGGCTGCTTTACGGCTTCTCAAAGACTTTGCTGAGTTCTGCAGAATTAATGCATCACCCTCGGTTCCCCGCATCAACTGAAAACCAGTCCCAGCTTACACTTGCCCACAGAAAGCTTTGGTGTTCAGCAGAGAGTGGATTTTGGTGCTTTTTATTCCTCCTCTTCGTTTCCTGTTGCTTGTTTAATTTCTCCTGTCTGCACCCAGACATGCCTTGGGCCAGCAGGGAATGGAGGCTGCTGCTGGTTAATGGTTGGCACAGGACGTATTTGTTGCAAAGCTGTTATAGGCACAAAAAATTTGCTGTACTGAAAGGCATCTATCTAAAAATCATTTGCTCTATTTATTCCAAACCATTGATACTTTTGTGGTTTGGATAGAAATCTGTGTAGCCAATTCTGCTTCTGGGAGCACTGTGCCACTTCTGCCAGTCCCTGAAGTGAGTTTAGGTTTTACCATGAGATTATTTCAGATAGGGTCAGGTGATGCAGGAAAGATCTTATCTAGAAGCCATCAGCAGCACCAAGCCACTCATGTTTTTAATAATCTCGAAATTCATGGGAGAACTACGCTCAGGTACCTGCTCGGTCTCCCAATCCTTCCAGCACACACCACCGAAATGAACTGATCAGAGACAGAGGTGTTAAATCACACCACAACCATGTGGCGGCACCGTCAGGTGGCACCTGGCCACGTTAATCCTTGAACAGGGGGCAGGAAAGTCCTGCCGGTGATCTCAGGGTGTTCCCTCCTGCGTGCTCGGGGTCGGGCTGTCCTGCCCCAAGCCCAGCCGCAAACACCCGCACAGGAGCTCCGCGCCCTGGGACACTCCTGCAGGTTCAGTGCTGCCTTTCAGTCAGGCTGCAGCGCTTCCCCATCCTCCTCCTCTTGAAAATCGGGGAAGTTGCGACGTCCTGGCGCTTTCCCTCGGGCTTTGCAGCCGCTTCAAAAGTTGCCTGGGAGGACGGGAGTGTGTGTGGGCAGGGGCAGCTCCGAGGGGAGGCTCTCTGGGGATGAAACCTCGAGCCTGCCCCGCTAGGTGAGAGCTGGGCAGGTTTGTTCTGGCACAGCTGCTGCGGAGGGGGGGATTTGTGGCGGGGGAAGAGAGAGAGAGAGAGAGAGAAGTGGAGTGTGCAGCACCCTGCCGCTG
>VZTI01005823.1:1581543-1608376 GCA_013397865.1 Struthidea cinerea | reverse complement strand
AAAAAAAAAAAAAAAAAAAAAGGAGCACGGCACAAAGTGGTGACGGTGGGAGGAGGAGGCGAGGAGAGAAGAGCCGGCGGGCAGGAGCCGGCGGAGAGCAGAGCCGGAGGAGCGCGGCGTGTGCGCGGAGCCTCCCGCGGTGGCCGGAGCGGGGCGCGGAGCGGCCGCGGGTGCGGACCATGGGCTGGCGGCTGCTGCTGCTGGCCCTGGTGCTGGGCGGCCGCGCCGCCACCGCGCAGAACGACACCGAGCCCATCGTGCTGGAGGGCAAGTGCCTGGTGGTCTGCGACTCCAACCCGGCCCCCGACGCCAAGGGCTCGTCCTCCTCGCCGCTGGGCATCTCCGTGCGGGCGGCCAACTCCAAGGTGGCCTTCTCGGCCGTGAGGAGCACCAACCACGAGCCCTCCGAGATGAGCAACAAGACGCGCATCATCTACTTCGACCAGGTGAGCCCGAGGGACCGCGGGGCCGCCGCACGTCCCCCGCATCAACAGGTGCCGCTGCCCGCCGCCCCTGCCCGGATCCCGGCGACAACTTGGGAATCCGCCCCGAGGCGGAGGGGCAGGGCAGGGGGAGCTGAGGCTGGGGGCTGCAGAGGTTCCCCATTTGCCCCCCGGGAGCGGGAGCTGCCCCTCCTCACCTGCGGCCCCGGGGAGAAGCGGGGACCGAGCCCGGGAGGTGCCGGGCTGGCAGCGCTCGGTGGCACCGCTGGGGTGACATCGCCCCCAGGGGCTTGGGGACAGGGGGATCTCGGGTGCAGCCTGTGTGGGGTTTAGACGGTTTGCGCAGCTTTTGAGAGGGGAAGAAGAGAGAATTTTTAGGGGAAATCCTTTAACTTTCCCAGCACAGTCCGAGGATCACAGTCCAGCTTTGCTCAGCTCAGCACCAGTATTAACGTGCAGGTACCAACACACGTTTTAATCCCAGCTCCTGTCCTGGGGTGAGCCCAAAGTCATTGAGACTGACGGTGCTTCTCGTTCCTACACCCTGCTGTAGCGAGCAGTGAATTGTCTGGGCAGCTGGAGCCAGGTATGCCCCACAGCTTGGTAGTGGCACTGTAAATGACCCTAAAACTCCACGGACAGTCCTAGAGGCTTCCGAGGGCTGTGCCTGGCACAAAGGAGCCTGGAAATATCAATTAAAATAAAGCACAACTAAGTGGAATGAAAGCAAAATGCAGTATTACAGAGGATGTGCAGCACATGGGTGATGCACTCGTTTCATAGGCTCCCCTCTGTCACTTGCCTCTGCTTAATTAAACCCAAATCATTATTAGTGCTTGAAACTGAAGCCAGTTTTTGCTGGGATGTGCCAGGTGTTCCAGTAACTCAGCCTGGCTGTGAACTGGGAATGACTCGTGTCGTTCATGTAATCCTTGCTCACACCTGGTGCTTTGGGAAGGCAGCCTTGGCTTGGCCATTGCTTTTTAGCCAACAGCCGTGTGCCACCCCCAGAACTGGTGTTTGGATGACATTTTGGGGCAATGATGAACAAAAATGCCTCTTTAAAAATGTGCATGGAAGAAAGGACTTGAGGGTATGGTATAGTATCAAAGTAAGAAATAATTCCCACCTTAGTTTATTTGTAGTAAAGTTGTCCTATAAATACAACCAAATACCCATTTTGTGAGTTATTCCAAAGTAATTGGCAGAAAATGAATAAACCAGCTTAGATGTAGATTAAAAATTTTCCATGGGTGAATGGTTTCTAAAGTCGATAATCTGTATTTTTATTTCGCACTCACTGCCTGTACTAATCCCCATGCTATATTTTTCTGTTTGCAGATCCTAGTAAATGTGGGCAATTTTTTCACATTGGAGTCTGTCTTTGTAGCACCAAGGAAAGGAATTTACAGTTTCAACTTTCACGTAATTAAAGTCTATCAGAGCCAAACGATTCAGGTATGTTCATTGAGTATGATTATAAAATCATTATTTAAATTGTTTGTTTAGGATAGGACCTTGACTGAGCACAGGAGCATTTAACATGATTTTAAGGAAGAATAGTTTAGCTTACAGCAACCTGTGGTGTTGATTTCCTAGCAGCAGAGTCAATAATTGAAACAGAACAGCTGAAATAAGGCAGAATCCTCACCTCAGATAAATCACCACAGCCTCACCTGTATGCCATGAATATCTGGGTGCCATAAAGCATTCAACAGAGGGAATGATCCAAGAGTAAAAGAGAGCTCCGAATTTCACTTAAAAGCTGTTGAAAAGTTGTGTTTTGCTGCAGGGTAGTCTTGCTGTGTGGAACACATGAGTTCTGGGTACCAGATTTGAGTATTTTTGGAACAATTTGTGCCCTGGCTCCTGGTGCCAGGTCCCTGGTTATGCCCTCAGTGTGCTGAGGACCAAGGTTGGTTATATCCCTACAGCAATGTCTCCTAGGGAACCTTTACAGCAATTTAAACTTCTTTTTTCACCATATAATGTATAAAAGATGTGCCATGTATTAGACAAAAGGGGTAATTTTGCACTTTCTTCTGTAGCTTAACAGCAACAGAGCTGCCTCACTAAATACAAGAGGAAAAAGCCTCTAAGTTCCTGAACATCCCGTTGCTGAGCCAGCAGCAAATTCCTTGAAGCAATTCCTTAATCTTCCTGCCAGGTCACGCAGTTGCTGTGGCACCTCCTGGCTTCCCAGGGCTGGAGCAACATCTGTGGCTTCCCTCCTTTCCAGCCACAAGACCGCCAGGTTCATTGAGGTGCCTGATGCTTTTCCCTGCTCTCTCCTGCTCCTGGATGTGGTTTTAAGCCTGCCAGGCTGAGCTGAGGTGGATTTCTGCAGGAGGAGTGATCAGACATTTCTCTGTGGCTGCTCTGGCTCTGGGTTGCTGGTGAAGCTCCCGGGAAAAGTGTGAGTGGTGGAGAGGGGAGAGAGCTGGTGCAAGCTGCGATCCCATCTCTGGTGAAATTCCCCTTCGGTTTACTGTGTAAAGTCCTAATTCCAATCAGGTCAATGACAAAGCCTTAAATGAAACGTTGGCCCCATGAAAATCTCTATAATGAGCTTATAAGATGTTTAATGTGCTCCAAATGCATTCTTTTCACTCTCTCGAATGCTGAAGGTTGAATAACTCTGTCAGCCACTTCAGTGGATTTCAAATGCACATTATCAAGAAAGATGCCAAGCTTTGGGTTCTGGAAGTCCAGCTCAGACTCGGGTGTTTCACAAACCAGGAGCTCAAACCTGGGAGTTTGGGGCTCATGGCAGGGAAAGTTCCAACCTGTGCATGGCCTGAAATCTCATGGGGAAGAGGTTCTGAAGGGATGGATGGGTTTGCTTGGCTCTGTTTTGGAACAGTCAGTGTGAGACCAACCTGTGCAAACCTGTGATGTGTCTTCTGATTAAATTCCTGTGAGGTGATGTGAGGAGAACCTGACGGTACAGAAAGAGTGAGATAAACCTAAGCCAAGCAATGAGCAAAGCTGTGGTGCCCTTTTTCTGTGTGGTAAATGGGGAGGAGAACCAGAAACCACTGCAGTGGATCAAACTGGTTTGAGTCTCAGCCACATCCAGGCTGAAGCTCCACTAAATCACCTGCAGGCTTCCTGCACAAGTGATGTTCCTCTGCCCCCACAACATCTGTTAGTGCCATTAAATATCATTAAACTGCAGTGGGCTCCCCGGAGACTCCTGATTAAGTGGATTTCCCAGACAGGTGAATCCCAAATAAATACCAGACCCCGCTGCCCTGGCTTCTGCTGAGCACTAATTTATGCTGTGGTGACTCCCATTAAAATTAATGGGAGCATATGCAAGGCCAGCATAGTGGATGTGGGTAAGCATCCCATAATTCACCCCCTGTGACTGCATTAGAGCTGCTTGGAACGGAAAAACAGAGCAAAGCTGATCGTTTGCCACAGGGGAAATGAAAAATACCTGGAACTGCCCGTTCCCCCAGGCTCTGCCCATCTTTATTTAGGGATGCTGCTTTCAGAGCAGCGGCTGGGCTGGCCTGCAGAAGTGTTTTACAGAAAAAATGGAGTCAGTTTATAAAGCTCAAAGTCAGTCCTAAACTTTAGAACCAGGCTGCCGTCAGTATTGAGAGGGACACACATTTCGTTCCAGTGAAGTGTAAGCTCCCAGCCCACTGTGGTGCCTCTGACACCTCGTTGGGCGCCTGTGTCACCTCTCTGGGTGCCCAAATTTCCTGAAAATGTCTTATTTTTGCTCCTGTGTGACTAAATAACCCCTGAGATAGGCAAAGTGATACAAACTGAGGTGATGCCTTGCTCAGCTGCAGCTCCAGCTCGCATCCATGTTCTTGTGCCAAATAAATGTCATTATTCGTTTAAAACAACCCAAAAAGCACGGAAGATGGGGCCCTTGCACTGTGGTTAATATTCAGGGGTGGCTCTTGATGTTTTGCAGTTAATTAGAGCTTTTCAGGGCTTCTCTTGCAGGTGAATTTGATGCTGAACGGGAAGCCAGTGATTTCTGCTTTCGCTGGGGACAAGGATGTCACCCGTGAAGCTGCCACGAACGGGGTCCTGCTCTACCTGGACAAGGAGGACAAGGTTTACCTGAAGCTGGAGAAAGGAAACCTGGTCGGTGGATGGCAGTATTCGACATTCTCTGGCTTCCTGGTCTTTCCCCTGTAGAGTCAATTTTCCTGTGACATCCATCCCGGTGTAGACTCATCCTCGCCTCTGTCACATGAAGATCGTTTTGTCATCATGGGAGTGGTGGTTCTTTATTGCTTTCTCATGGGTGATTTTGGATTCTCTCTACGGATTTTGGCCCCATCTGAACTACTCAGAAGTTTCAGAGAATTTTGTGCGTTCAAATACAATATCTTTGGACTGAGACTAGAGCAGACAACAAACACCAATGCTTAAGGTTACAGTCCAAAGCTGCCTGCAAGATTTATTCCAATTTCATTTCCTGGACTTACCGGATTCGTGGAAGAAGTGGATTCTCTCTAACTGTGAAAAGACTGGCACCAAGTCCTTCATGTAGGAGAGTTTGGGTTCAGACTCCAATCAAGAGTCAGTGTGTTGCTGCCAAAGAACTGTGAATTGACAAACTGGTCACATGTGTTTCTGTCCCCGGGACTGGACTGCCATGATCTGTTCCATTGTCTTAGGAAGGTAATTCTTACTGCTAAGTGGTCGACTTGAGTTCTCCTCTGCGTGTTGTGTGTTGGATGGTTCACCCAAATATTTAAGCTCAGTCACAACCAAGCCCAGCCTCCATAAACCTGAGGGGTTATGGATGTATTTTGGTTGGATACGGAAGGGGTTCCTCTTTTCCACACGCTGATTCCTAAAAGGAAAAACAGATTATAACCATTCGGACAAAGCTTCCCAGGGTTAAAGGTGACCATTCAGGCACAGCTTTACAAAAACAGCGTTGCCCTGCAGGACATCTCACACTTGTTCTTCAATTTTAATTAATGTGATTGATAATTACTGCTTTATTCAGCTCCTGAGGGATTCCTTCCTTAGACACAACCACTTTGTCAGCTGGAGATGAGATCCCCTTGTTTGTATTTCTGTGTATTTTCCAACCCCTCTGTTGTGTTAAAGGTCTTTTCTGGTTTTGCCTTAACTCCACAGCTGTATAAAATTTTAGGTCATTTGTTTAGCAAATATGAAATCCAAATAACTTGGTACCTAACTTGGTACAAAAGATTCCCAGCTTTTTGTACAGGTCATGTGAATTCATAAACTTATTTATTATCTCATTGTTACGTAATAAAGATTAATATATGTTAGCTGAATTTTTGACCTTTGGATTTTGGAAGTCGCTTCATACTATTTTTTTATTGGATATAATTATTATATGCAAAATGGAAACTGCCCTGGGAGGCAGGAGAACGGCCATGAGTTAGCCTGGCAGAACCCTGGAGGTAATCAGAGTGATCTAGAAATAACCTATGCATTTTATTTAACAGTAAAATTTAGGCAGAAATCCCGGCCTCACTGAAGCTGGTGTTCGGAATCACATCGATTCCAAAGGATTTTGGATGAAACCTGCTTTAGGTTCTGCCATCAGCACCAAAGTCCAGTGCCATCAGATTGAATATTAAATAAAATTATTTTCTCATGCGCTGCTAATGAAACCTTCATCCCTCATGCCCCAAATACTCTGAATTGATGGATCTTTGTGCCTTGCATATCATGAAGGATGTGGTTTGAAATTAAAAATTTCTGTGTACTTGAAAATGTTGGTGGGTGGAAGCATCTGCAGCAACCTGGGAGCTTCCCTAAATGCCAGTTTGGGCTGGGATTTGCTGCTTGTGGGATCTGGTTCCAATTCCTCCCCTTGTTGGCCAAGTGCAGTGTGTCCTGTTGATATTTCACTGATTTAAAATCTAATTCAAGGCTGGTTGGTGCTCCTTGTAAAAACATCAGGGAATCAGTGGCACAGCTCTGTGCCCAAATTCCTGACTGCCCAGCACCCACCACACAGGATTTTTTGGCCAGTTGCAGGAGGGTTGGTGGGTACTTTGCACCTCTGTGAGATAAATCAGATGAGGAGGTGATCTCTTAGACCCAGTTTTGTTTCTGTACTGACCACTGCAGTTGGGGAAGAAGTGGAAGGACCTGGCAAGAAGGTGAAAGATTCACATTGCTGAAAAATATTAAAAAGTTATGATGACCAACCAAAAGTGTGTCACCGCTGTACCCCCAAAATGTGTGTATATAAACATATGTATATCTAAACCCCCTGGAACTGCAGATCATAGTTTGCATGATGTTATAAAGAGGTTACTTGTCCTAAAAGTTTATTTCAGAGGGGAGCATTGGTATTTTGTATAAAATTGGTAAAATCTGCAATCTCACCTTGCCCGTGGATATATCTGTAATGTAAAAGAAGTGTTGCTACTGAGACAGAAGAAAAACGGCATTAAAGGTGTCAGTGTAATTTCAGAATGATAAATGTATCTAACTTCTTTAATTTGTAAACACACCATCTTTAAGGGCTGCCTTTGGCATCCAGCAACAATCCTGAACCATCTCCTTGTTGCCTTGATTGCCCCTCATCAAAACATTTCTGATTTCTTCAGAATCATTAATGCTTATTTCAGCTTGAGCTGGAGAGACTGGGAAGTTGTTCGATGAAGGAGATACTTCTTGATGGAAAGTGCTTCTGAAATCTGTTGAAAAGCCTGCACAAATAATTACCAACTAATTATGTTGCTGGTCAAAGCAAAGGTTTAGGTGGAGTTGCTGTCATCACACAGGGCTGAGCGCTCAGATGTGGCCTCTGGGGACGGGCAGGTCCCATTTAAACATTGAAATAAGAACAGACTGTGGGGTTTAGACACAACTTGAGCTGCCAGATCTTGCCCTCATTTTTGTGTTGTCCCACCACAGCTGTGCCAGCAGGAGCTGCTCCCGGAAGGGAGAGGATGAGCCGGGCTGCATGGAGCCGGGGCTGGAAAACGAAACTCCTTTTCCTCCTGCCTTCCCACGTCCTGCCACAGCCTTTTCCTGTTGGGAAGCAGCAGCTCAGGAGATGCTTCACTTTTAAAGGGTGTTTAAGATTAGAGGTTTGATGGTTTTCAAAGAACTTAAACCCTGCGTTGAGCTGCACTGTAAAGGTTAGAGCCGACTTTCTGATCCTCTCCAGTTCCAGCAGACTCACTGATTTTGGGGAGGGCGTATTCCTCCCCCTGCTGCACAGTGTGAGGATCTGTACCCACATCCTTAACCAGCTTTGCAGGGAACTTTGTAGCTGAAAAAGCTGATGGTGCAAGAAAACCTTTTAGCCACACACGGTAAGGACAAAAGAAAGAAGTTCCTTTCTGAGAACAACAGATTTATTGTTATTACCAGTGATGTCTTTATGAATGAGATCAGTATTTTTACTTTTTATCTGGTTTATTTATATTTTATCCATATTTTATCGTGGAAAACCCCTCTCTGATTTCTTCTCTTTCACTCCCCAGGGATGTAAATGTTGTTGATAGGGCCAGGTCTCCCTGCTCACCTCTGTTCATCCAGGGGAGAAATCTGCTCTGCTTGTTGAATCCTCTGTGCTGTGAAGAATTTGGGCTGCACAAGCCAAGCAACTGCAGAGCCCAAAAAGATCCTGTTGAAAAGAGCCTGGTGGCAAAACTATTTTTGGAAAAGGCACCGAGGTAGCTTTGAAATTTTCGCAAGCTCTTTTGTCTCTACATAAAAAGGAAAACCCAACTTTGAAGCAGAGAGAAGGGAAAAGATATTTCCTTTCTTTTCTTTAGCAAGGTTTTATATGTGGTTTATGTTCCGTCATTCTCTAGCAGTATCTGAACATTTTATGAGTGTTAATTCAATCCCTTTGGCCTTTTTGTGGCTGAGTAAGTGTTGCAACCTACTGAGAATATGGAGACAGGGTTTGGGAAATGATTCCCAGGTGCCAACGCATCCAGTCCTGGGGCTTGGCCCTGTTCAGTTTGCTGGATCAATCCTTTTGCTGATACTGGACATTTTTGAATACAGAGGATGGTTTAGGAGTAAATGGAATTCTGCCCTATTTCCCTTTCCATGTTCCATCTGAATAACATTCCTGGAAAGGTGAATGCAGCGAAACAGTTTGAAATGCCTGAAGAATTTCACAATTAGCTGCCAACTCCCTTTTTAAGCTCCACATCTGCACACAGAGTATTTTCACAAGCAGGTTAAAAATAGAGAAATAAATGCAAGGAGCTCTATGTCACGATCACACCAAGGAGCTGAGCCATTAACATGGAATATGGGCTGAAGAAAACAGAAAAACATTCTCCTCCTTTATGTTCTGCTCCTTTTCTAGGGGATTCTGAGTTGGCAACACCTTTTACCTTGGCAATTCGTGACTGTTGCCCTTCATATTGTAAGATATTCATATTGCATTTAAAATATTCAAACTCTTTGTCTTCCAAAGATAACATCACCCAGATAATGGAAATAAATGAAGATGCCCAGGGACAGAATTTATTGGCTGGCACATGCCATAACAACATTTTTTTTTCTGTGCTGTTGCTGTCCAGACAGAAAAAGCTCCTTTGAGAAAAGAAAATTGTCCTGGACACTCAGCTGAAGTTATTTATTTGTTGCTGGTTGGGAATGGGGAGGGAATAAAGCCCTGTTCTGCCCTAAGGGGAATTAATACAAAGAACAACGATAAAACCAGGCGCTCTTATGGAATTGATGGTGGGAATAACGGGGAAGTGGCTGCAATGGTCTGTTTGGTGCACGCTGTGAGCTGAGGCGTTCCGTGGAAGTTGTGGTCACTGTTTTAATCCTCACAGTTTGCGGGGAGGGAAAAGTTGCATCATTTTTAACAGGTTCTTTTCCTTCCCCTCCTTTCCTCCTCATTTTCCTTCTGCCTTGTGCTTCTTCTTTGCTGCAAGGGAACAAAGTGATCCGAAATGATCTAAGAAAGACTCATTTCTGGAGAGAGATGGCAGATTTTGGTGTTTTTTTTTTTTTTTGTTGTTGTTCTGGTTTTTTTGTTTGTTTGTTTGTTTGTTTGTTTGTTTGTTTGTTTGTTTGTTTGTTTGTTTGTTTGTTTGTTTGTTTGTTTGTTTGTTTGTTTGTGATTTTTTGTTTGTTTGTTTGGTTGGTTGGTTGGTCGGTTGGTTGGTTTTTTTCCCTGTTTTTTTTTTTTTCCTGGTATCTGATGTGGGGGAAATACCCAAGTGAGGGGGGGTGGGAAGGACAAAATATCAAACAATTTAACATAAACACATTCTTGTCCTATCATTCACCCCACTGAATGACCTCCGTCTGTTCTGTTAATACATCTTCTGCAGTGCGTGGTTCTGACCCGCCCGGTTCCAGCCACCACTGGTGACCGATGGCTCTTGGTCCTGCTGCAGGACACGACGTGTCCAGGGGCCGTGCAGAGCGCTGGGGATGGGCAAACAAAGCGGTTCGTCCCTGGATTCCCGAGTGTGCCTGGATTTGCCCCCGGCCAGCAGCTCCCGCACCCCGCTGCGGTGCCAAGGGCAGGCGTGGGCAGGGAGGTTGGCACGGCGCAGAACAAGCCCAGAGCGTGGAGGTTTGGGAGCTGCTGCTGGCACGAGGAAAATGCTGCATCCCGGTCTCTTTGGGAGGAGATTTAGAGGTGCTGGATAACCCTAATGCTGGGAGGAGGGAGATCCCCAGGGCACCAGGGCAGTGGCAAAGCTCCGTGCAGGGCACCAGGTCTGCCCGCAGAGGGAGGGTGGGAATCACCCCCAGGGTTTGGTGGCTGTGTAGGACCTGGGAATGGCAATCAGCCGTCTGGCAGCTGTCCTGGAGTCCTGCTCAATGCGAAAATCGATGTTTGGGGTTCTATTTCATCCCTTGCTTTGTAAAAGGAAGTCTATTTCCAGTGAACAAATGGGTTTCTCCAACAAAGGCTGCCTTTAGAATTAACAGCACCTGAAAATAAAGGTAAGAAAAAGTCCTAAGGATCCTGCAAGGCTCAATTTCCCTTGAGCTGAAGCCGTGCCATTAATTAGCAAAATGAATTAAAATAAAGATTTGTCTGTGCTCCACTACAGAACTGAATATAAAGCAACAGCAGAGTTGAGAGATGCATTTTCAGAGAGGAGGGAAAATGCCAGAGTTGGGGCATTTTCCTCCTCCAGAGCCTCCCAAGCACCTGAGCAGCCTTCACAAGGTTCCCAATTTTAGCTTCACTCAAAACCATTCCCGACCAGGAAATGCCACTGGGATCCAATCACTGTTTGCAAAATGCAGATGAATTAGAAAAAACCGAATTTTTATTTTGCAAATAAAAGGAGAGAGTTGTTTTGCATCCAAAAACCTTTGCATTTAATTTGAAACTCACTTTTTATTTGAAAGATTACATTGGTCCGAAGAGAAAAGGGAAAGAATTGATGCTGAAATAGGTGATTTGAACTTTTGAAATAAATGTTTGCAAATAAAACAATTAGACTGCTCCAAAGTGTTGTGGGGTTTTTTGTCAGCAGATTTTAATTAAGGGAAAAATGGTACAATTCTGGAAGTTCATTTGGATGTTTTTGGTCATCGCAATTCCAAATCTCTCTCTTTTATTTAATTAATTTTTTACATAAAACAAATGTTTCCCCACAGTCTTTTCTTTCATCCTATTCATTGATTTTCTGCAGCACACAGAACTGGCTGTTGAAAAGCCTGCAGTAAGATTTAATAAACCTGCATTTTTTAATTTCAGAAGGTATCTTTAATGTCATGGGGAGCGCTGGTTTCCCTTCAGGGGGGACCAAACCTTATGGATTCATTTTGCTGGGAAAATTCAGATCCCGTTAAGCCCACCTGGTTTAACGATTTCACCAGAGGCTCAAGCTCAGTGAAATTCCCAGGAAGATTTTGGACATTTTAGGGCCAGGGTGTGGAAGAAAAAGTCCAAGTTTCACATCAAAGGTGATTTTCTTTGCGCCTAAAACCCGACTGCACCTTCACCCTCAGCCACTGCCTCATGATATGATGGTGGCGGCCAGTTAATTTTACTTGTTAATTAAAGATTTCTATCAATTGTAATTATGGTGGTCTTGTGAGACCCTCACAAGTGGCCAAGAAGTGTCACCAGTCCCTCCAAAGCTGGAGAAGAGGTCACGGGTCCTTTCACGCTTCCCTTTCCTCTCTGTGGACTGTTAGACAACCACAAATATTTGATATAAATATTGAAACATTGATAAACGTGGCTTAGTCCAGCAGTTATTGGTACAAATGAACCAACTCAGCTCAGTTACCCAACACTGTCAAATTTGGGTAACTTTTTGACAATTTTTCTCTTTAATTTTGTTAATAAATCTCCCTGGGCACTGAAGAAAGACACTGAAGGAATCTTCAACACGAGGAAAATATAAAAATAGAAAATAGAAAGTAGAAAAAATTCCAGAGCAGCTGCAGCAATCAGAGTCCAGGTGGAACTGCTCAGGGCAACCCAGATTTACAGCCAGAACAGCAGGAGATAACCCGAGGTACAGATCTCTTCAAGAGATCACCTCATCCCTCTTTCCTTCGGGAGAAATAAACCCTGGCTCATTTCTAGAAAGCCAAATAATGAAAATATTTGAAGAATGAAGACCTAAAGCACAGGAATGCTAAGGAACACCAGGGCAGTGTGAGAGAAATGAATTCTCCAGCGGCACCGAGTGTTTTACTTTTTGTGGAGTGTTTAAATGCATTTCTACAAAAATAATAAAGGCTTCTGGAGGAGATAACTCCAGGACCATCTGTCTTTGTTGCCTCGAATTCAGTAGTGGTTAAGTGAGATAGTCTGGGCTTAGTCTGCTGCAAACACTGATTCAGTGGGCAGGATTCCGCTGTCAGCTCCTTTTTGTACAGGAATTACTCCCCTGAACCAGCGGGGAAGACACTTTCCTTCAGGTCTCTGAGAGACAGCTGGGGGTTTACAGCTCTGATCACATAACAGTGCCAGGAACAGGGACTGTGGTGAGTTTAAAAGCCTGACTTGCAGGTTTTTGGAAGCTGGGTTGAGTATTTTGCACATACATCTGGTGGAAAAGGCTTTTCTTGTGCTTGTAGGTGTCAGTCCTGGCTGAGACATGGGGGTGGCTTAAATGAGGTTTCCAGTAACGACAGCACCTCAAGATGACAACTGTGAGCGCTTCTAAACCCTGATGATTTGTCAAGGACTCACCCTGAGATGAGAAATTTCCCCGAGCACCTGATCTGAGGGTTTGCAGCGAAAGGCTGCTCAGCAGAGCTGGAAATGCAGCGAGTACATTTTGTGGAGAAAAAAGGTGACGACTCACAATATTTATTTCTTTTTAGACGCAGGAAAAAAGAGCAAAGCCTGATGTGCAACAGCACCCGCACAACTTGGAAAAATAGCATTCAAAAATCCTGGCAGGAACACGTTGTTTAAGCAGTAAATAAATCAATAACTGTGAGCACTGCAGGCTGTGCAATGTCAGGGGCAAGCCAGGGATGCCTTTAAGCCGAGTTTTTTCCTCTGTAGTAAATCTGAGTTTAAGGTGCTCAAAGGGGCACTGTTGGATTTTTTTCTGGAAAGCTCAGCTGAGGAATTTGGTTTTCACGATGCCCCGTAGGGCCCCCACAAAGTAACAAGTCAGCATCATTTTCTAGCTGCAGCTGATAACATTTATTGCTAATTCTTTAAACCCTGCCTTGAAAGAAAAAAAGTCTGCAACCTGCATTGCACCCACAGGACTAATCTTTCTTTTCCTCAGTTTGGTAATTCAATTGTGACTTGTAAACTTGTGCAGGTGTAGCACAAAAAAAAGTCTACAGTCAACTCTAATCTATCTTGAGGAGAGTAAAAAGTGCTTACCAGCACTGGTGTAGTAAATCCTGGCTGCTTTATTAAATAAATGTAAAATTTCACTCAGAAGCCTTAAGGAAGAAGAGTTTTAAAACATCTGAACAATTTAGCACATTCAGAAGCTGAATAAAGATTGATTGAGTTTTGGAGTGAGATTTAAACTGATGACAGACCAAATCCCACTTAAATTCACTTGAGAAACGTGGGCATTATTGATGTCTTCTGAATGGTGAGAGACAAACCAGGCTGCTGGAGAAATTCCTGAGCATCACAATCCTGCTGCTGCTGGAAAAATAAGGCTCTGGAAAGATCCCAAAGCTATTTATAAGTGTAAGTCAGACCTTGAGGAGTCTTTACATAATCAGCACGCACGTAAGCAGGACAGGATCCAGCAGACAGTGGAGCACACGTCCAGTGCTAAAATCTGAAGGGATTTCATGGATTTGAGTCCATTCCCTTGCATGTCTGAAGCCGTGCATCTGCTTAATTCTTTGTTGCAGCAACAGAAGAGATTTTCCAGGGGTAGGTGATGATTTTAGAAGTAAATGATGTGCAGGCAGCTGAGCAAATTCCTCTTGCTGGGCTCAACCAGGGGCGTTGCTCACTGATGAAATCTCCTCCCTCTTCCAGGAGTCTCTGAACTGGAGCAGTGGGGGTGGCTTTGGCCTCCAGACCTTCCGAGACAAAATCAGGGCGAGTCACTTTAATATTCATTAACAAAAAATAGAAATCTGCTGTCTTTTAGCCAAGGAAGGGCTAGGACACGGTGATAAATATCAAACCCACCCCCCTTTAGCCCAGCTGGGGTTGGGGGAGCAGATGTTGCTTTAGCCCCGCCAAAATCCCAGCCCAGTCACCAGGACGGGACTTGGGGCACTTCCCTGCCCTTCGGCTGCGCTCGGGGTGACACCAGCCCTCCCAGGGTTATCCCACGGGGCAGAATTCCCTTCTCCTGAGCCCCAGAGGAGCTGATCCCCAGCAGACTCTCTCCTGCCGTCAGCGCTGGTGAGCCAGCCCTCGTTCTGGGGGACTCCTCGTTGTCCACCCAGGGGGAAGATGGGTCCCAAAACTTTTATCTTTGCTTTGCCTTGAGGCCTTTTTTAGTCTTCAAGAAAACTGCAGTGAGGCTTTGTTTCCAAAGCACCTGGTCTCTTGGATGTGCCACACCTGGGGACTGTTCCTGGCACGCTCCTAAATCCCATTGGGTGCTCCGTGTCCAGGGGGTTGAAGAACAGGGTTTGATCCTGGGGAACGTTCCTGCAGCACCAGGCTCCTCCCGCTGGCCTGTGGGAGCTGAGCCATTTTAGAGCTTTTGGAAATCTGAGCTTGTTTTTCATCTCTAACAATTCCTGTATTTTCATTTCCCCAAATAACCAAGTGCAGAGGTACCGGCGTGGAGTGGGTAACAAAACACACATCGTCCTCTAACGCATTAAAGATGCTCTCTCAAAATCCCTGCTGGCATTGGGAACGCACCAACTCCCCTCGGCTTTCTGCCTGATGTTGTCTACACAGAGTGAGGAGAGTGGATGCCATTCACCTTTGAAAAGGTTGGGAACTGGATTATTTATGTATTTATGCAGAAAATGGTTTCTAGATGCTCATTCTTTACCAGCAGATAAGGAGGTCCCATTTAGGCTTGGAAATATTGGTGTGGGTGAAGCTGTAGGGCTGCAGGAAATCACTGCACTGCTGGGGATGTTCAAGATTACTTACAGCAAGATTAATTCATGTGGCAATGAGCTCCCAGGTGCCTGGCCTTGAACACAGCACCGGCATTAAAATGCAGTTAAAACAGAAATACAGAGACAATTATGAATGGCTCTCAATAGTGGCTGCAGGGCTGCTTTTAATTCACCCTGAATTTTCAGTGGGAGGAGGCTGGAGATCCTTGTTAGCTCCAGAAGTTAAAATCAGAACTGAGGACCTCAAATGGAGCAGGATTAAATCATCTGGATTTAGGCCAGAATCTAAATTCAAACCTCACATCTGTAGGGGATCTCATGAAAAACTCCCACCCTTAAAACCCAGAGGTGCTCAAAGGCAATGCAAAATACAATACACCAAAAATACATATTTTTTTTCTCTTTGAAGCTGGAGAATTTTGGAATTGGTCACAGAGAAAGCGAGCACCAGGCAGCACAGGGAGGTTTCTTTGCTCCCAGCTCTCTTCCCAGCCGCTATTTTACACAAATATTGCAGAACTCCCCAGTCTAGCTCAGCTTCCCCGAGCTCTGTGCTCATTACTGGGTTTCTGTGGGATAAAGAAGTGCCTGAGAGCCACACGAATCCATTCATGCACTAAGTGAGGGTCAGGGCTCAAAGTGCTGCAAAGCTGGGTCTGCTCCAGCCCAAAGCAGCCCAGAGCTGGAGGACTCGAGGGGAGCTGGAAAAGGTTCAAGCCAAGAGCAAAGGGACACACTCACCCATCTTGGGCACTTAATTTGGGGGATTTCTGGCTGTAAAAGCAGCAGGACTGACTGAGAGACTGGCATTGAAAACACAGCAAGTTAAAGTGAGTCTTTGAGGGGATAAGAACGTCTGCTACTGGTATTTTATTGTTGAATATGACCTCAAGCACAAAAAAATAAGAAAACTTCTGCTTTATTGCATTGGTCTGGCCAGAACTGATCTACTCAACTGATGATCTATGGATCCAACAAATCCTTGAAATGAAAAGTCCTTACCTGATACAGGACACTTCCTCCAGAGAGTTGTACAAATTGCAGAGTGATGTGTGAAGAGAGTTCTGAGCTGCAGCCTTGAATTTCAGATTTCTGGGGGTGGAGGAACTGAACTGAGCACACAGGGCTCTAATTCACCCCTGAGAGTTCAGTAAAAGTCACATCCAAATGCAAAAGGGAATTGCTTCTACAGAAATCGTGGGAGAAAATCATACATATTTCATGCTGGGACTTCAGCTCAATTCATTCTTATTCCAGTTTCTGCACATTTATATATACTGGGAGTGTCCAAGGCCAGGCTGGATGGGGTTTGGAGCACCCTGGCACAGTGGAAGGTATCCCTGCCCATGGCAGGGGTGAGCTTTAAGGTCCCTTCCAACCCAAACCACTCTGGGATTTTCTGTTTACAACTTGGCAAAGCTGTAGGCAATGGGAATCAAATTAACAGCCTTAAAAACATGGCCACAGAGAAATATCTCCTAATGGGGCCACAACCTGGAAACCCCTCGAATCAAGGAACGCGGTTGTTAATTGTCCATTCTCCCACACGAGGGGGACAAAATTAGTCCTGACGAACAAAGAGATACCAAATCACCACTGAGCTGCCGTGAAGCTCCACTCAGGGCCTCCTGCCAGGGCTTTCTGCCTTAAATAAATACCAGGTTAATGTGACAATCCTCAGCCTGTTCACTAAAGCCCCCCTCCTCCAGATCCACGCCCTGGGTAAGCAGTGGGGATAAAGAGCAGGAGAAGGAAGAGGGTTTGTGTTCAGTGGGCAGAGCTGCAGCTACACCCACGTGTCTGGAGTAAGGAACTGAGTAAAGGCAGCTTAGGAATGGCTCCCCCGACTCATGGGAACAGACCTCTTCTCATTTGAGAGGGGCTGGAAGTGCTGTGAGGGCTGTGAACAGAGGGAGACCACGTGCGGCAGGAAAAGCCAGTGCTGGGGTGATACTAGGAGGAATATTGGGAGGAATATCCCCCTGCTAACAGAAATGGAGTGTTGGATCATCCTCTGCCTGCAGCCCGGATCAAAACAGGTCACAAGAGAAGGCTAAAAGTAGAAAAATAACATTTCAGGGTAAGCCGCTAAAAGCCCTCATCAGGAACAGCTCGGGGTTGTTTCTCTAAGAACCTCTGGTGGAATCCAGATTGCTCAGGATCTCCAGCCACTGAAAAATATAAAATCTTCAGTACTGAAGAATACCAGCCAGAGAGTCTGGAAATCTGAGCCCTCTGGAAGTCATCTGTTCAGTTAAATGCTGAAATTCCCTCCTGTCTTCTCCCTGCTTTCACCCTCCCCATGGATCAGGTCTCTAGGATTCAGTTCCCTGTTTCGATTTGGGTAAAAATAACCCAATTTATCGTGTTTGATGAAGCAGCAACATCTGGCAGAGCAGCTCCCGGCGTGGGCTGTGCTGCAGTTCCCTCCCATGGGGCTGTCTCCCCCTCCCTGAGCCCCAGAGGAGTTTTTGGGGTGAAACTCTCCCTGAAACCCCATTTGGATCGTGCTGCGCTGGGACCGGTCCGACCCTAATAACATTTAATTACTTTATAACTCAGCAGCGAATTGAGTTGATTTAACTGTGTTATAAAAGAAGGTTGTGCTGTGATTTCTCTGCAAAGCCTGGCTTGCTTTTGGAGCATTTAAAACATCCTTTTTTACACGTCAATTAACAGCTGACAATCGTGGAAGAAATGTATTTACGACACGATGATCTCAACCCTCAGAGCCCTCAGTCTCGGAATGTGTCATCACTTTTTACTCAAGTGTAGCTTTTGTTGGAGGCTTCCCTTATTTTAGTTTTAATGAGAATTTAAGAATGGAATGAAAATGTAATCCTGACGCTTAATTCTGGCATAAGCCTGATCGAGTTTATGCATAACGAAAATGTCAAGGCTTGTATATTCTGCTAGAGGCCCCTACTTTAAAGCAATGCAATTAATTACACTGGAACGTCCTGGAGGTTTATTGCTTCAGATAAAAGCATCCCGAGCACCTTCTTTACTATTATTTCTGGAAGAAAAACAGTGTAAAATAAAGATAATTGAAGTGTCTCTGACAGACAGGTTGTTTTTTCTTTTAAGGAACTCCGTGGCTTTAACGAAGAACCTCCTTAAAGAAATTTAGGAATAGCTGCTTTGCATAGAAAATTTTGGTTTGTGTCAGCCTAAGTCATAATTTACTTTATTCCATGCCTTTAAATAGACCATTGTACATTTCCATGGGCGATCTGGGTGCCAGTTTAATTACCCAACGTCGCTTTATATGAGACTGATCAAACTATTAAACCAGAAATTCAGTGCTAGGGCGGAATGGTGCTACTAAAACTGAAAAATATCCCTTTAGTTCTGTCAGCAACCCTGGCACCGCTGAATTGCCTTCCCCTGGGTGGGAGGGAGGCTGGATGGGGCTCACAGCCCTTTTCTGAAGGCACACAGAGCTAAGTCTGAGGGCTCTGCCTTCCAGAGCTGTCCTAAACTGGCTCTTTGACTGGGATTAGGATTTTGACACTCATTGGAGTGACTGCTGTGGGCATCCTGTGGAAGAGGGAGAAAAAAAATCCAGGAAAAAGTTACACTTAAATAAAAACCCCCAGCAAATTGCTTGGCTGCAGGGAGTGTTTGCATGAGAAAGAAACAAGGACAAAAGGAGCTTTTCCAGACTCCTGGCATGGTTTTCCTGATCAAATGTGTAGTTCCCTGCTACTCATTGTGCATTTTCCTCATCGCGTCTGGCTACAAGAAACTCACCCCAATTTTGATCAGTTTGATTTAAAAACAATGTGTTTTTCCAACAGCCAGATTTTGTAATAGTTTCTCATGGAGCAGCTTTCATTTTGTGGAATCAATGATATTGATTTCCCTTTAAATGTAAAGATTGCCCAGTTCCACACTGGATGCAACAACAGCAATTCAAAGATGAAGTGACTGCCTGGTTTGTTAAGGCCTCTTCTCAATAAATCACCCTTTGTTTCACAATTTTGTCTAAAATGAATCCCCAAGAATGAGTAGGTTTTGATCCTTAATAGTGAAAGCTTTGATATAGGTTACACCAAAGGTTTTACCAGTGTCCAGCCACCCTCTATAAATTCTGGATTATTTTTGCTGATCGATGGTTATTTAAGTAAAATACCACTGAACAACTGAGAACAACTCAGGGCCCCTCTTTGCCTCACTTTTCTGAGTCTTTCCCTTGAAAATGTTGCAGGAAAAGGTCTAAAGCAAGCAAGTTTCAAAAACCTCCAAACCTGTCCTCCTGCAATCTGCTAAGAGGTTTAATTGAGAGTATTTAACAGTATTTGTAAGTAAGAATAACTTCTGAGCCAGTCCAAGTTCCTCATCCCTTTTTTTGCTTTCCACCAAGGTTTTTCCTGCAATAAAAGAAGCCAAAAAATTAGAAAAATATCTTTACACTCTCCCTTTTTCACTTTGTTACAACTTTCTTTAAAAGAATTTAAGAAATGCTGGACAGTGGCAGCGATGAGGGGAATCTATTCCCCAAATAACTCCCATTTTCCTCTGCGAGGAAATTGAAAGGCCCCAAATTTTTATTTTAAATTGTTAGGCTGGAATCCAGCTGGAGGAAGAATGGCAGTCTCATTCGGGAGTGAAACCTCTGAGAAAGCTTTAATGGGAAATTCCTGAATGGGTTCTGAACACCAAAGAGAAGGAGAAGAAAAAGGGAGGCGAAGCATTTGACCACGTGCAGCAGGAAATGTCGAAGCCCGATCTTTCCACCCTCTCTGTAAAGACAGGCTGATGTCTCCTGAGCTCGGGGGTTCTCACTTTCCGCTCCTGCTGCTCCTGTGTTGCTGTCAGCAGAGCATGCAAGGCTGGAAAGCTGCTGAGGCTCCTACCTAGAAACGTGAATATTTATTAAATGCAACTGATGCTTTCCCACGCTGCTCGCACCTAACGGGAGAGATTTGTAAGCGTGCCACAAGACGTGAGATGCAGCTTTGCAGCACCCCAAAATATCCCAATTTCTTTCTCACCCACTCAGCCAGAAAAAAAGAAACCCCAACCCCCCTTTCTGAGCACCTGAATGAAGTTTCCTCCTGGACAGAAGGGTGTTTTAACTGAGAAACCTGAGACGTAAATCCTTGCACTGGTGCTGTGCAAAAGGTAAAATTCATGGTAGGAAAATTAGGAGGAACAACTTGAACTAGTCGAGAATTATGTTGCTACAAGTCACAGACCATTTAAACTCCACGTGACACTTCCAACATAAAAACAACCCAAATTAACAGAAGATCTGTTTCTGACAGAGTAAATGATCGTGCCAACACGAACTCCTGCCTGGTTTTGGAGGAGATGAGACAGCCAGGTGCAGGTGCACAGGTTTTACCCTTTCCTTGGAGATTTTTGCCTTTGCTCTCTCCCAGTCCCTTTGTTTCCTGCTGCCCTACACAGAGCTGAGCTGAGGAGCCTCATCTGAGAATCACTACAAAAAGCCACCAGCAGGACACAGAGCGGGAGCTGGGAATGTTCTCTCTGCACACCCCGTGAGCTGGGAATAACCTCCAGGCTGACCACGAGCCTTCGCAGGGATCACGGAACACCCCAGTGCTGACAGCAGAGTTCCAGCCCAGCCTGGTTCCAACAATTACCCCTGTCTCCTCTCATTTGGAATGTTCTGCCCATTTTTAGGGATTCAGTGAAGCCACACAGATTTTTCCCTCCTCGAGACCTGGGAACAGATGCTTTTTGACCGGAAAAAGAGCAAGAAAAGTCCCAGGAAAGAGCAAGATCCCATTGCTCAGTTTCTCTAACCCAGTTCATGCTTTTGGCTTCCTGCCCTCCCACTTTGTCCTGAGACCCTCAAAATCACCTTCCCATCACATCAAACCCCGTTAGCATTTATTGCCTCCAGAGCACAACACGTTTGATATCCTATAATGCAATAAAAGTCAGCTGCTCTACGTTCGACATCTGAATTGTGTTAAGAGAGGAAAATCATTCCAAAATGAGTGTGGAGAGACTCCACTCCTCTGGATCATTCCCCGCTGAAGGCTGCCCACGAGCCACTGAAGCCAAGGAGAAAGAAAGGACATCATAAATTCCATAAAGGGGTTTTGTCATGGTCACATTGCTGGAATGTAAACAAACTCTCATTTACTTCGTTCAGTGCCACAATCAGTGAAGATCAAAGTGCCTGCAAGTGCATTTTATACTGTAAATTAGTAGGTAATTAACCTTAATGCACCCTGCTTAGGATCTCCGAAATAGCTGAGAGCATCCTTCAAAAGCAACAATACATGACTGCATCACTGCTTAATTATAAATAAAGTGAATAAAACGAGCCTCTAACGCAATGTGAGGGGCTGGGGGGTGCTAATGGAGAGCGTGCAGGAGGAAGAGGGAGAAAGACAGAGAGAGAGAATTAAATCATCTTTCTTGAGAGCGGAAAGACAGATTCATATCACAAAGATAAAAATAAGGCAGAAAAAAAGGAGCTGCAAAGCTTTGAAAAAACCCATCCAAATTGCTGAGAATAATCACCGTTTCATGTTTGCTTATAATTATAATCTAATTATGAACCCAGCCTTGCAACAATTTTTTAAAGTAGGCAGTTAGCATTAAAGTACTTTTTATGCAATTATCTGCTATTGAGCCTCCTCATCATGCAGCAATTGCTACACAAATTTTGCTGTTGTTTAAGCACCATTTTCGCCATTTGCAGATTTCAGTTGTAGCCTGATAAAACAAACCCTTGGATCCAAGCTAACAGCCCTGTTTTACATTCCAGTTGCCAAGAAACCATTGTTAAATATTTGATATAATAGATATTGACAGAACAGCTCTTTTTATTGTTTCCTCTTGCAGGCAAATTGACAAATGGAGAGTTTTACATATTGTAATAATCTTGCCCATAAGCTTCATAATCATCCAGCTTAAAATAAAACCTATTTAATAAATCAGAAGTTTACCCTTTAGCAGGAAACTTCCTGGAGCAGGAGGTGTCCTGGTGGGGAACATTCTGGAATCAACGTGTGGAAAAGGACTTGGCATTTCCTGTGTGAAGTGCTGTGAGGATAATCTTGTGTAAGGACCTTCCTGTGATTACAGACTGACTCTGTCACAATATGATGGAGAAAATTCTTTCCTTGGAGTTGGCTGAGAGAAAGGAGACGAGGTGGGATGTGGATTTTTCTCATCAGGCTCTGATTCGGCATTGTGAATACGGAAATAGCTCTGGACAGCTGCAGAAAACGGCACGAGGTGCAAACCCTGGCGAAAAGGAGCAAGGCCTGCTTTCACAAAGAAAATCAGAACACACCAAGCCAGGAGAGTTTGGGGATAGTTGTGAGAAATTTTTAAAATTGGGTGACATTTCCTAAAGCTTCCACGGGAACAGCTCTGGCAGCCACAGAGGCCCTGGGGGGACCCACCGGCCCCAGACTGGCACAAGACTTTTAAATATTCTGAAAAAGTAAAAACTGCTAAATTAAAAGAGAAGGAATCTATTCAGTAGCCGGAACTGTTCTCTATTAATAATTTCTCGCTGTACAAACGTAGCTGGCCAAGGCACTCACAGCTGGCAGACAGACAGACATCCCTTCCCCTGGCGTTAGGAGAAAATGTGTGTTTGCCACAGCTCTGCTGAGAAGGCCACAGCAATGCCCACAGAACCTCCACTGCCGCCGCAGCAAACCCAGAAACGTCGTCCCTACAGCATCAGGAAACCTCAGCAGGTGGGACGCAGGTAGGGCTGGGTCAGTGGGGCCCTAATTCCTCACAGACTGGATTCCCACTCGGAAATGGAGCGCAAGCAGAGCCTCCTTTAACACCTCTGCTCTTAGAGAGAGCCTTTAACGCACCCCACTCGAAGAGCCCTGAGGAGAAAAGCTCCTTCTTCTGTGCTTCTCAGGGATGGGGCTGCCCTGGGCTGGTGCCTGTGGGACACAGTTGCTTTGCTCTCTTGGGGAGCTGTGTCAGTGCAGCTCGTTTCAACACCCCCGACCCCAGGGGGAAGGCAGGGCTTGGGGAAATCGGGAGGCAGGAGAGGCGTCTGAATTGGAGAGAGCAGCTCATCCCTGGGTGAAGAATGCCCACTCCTCCAGCCCCTGGACCCACTCTGAGCAACGCCGGACACAGCCTTGGCTCTGTCTGTCTGAATAAATGACCACCACGGGGGGTTTGGCTTCAGGAATAGCTCAGGACATTCTCAAATCATGTATTTCAGGGTTAAAAACCAGAATAATACGGGTGATACAACCCTCTTCCCATAAGTTTGTTAAAAGCACAGCTGGAAACCTGCAGGGGATGAAAATACAGAGAATATAGAAGAAAATACAGAGTTTTAAAGTTATGAGTAAGATAATTCAAGTGACTGATTTCTGTGAAGTTCAGTTTTGCAGTCCAAAAAAATCCATTTGCACTCGCTTTTCCAAACTGATGAAGCAACTCCCACGTTTGTGCATCCCAATCAGGTAATTGCGGACCTCATTTGCATATTTTCTGCCACCCAGTTCCGTGGACAACTATCACACATGGCAGCTGGGAACGTTCTTTTGCAGCCAGTCTGAGAATCAAACCTCAGGATCTCTTTCTTATCTCACTTTCGTGCTGCAGTGCCCGTTGTGGGATTTAAAGTGGGCTTTGGCCATTCCTCATTCAGAACAAATAATGGGAGTTTTTCACTGCAATCTGAGGTAATGAATCCGTTTCTGCAGGGTTTTTAGATGAATATCTCGTGTCATTAATAAAGCTGAAGGAACACACACGGATACAGTTACTTCTTGTCCAACACTGATAACAGTAAAATATAAAGTTTGTGAGGAAAGTTGAATATTTATGTAGGAAATTAATAGAAAAACAACAAAATACAGCAAAACAGAAAAATAAAAATGAACCTCACTGCCTTTACAGGGAAAAAAAAAAAAAGAGTTTTATGAGATAATTCCTGGGGTGGTGACTGATCAATCAGGTGATCTCTGGTATTATTGAGGTAGCTCAAGATAGAGATAAAAATGAGGGAAATAAAAAAAAAAATGCAAAGGAGATACAGATAAAACTGAAACTGTTTGCAGGCCTCTAGGGCAAGATCCAAATCTGAGATCCCGTTCAGGTGTTGGGGGTTTTATTGGGTTTCAGCATCACCCACCACACCCAGGAGTGAGGTTCCCACCCTTTCCACCGCCACACTCTGAACCAGCATCAGTCAAAGCTGCAGCAGATTTGTCTACATTTCTAATTTTACCAATTTCAGATTTTATGGCTGGGGAAAACAAATGGCATCCTTTCTAAAGGGGTTTGTATCCCCGAGGCTGAGCATTCCTGAGCCACCCCAGCGCTAATGCAGAGCAGGATAAACACACTGAGTGCTGGTAACCGTCACTAAAACACAGAAATCCCCTGGAGTGAGAGCTGGAGCCTCCCTAACTGCAATGGTGTGGGAGGCAGGGCCAGAAATGTCTCTCACTTTTTGATGATTTCTGGAATGATGCTTTATTTTCATGGATGAAACCCTTGGAAGGTAGGAACTGACAGAAACTGCAGTAGCTCCCATGGAGCAGTGCCAGCCCAGCCCTTCAGGCAATCTGTCCCTGCATGGGAACAAGAGGTAGGGTTAAATATAGTTAATATGAGAGTAGAAGGGTTTTTTCCTAGAATTTGATAAAAATGCTCCTATTTTCTCACCATTTTAATGAGAAAGTAACCTTTTGTGGTAAAAGTATTCGGAGGTTTTTTCCCCAAAGGTTGATTTTAATGTGGAACAATCACAGAGAATTAAAACTGCTTTAAGGAAGTTTTTTATCTTTGAAAGTAGCAGCCACTTGGAGCATCTTTGGATGCTTTCAAACCAAAGGAATTAAACTGTTTTCCTATGTTAATCATACTCTTCTGGCTGTAAAGGTGGTACAGTAATTAATTTATTCATTCCAAACCATGAAAGTCCAAATTACACAGAGCTTTCTGATGCATTTCTGTTCGAAGTTCTGCAAACTTGAAATCATTAACGTGCCCAATATGAATCCATTCAGACCCTGCCAGAAGGGCATAAAAATGTTGATCTTATGAACCATCGGAGCCGTCTGAAACCGTCAATTGCCACGGAAGGAAATTCATTCCCAGACAAAACGTTGGATGCAGCTTTCCCCCAGCCTGCCAAGCCCAGCGAGCTCCTTCCAGCAGAATTATTTCTGTATTCTCTGACGTGTTATCAAGCACCAGCTCTCTGAATGAGGCTCAAATCAGACAGAGACTTTGTCAGAAATAAATGGAGCTTCAAACTCAGCTTTTCTCAAGCAGCCCTGCACTTGTCACTGCCTCTGCTGCCGCTGCCCCGGCCCCTGCGAGTCAAATTCTCATCTCTCAGAGCTGCTCTTCTTCAAGGTCAGCCCAGAGCTGGGCACCTGAGAGGGCTTCAATAATCATCAGTGGGTTTGGAGGAAAAAATACAGCCTTAATGAGCTCTAAGGGGTTCTTTTTCACTCAAAAGATAAGCTTAGCTACAGGATGTTTTATGTAGAGATGGGAAATAATTTTTATGGACAAACAGAGCCCTGCCAGGGTTGCTGCTGCGATTCCCTGTCCCCAGGAACATGGGACGAAGCCCCTTGGATACCCTTCCCATTTGGAACGTGCTCTATTGCTGGTCTGCACCGTGGATTTTCCTGCCAGAAGTTCTCACAGCCCTGGGAGCACCAGACTGAGCGTTTCGTGAGCCACCAGAACTCGGCTCTGGTTCTGCTCCCCTGGGCTGCTAGAGGCAGAGAGGGAACAAAGCCCTGCTGGGGCAGAGAGCCAGCACTTCTTGTCTGATACCATTTGTTTCTGTAGCGTTTGCAGGAGGTGTTTGAAAAGGACAAATATTTTTAAAGCCACAGCCAGGAGTTTATTGCTTCCTCATAACTGATTTAGTGCCTCAAATCAAAGGTTTTACCCTCCTCGTCTACAAAAAATACGCAGAGCACGGACATGGATCATCTGTCATCTCTATAAAAATGTCACCCACTATTAGTTCCTTCTATTAAAATGCATCTTTATTACCTGCTGTAATTATGAGGAATTTAGGCTGGTTCATATATTTTCCAAGGTGAGGGAATTCAGAGCCTTTTTGCAGCAGCAGAGCTGCAATGGGCCTTTCTCAGGGCCGGGTCTGCCTTTATCAGCCAAGCCCAACCAGGGGTGTCAAACACAGAGCCCGGTTTTAGTGGGACCCTTCTAATTTTGTTATTAATGGCCTGAATGAGCACAGCAGACTCCAGAGGATGGGAGGCAGCGAGAGCTTTTCTGGCTCAGAGAGGAACCAGCCCGGCCCAAGGGTCCTCGCAGCCCAGCTGAGATGGGAGATGCAGAAGCAGAGACAACAGAACTTCTGTTAGAATTAGGGACAGGCTGGCACAAGGCACTGGGACACAGGAGTGAAGATCCTGGGGCTTCTGTGAGTGATCTTTGCATCTCTCCTATGATTTTACAGCGAGTAAAACCTCCCTGGATCGAGTTCTAAATCTTTAGGAAGAAATTCTGGCCTCACAGAAGCCAAGAGCTGATCCAAATTGCGCCTACCAGATATTGATACAAACCCTCCTTTGCTTCAAAGTCCTTCCATGTGCGTTTTCTCAACTCCAAAGCTAGCAAAGCCAGCTGAGACTGGCAGAGATTTGTTTAAAAGATCCAGGGCCCAGACCATGGCCCCAAGCAGGGCAGTATCCAGAGAGGAATCTGGTCTAGCTCTGACAATTTACTAGATCCTTAATTAATCAAAGGATTACTCAGTGATTAATTCAGTCCCTCGGAAATCATGGCTCTACATTCCAATATTTTCCCCCCCTGGAGTCAAGCTGGGCTGCAACAGATTCTTCCACTTTGCATTTCCAACTCGTAGCACTCAATTTAACAGAGAGAGGCAGGAGTTCTGTTCAAGCGAATCAGCTCTAACCCCGATTTCCTTTCTCACTTTTCCAGCTCCAGAGAGAGAAGAA
>VZTI01005823.1:1545825-1581468 GCA_013397865.1 Struthidea cinerea | reverse complement strand
AAAAAAAAAAAAAAGTTGCTAATCAACAGGAAATGCAGTTTTGACTGTGTGAAAACTTTGGCATAAATTCCTGCAAATTCCAGCCCCTCCAGCTCCCCAGCCCTGCTGAACTCCTGTGCTGTGGCTGCTCGGGGGTCTGTCCCATTTCCTCTGCCTCCTCCAGACCTTCCCTCATGGGAACGGTGCCACGGGAGCTGCAGAATCCCTTTCTAAAGCACAGGGATGTGTTACGGGCACCGCGAACACCCCAGGCGATGAATCCCGAGCTTTTAGCAGCACCCAGCTCCTCCAAGCCCTCTTTCGCAAGCCAAATATTTGATGGAATTACATCAAACGGCGTCATGAAAGGGAATGGTTTTGTTATCTGTTGCTTTTTCAGTGTGTCCCAGCCTGGGGCACCTTTGCAGATGGCAGCAAGAACACAAAGAGCTCTTTTCCCAGGAACCTGAGCAGCTCTGGGTCCCAGACACTGTGGATTTACACTTCGCTGGAACCCTGCAAGGGAAGAACTGCAAACTCATCGTTAGAAAGAGATATACAAATCCCTCTTTTGTTTTCAAAGGAACCATTTAATTGTCTATTTTTCATCCTCAGATTTTCCCCAGCAGTTCCATTAGCTGACGTGACAAAATGCCAGCTCGTTGCATATTTAAATATAGGACCAATTTGAAATAATACATCTTTACTTTGGGAACATATTCATCTGTTATTACTCCGTGAATTATGCCCAAAAGACAGAACCTAAGCGCTTTTCTCCTGTTTGCAAGGTTGACAGAAAACTTGTATTTTCTGCAATGAAATAAGGTGCTTTTGGATGGTTTGTTTTGAAATTTATTTTCTGCTTTAATTTCTTTTTCTCTTTCCCAACTCCCACTAAAGTAAGGGGTGCAGATCCTTGTCCTTTCCCCTGCTGAATCACTTTCCCTGCCTATTTGCAGATTTCCCTGCCCTTTGTTGTAACTCTCCCCCTTCCCAGCACACAAAAAATAAAAGGAGAAAAGAAATGTAATTACTTATATCTCTACTGATATTTCCATTGAAGTAATGGATTTTTGTGCTAACAATAGACAATAAATGAACACAGGAACAACAGATCCCATCTGAATTTGCATTTCGGTTAAACTGATAACAGCAAATCCCGATCCCTTTCCTGCTTTTATCAGATGCTGTCAGTGCAGGTGACTCCTAGGGTAGATAATGGTTTATAAGGGTTTACCAGCCCCACCAGAAGATTAAAATCCAGGGTTTTATAGGGAATATATTTGGAATATTTGAAGCCTGGGTTTATTCTTTAGAGGGGACATTTCTAGGCTCGTTCACAGCCCTGGTACTTAATGATTTATTTGTTCAAAAAGAACCTGCCAAGCAAACAGAGCCCAAGTCCTCTCTGTGAAACTTATCCTGAGACACAAGAGCTGCAAAACGCTCCCAGGACTTGGTTAAACTCTGCTTGAAGTGCTCAGAATACAAAGAGCCAGGGTCTCAGTGTGGATTCCTATCAAAAACCAGCATTTCCAGCCCAGGATTACACCCTCTGCAGGTCTGCGAAAGCCCCAGTAAGTGACTTCCACGAGGAGAGTT
This sequence comes from Struthidea cinerea, assembly GCA_013397865.1. Classification (NCBI taxonomy): domain Eukaryota; kingdom Metazoa; phylum Chordata; class Aves; order Passeriformes; family Corcoracidae; genus Struthidea; species Struthidea cinerea. Next base: position 1,579,887 of record VZTI01005823.1, on the reverse strand, counting down.
GATCCTCTCACATTCCTGCCTAAGCTAAGCAGGTTTTTCCCGGGGAAACACAGGTCAAACAGATTTATAACAAGTATAACACAAATGGAAAGGTGTTGCCTTGCTCTGAAAAACCACATTCCGAGAAATCCCACTCTGGATGCTGCCAGGCTCCTTCACCCAGCAGCTAAAGGGGAGAATTTTCTGTGGAAAGCGAAATATTCCTTTTTTTCTCCCCATCAGGACACGTTGATTCACTGAAAGTGGAACATTCTCCGAGTTCAAAGTAAAATTTCTAATCAAAACCATGAGAGAGAGGGAACTTGCACTGCTTGGTTCGTTTAATTGCCAAATCCAGATGGAAAGACAAAATTCCATGCTGGAACCTCCTGTATTTAGGGAAGACAGACCTGATTTCCAGAGCATTTGGTGGCAAATTTGAAGGCAATGCCAGACTGTGGTTAGTTTGGTGCTGTTACTCACTGGCCTAAATCCAGCATTTTGGGTTTTTTCACACCTTCAGGAAATTGCTGAAAGCCAGACCTTCACTGCCCTGGTACTTTTGTCCCTGAACTCAGGGGTTGCTTTTTTACCTCCCTAGAAATGATGCTTGTTTTTGCTGCAGCCTCAAACATTTTAATTGTTCTCTTTGGATTTTGCTCTGCCTTTGATCCCAAAGCTGCATTTCCCGTCATTGTTACTTTCAGGATGCCCTTGGACACACATCACTACCAAAAAAATCACGGCATTTCTGCAAAACTGCTTTGTCAGTAAAAATCCCCACAGCTGTTCCCATAAACACCTGCACCACGTAACTCCGGACAAGGATTCCTCTCACTCCCTCTGGAGCAGGGAAACATCATTTTCTATGAATTGTGAGGATATTACCCCACAGTTTGACCCAAATTATTTGTTATTTGACAAAATATCTTTATTTTGGGGGGAAGGGAGCTCCTTTGGGATTCCCAGCTCATCCCTGGCAGTGTAACCCCAGCCTTGCATTAATTGATCTGAGCTGGGATGACTGGGCCACGTCAGGCAGGCAGAGCATTGGGCTGCTCCTTGATTTATTATTTAGGGCAGGAGAATTCACTCCTGACAATTCCAGGTTTTATTCTAGCCAAGTTTCAGAAGCTCTTGTTTGGGAATTTCCACAGTGAGGCAGAGCTTTGATCCCTTTTCTCATGAACGCTTGGATTTACTGCCTAAAATTTCCACTTTATTGAGCTGTCAAGTTTTCCTTGGTGGCCTCCTAGAGAGCGAAATGCTAAATTTGATTTAAAGGTCAGAGGAGACGTGTGGCACCTACAATCTGCCTCTGGATTGTTTTTGTAACACTAAACAGAGTCTACAAGGAGAGAAAATTGGAGCTGGTCAGCATAAGTCATTCCAACCGCAGTGCCTCCGAACAGACAGCTTTTCCTTTGGCTCCACTAAAGGATAAAGGAAATGGACACTTCAGTGTGGTACTCTGGGATCTATGAAACCCCAAGCAGAGTCCTGGGGCTGTAACTGTAGCAGCTAAACCAGGGAAAAGCATCAGGAAAATGCTTCTGGTTCAGTGTTAGTGCAGCAGCCACAATTCTAGCAAACCCTAATTTGGGGAGACGTTTTAATCTGAATTTCCTAGAGGTCTAAACAAACTCTCAGCAATAGTCTCTGACCACTCTCCCAGCAGACCTTGTTATTCTTTCTGCATCTCCACATCTTTCAATTCACAACCCAAAATAAGGCCCCAGAAGAGATCACTTCCTTTTAAAATAATTGTACAACTGCAGCCCAATGTATTATCATTTTAATTAAATGTGTGAAGTATAACAAGGGCCAAGATATACATTTCCAGGGGACTGAAGCCTAATTTAATTCCCACACTGAATATATAAAACTTGTGACATAGAAAAACTCCTAATACCCCCATTTGCCTCTTAGTAGAGCCCTTCATCGGGGCATTTCATTAGTCACAGAGATAAAAGAAAACAATTACAAACTAACTGGGAAGTCTGTAGGAGACATGGCTTGGGAAGAAAATTAGGTATTATCCTAAGTGGAAATTTCTGTCTCAGGAAAGGAAAAAAGGATTCAGGCAATTTCCCCCCACCTCATTAAAGGAAATAGAAGTTCACTCACAATCACCATCCAATTCCCTGGAAGTGGCAGCTGGCTTCCTGGCTTGGAAATTGAGAGAGGAGCAGCTCTTCCCTTAAAAAGCTGGAAAAAGACTGGACCTTCAAGGGGTCACTCTGGGAGCTCGTTCCTCTCTGTGTGGAAAAAGGACTTAAATAGCCCTGACAAGAGCGAAACACATGAAAGTACTGACATTCAGCTGAGAAGGAAGATGGGGATCAAACTCCCCCCAAAATTATTGATTCCACCTGGTGACAGAGACCCAGGAAACACCTGGGCTGACTGCCGGGGAACAGCTCCCTTGGATTCAGCAGGATGGGGGCAGGAATACACTGGGGCTGCTCCCTCTTTTCTGCCCTGGAGTTGTCGTTTGAGCTGAGTTATCCCACCCCACCTGGGAAAGCTCCAACCCTCTCTCCCCACTGCTTCCCCAGCTTTCCATACAAACACCCATCCCTCGTTTTTTTTTTGTCTTTTATATTAAGGGTGGCTGTGGATTAAGAATAGAGTTTGAAGGGAGGAAGTGTCCATGGTTTCCAGACCAGGGCTTTGACTTTTTCTCTGGGGTTTCACATAAAACCCTCAAGCTGAAAGCAAACCTGAGCCTTTGATCCGAAAAAGATCCGAGCATTGTTCTAGTTCGGGTCTGTCCAAGAAATGTGACACTTCAGAGATAAAGTCAGGTAAAAAATATGAATTCCCTAAACCAAACAGATGCTGGTTTTTTTTCCCCCCCCCGCCGTTTTCTGAAGGCTCTCTGGCAGATTAAGACAAGAAGTAAAATATCTGAAGGATTTCAGAAATTCTGCATTGTCTGGAAATGCAGCTTTTCATGGAGTCTCCCAGGTTTGTCCCACGGAGCAGGACACAGGGAGGAGCCATGAGAAGTGTGGCAAACCTGGACACCACTGAACTGGTGGGGTCTGAACTTTAAAGAGAAAAAAGTCTGTCTGGAAAGAATCACAGATCTCTGAGAAAGATAAAAATACAAATAAATCCTTGAGGTTGGGCACCTGGGGTTCATTGAGGCAGCAAATTCTGTGTTCTTTCTATGGAGGGACTACAAGCAATTAAAAGATACTGAGCACCCTCAGTTTCTATTGAGCAGAGTTCTGCATCTTTGAGGAATATAAATGATGAATTACCTGACTCAATAGCTTTAAACAAAAGAGTCTGGATGAAAAATGTTTAGAAGGACACATTTAATAAGATAGCACAGAAAAGCTGGCAAGGCTTTCTCCCTACAAATGCTTTCAGCTGCAATTATAGAAGCAGATCCATGGATTTACAAACTGCCATTATTTTGATATATTGCTGCACTTCTGCCTTAAAATAAAATGAAATGTGTTGAGTTTGGCCTGAGATGAAATACTGAATTTCCAGGACTAAAATGTTTCAATTATTCCCACTGAAAGATCAGGGAAGTTGTAAGGAGATAAACATTGTGGTTCACACGCTGACAGAGTGCCAACTGTTAGAAACATGTGCTTCTATTTCAGAATAACCTCATTAACATTAGCAGGAGTGCAAACTCATTAACACATTCTGCTGCGCGGAGTTATCGGGGCTCTGATTTCAACTTCACCTCCACACAATTAAATGTATGGCCACGTTTTCCATCGTTCAAGTAATATTTCCTCTTAGAAGAGAAAGAAAAAGAAAGATACAGTGATAATCACCCAGGAGCTGAGTGACTCCGGTTATCTCTGTGATTAATCTCTTTGGAGAGCAGGGGAACGTGCAGTGTGCACATTGCAAAGCTGATGGAGAGCGTTTTTACTGCACAAAAGTTAGTTCTGATGAACTGGAGAGTGTTTATTTCGTCTGGATTTATCAAAACAACAACAGAATGGCAGAGGCTTCCTGAAGGCAATTTTTAAAGCACAGATCTGGGAGTTGAAGCTGTTCTTAAAGAGAAGGAAAATCACACACCTGTGACTGAACATCTCTGTGTTTGCACAGCCTTTTCAGGGGTTTGCCCTGAAATTTTGGGTTGTGGCCAGCTGTGCACAGGAGTGAGAGCATGGGAAGCAGCGGTGTTGGATAACCCTGGGAGCCCACTCCAGGCACACACTTCAGAAACTCCCCAGGGAATGCCTGAAGAGTTAAGATTGAACACAAGAGTTAAAATTTAACACATTGGGCTCTCTTTAAAATAATTTTGGGGTCTCTCTGGTTCTTTGGGCTCTCGTTAAACTCAGTGAGAAGGGATCCTTCGCTGGGGCACAGCACAGAGATTTCAGGAGCCGGCTGTGGTTATTGCTACTAAATTTAATCCACGGGAAAGGCAGGTCTGGCTAGGTGGCAAACATTTACACGAGAAGACAATCTTTTCAAAACTTTTGGAGGCTGATATTCTCACAGCATGAAGGTCTCAGATGAGATTGTGAGGCAGCTGCAGTTAATGGCTGGTAAGCAAACTCCCAGGATCAGCAATGCAAACTTGTTGAAAAACCATTTACCTGTCTATGTCTATTTATTTATTATTGATTATCATTAATTGTAAGGACTCTGACTAGTGCAATATCTGACTGATGAGCTTTCATTTTTCACGGGAGGCGTTATCTTACTCATCCAGATATTGCAAACACTTTCAGGTATCATAACTCAGCCGCCATGCAGATGATTTAATTATCCAGCATTCACCTCAAAAGAAAAATACCTCAGACAGGAGAAGCGTGCCAATAAAGGCAATGATTCACACTTGGGTGGGAACTTTATTTGTAGTTTGCAGAGATGGAACTCAACCCCCCAACTCAGGCAGTTGGGAATGGAGAAGCAAAGCCCTTTGCAAACAGCGCCTGCAGTTCCACCAGCAGGGCCTAAACTCCCACCCCTGTTTCGGAAGGTGCAACGAGCACACTCTGATTTTCCTGGGAGCCTGAGCATTGATGCTTCCCTAAGTCAGAGTTTGCCCAGAGCTTTTGTGGCGGAATCTCAGGAAATAAAAGAAACAGCAGAGAAATGGGACGTTGCGTTGCTCAGTTTTCTAATGAGACCTCTTGAAACCAGGCAGCGGCTTCAGGATCCAAATTAAAATCTTCCTGCGCCCAGTGTCTGCTCCAAACTCACTCAGACGTTACCTGGGTAACACCTGAAGCAGGGAATGGTGTGTTCAGCCAGGGGAGCTCAGTGCCTGTCCCCTCAGCAGTCTGTTTCAGTTAAAAAGATCCATTTTCTCTAATGCAGTACTTGCAGCTCAATGAGTGACTGCTGTGAAGCTCAGCCAGCCTCTGTAAACCAGCAAGATCCTTATCAAAGCACTGTAGAAATGAAATAATCCATGCTGGGTTCCCCAATGACCTCCATAAATCCTGGCTCACCAACACTGATATTTGTTAACAACGAAATTAACTTTTATTACTTCCTTTCTGTGGCTGTGTTGGCCACCATTCAGTTTTGAAGCCACTCAGAGCTACCAGAAGAGATAAACTGGATTAAATTTGGTTTACTGGCCAAGATGTTGAGGACACAAACATAACTTCAAATCAAGCCGTGATTTGAAGAACTTCGTTTAATGCTGTGCAGGGCAGGCTGACAGGGAGAAAGGCAAGGGAAAGAGCTGCTCTCTCTGATGCTGAGCTGTGATCTCTGATGCTAACACAGCATCCTCTGGACGTTGCATCCACGAGCAGTCGCCTCCCAGCCAGGCATGCAGCACTCCCTGCTCTGTGTGCAGGAAACAGAACCCCAAATCGAATCGAATCAAGGGGTGGCAATGGGGCCGTGCAAATGCTGTGGAGAAGATCCTAACGTGGGGACACGGGTGGGGCTCTGAGGTGCCAAAACAGCAGCGGGAATTGTGTTCTCCTGGCTTGGCTGGGCACAAAAAACACGCCTGAGGTGCACAGAAGTGATCACTGCTTCCAGCAGGAGGGAAAGCAAGGGTAAAGGAGTGGTCAGGACATGGGAATGACAGCCTTAATCTCCTGTTAGTTGTGGATCCCAGCTTTGTGAAGTGTTTTTTCTCACGGCAAAGTTGTGCAGGTGGCAATAGTTATTAATAATTCTTTTTGGGAGGTTTTGTTTTGCTGGGCGCTGACAGCTGCCAGAGCCCTGAGCCCTGGGAGTGCCTGAGGGGCTGTCCCAGCCCTGGCCCTGCTCCGTGGCAGGGGCTCATTAAGTGAAAATCACATTTTTTGGGGGGGTTGTTGATGACCACGGGGAGGAGACCCCTGCATTTTACTGAACTAGGCTGCTTTGCTTCTTTTCTGCTTTCCTGGTGTCTCTTCCAGTCTCAGAGCCAAGGAGCCAGACTTTAATCCAGCCCTGGTGCACACCGACCTTGGCTCTCATGGTGACAATCTGCCAAGTAAGGCACAGCAGGGAGATGTGATTCATTTTTATCCCAGCAACATTGTCTATAGGCAGCAGCAAATATATATTTTTTTAACACACTGCCTTGATTCTGGAGTTTTCCTTGACATGTTTGTGCTGTTTATGAAGAGGGGAGGCGAGGATCCTTGGCAGAAATGTAAATTGCTTTAACATTTCCTTAACAGTTCTTGGGCTGGAATTTATGTGAGAGCCCAGAGGTGAGGATTTATGAAGGACACCCCTGACAGGTCTCCTCTGCAAGAAGTGAAGAGGGAAAAATCAATAAACGGCATTAAAATAAAGAGACAAAAAATAAAAACTTGAAAAGTATCTCAAAATTCCTCAGATCCATCTCTGGACGAGTTCCCAGCAATGCACCCACAGCTTCCAGTGCTCTGCCCGTGCACTGATCGAGTGATGTGGAGAAAGACAAGAGACAAATTTGAAGTGCAAAAGGAACCGAGGAGATAAAATTTATCTCCCTCCAACTTCCTACAATTTTGCAGCTGCTCCAGTAAAGTCCCTGAGAAGTCCAGTAAAGTTGGTTTTTCTGGTGGAAATAACCGAAATGCCCGTGGGGCAGTGCCACCCCTGTGGCAAAATCAGCGTGAGGCCTCATCCCGCTCCCCTCTGAGCATGGAAATGCTGTGCGGGGGCTTGGTTTGCTCCAAAGAAGGGGGAAATCCCTAAGTTTGACCTGGAGAAGAAGCTTATTCCTAAAACATCACTCCTCAGTGTGCAAAGGAAAATTATCTTTGAGTCCTTAATTTTACTGGTGGGTGACTTTGGCCCGAGACGTGCGGCCTTTGAGAGGAGAGGTTATTCTGTAAAGACTCAGTGACCAGTTACCCACGATTTTGTGAGCCCAGAGCTTTGATCAGCTTTCTGTTTCCTTGTGAACTGCTGTGGTAACCTCAGCCCCAGAGCTGTTCCCAGAAGTGGAGCCCCAGAGCCAGGGAATTGTTGTTTGGGAGAGGGAAACGTGTGCTCTGTGCCGAGCCTGCAAAGCAGCAGCCGCACCTTTAATTAAAACTTACGTCCTATAGATCTCTGTGTGTTTGAGTGTTTCTTTGTTTTTAATGAAATTTTTAGATAAAGGGAGCTTTTCTAATTATCCTTCTGCCTCCTGGTGCTCTCCTTCCTCATTCATTTTTGCTATCGTGCCTTTTTTCAATTGACGTGAGCAGATTAGGCCGTTTCAGAGTTTCGGAGTGTATTAAAGGTGATGGCAGCAAAACACAGCTCTGTTTCTTGATCCAGCCAATAAAAATCTCTTTGCTCATCCTTCTTTATCCCTCTCCACTCCACATAGGGTTTAATTAAGGTGACACATATGGATCTTAACCATATTTGACAAAGAGTAATGAATGAAGTCTCCACGCTCCTTAGGAAAACGCCTCAGCATTTGCACCAGTTAGCATCAGGATCGTTCTGTGGATCTGCAGCTTCAGATCTGCGATTTCTCACTCAGGGAACAGGACTGGAACAGCAATTCCTGAAAAGCTGCCGTTCCAAAGGGTTTCCTCACGTGGAGCAGGATGAATTTTGGCAGCGCTGAACTCGCACTCGAGTCCAGCAGAAGTCAGAGAAGGATTTTCGGCTGCTTTAGATCCTGTGAATGTGCACTTTTCTAAAGTGCTGGCAGTTAATTTTCCTGCCATTGCCTTCCTCTCTTCTCCTTGCTGAGCATGGTAGAGCCTCCTTTAGTTTTCCTTTTACAGACTAAGGACAAACCTTCCTTCATTAGTAGAAAGCAGAACTATTTTAATGTACATATAAAATATAATAATAATATAATGCTGCCTTGAAAAGCAGGAAAATCTGGTTTAAATTTGTTTCCAAGGAATTGGTCAGGAAAAGAGAAAATTTGGACAAAAGAGGTTTACTTTTGAGATCCCAGTCCTGGGAATTTTGTCTTCTGAGCTTGTTTGCTGTCAAGACTCAGTATCTCACCAACTGCTTGCTCCGGCTTTAATCTCCATGCAAAACAGCTGCTGAGCACAGAAGTGTGTTGACATCAATCATCCCAGAAATGTGAACAAAACAGAGGCAGTGGAATTATGAATGAAGAGTTGATTAGGAAGTGCCAGCGAAGATTTGTGATAATGAAGGGATGAAGAGTGCTTGCTTGGAAACGTGCCAGCTACTTGCAATCAATTCTGCTGTCTGGGCAGCAGGAAACCTGCAGGATGCAGGGGTAGGAATTTTCTACCCAGGTTGGTCTGTGGTTGCAGCTACAGCCCCCTCTGTAGTAAAGTATTCGTACTATTTGATGGCTCTGGACTGGAAGGACAAAGACACAGTAGACCTTGGAGCTCTGACAAGTTTTGGTGTTAAATGTAGGTATTCTAACCACAGATCATTGTTTCTAATCCTTAAACCCCTGGGTTTCAGCAGAACTGCTCCTGGGCATGCTCAGAGTGGCTTTTTGGTGGGACTGATAAAGCACCACCTCAGTTCACAAAGTGGTTGGGGAGTGTTGGTAAGAGGGAGTCCTGGACTGATCTACCACCAAAATCATCCTCTTGTGCTGCTGTGAAACGAACTCCAAGATTAAAAGTTAACTCTCAGCCAGTGGGAAAGTCCCTCTGGCTCACAGCAGCAAGGCTCAAGGTGGTCACTCACTGCTGGGACACCCGGGGGGACCTTGGCGACACTGCCTGGTGTAAGTGCCCAGTTCTCGCAGGAATTCAGGTTCTCAGAGCAAAAATTAGAGCTACAAAGGTGCCACGGCACAGGATATTGGCTTGGGAAGGAGGTCTGGGTTTCAGACCCTGCCCCATGAAATGGGGGAGCAAAAGCCACTCTTCCCACCGAGCACATCTGCCCAGAGGAGCAGTTTTGTGTGGGGCACCCATCAGTTCTGCTTCAGAGAGAGATGAACTGAGAGGGACGAGCTCGGGCAGTGCCAGATGCAGAGGGTCCCCGAGATCACCCAGCAAAGCAGTGACACGCCTGGGCAGCAAAGCCCCGGTGCTGATCACAGCTCCCAGTCCGCTTAAAGAACACCAAAAACCCCAAATAAAACCTCCAGGAAAAGCACAGGGTCCGTGAAACAACTCCCTTAAACTCTACAAAATGCCCATTTTTATCTACTTGCTGAAGTGTTTAACTATTCCCCAATGCAGGCTGATGATTAATCAATGCCCAGCCAATCAATCTATTGAATTCAGGAGTAACCAGCACCTCACATGCTTTGTAAGAGCTGCTGAAGGAGAAAGATTTCAAAACAACCTCAAGTCTGAGCGGGTCCAATGTCTCTCTCTATTACAGACAAATTATCAACGCATTACAAAGGAAGTCTGGAGGTAAGATAATTAAAATGCAGAGTTTTTCTGGTTATATGGTTAGGAGCATGAAGAAAAAGCAGGAGGTGAGAGTGTGAAGGTAAAGTAATAAAAGCAAACCAAATGATTCATTTAATTAAAGGGCTGATTAAACTTGAAGACTCGTTATATCTCACATTTTTCATTGGCAAACATTTCTATTTAGGGGCTTTTTTTCATTTTCTTTATTGAAGCTCTTCCAGATACAATGGGTGATTTAGGGACACTGCTTCTTTTGAAATCTTCACTGATTAAAAAAATTCGGACTTTATAGAGGCAAAACTCCTTTTTCTTGATGAATTCTCACTTCAGCTGCAGTTTTGTCAATCCCAAATGATTTTATGATAGAAGACTTTCGTGTCACAAAATGTTAGGAATGCAATTAGATTTTTTTTTGCACTGTGATATTACTCAGATGTAAAGGATCTTAGAACCTACAGGCTGAGATTATAAATTCCCTTCCCCTTGATTTGTCCAGGTTCTAGGGCATTGTAAACACTGGGCACAGTTTTGTTATTGAGATGTCTCTTAGAGGGCCAGTTAATAACTGTTATTAGAACAATATTAAAAATTAATGAGGTTGCATTTAGTTGGTGCCAAGTAATTAAACAGAATGTAATTAAGTGCTAAATATATTCAAAACTTTGAGGTTTGGGCTTTTAATGTAGGACTTGTGACAGAGAGCAAGAGGGAGAAAGAAAGAGTCAAAGTCATGTAATCTTTTCTACTTCTGTCTTTTCATTCTCAGCCATTCATCCATTGAAGCAGGCTCATTTCAGATTCCACTGTGCAGCCGACAAGGAGGGAAATTAAATCTTTTCTAAAATGTGCTGAAACCGCCCCAAAGCCTTGGAGACCTACTTCACTCAAAGTTTTAGCCAATTAAAACTGTTAAAACCACGGTTAAAACTGTGTGTGCACAACCATCATGCACCCACACCAATTAACTGCCCAGTGAAAAATGAACCTTCCCTCAGGGGCACCTCTGCATGCAAAATTTAAAGCATCGAGGTCCAGAATCTTCCCCAAAATCTCTGGTCTGTAAAATTTTGCAGAAAATCTGCATAACACTGAAGCTATTTATCTTTTACACTTTCCTGGCAGATACAGCCCAAAGGCGAATTCTTCATCCCCAGAGGTCAAAATGGAGTGAGAGAAAATCTGGTCCCTGGGATGGTTTAATTCCAGATCCCTGCCTGGTGTTTGCTGGGCAGAAACTGGAAATTTAAAATGTTTAAAATGTTCCTTCTCTTCCTGTTCTTGGCCCAATAAGTGACAGATCTGATTTACCCCTCCCAGTCAAGCACCACTATTTAATGTATGCAGCAATCAAGTGAAAATGTGACTTATTACAGCCACAGAAGAGTTCTGTTTTCAGTGAGGATTAATCCTGCTCAGAATCCTGCCTCAAAATCCTGGTATTTGTGAAAAATGCCTATAAATCACTGCTGGTTATGAATGCATCAGTAAAGGTTCATCAGTAATGAAAATTCACAGTGCAAAAATACACCTGTAGCACAAGATATATGCCATGTTTTAAAAGTGATAAAAATCACACAATTTTATTGATAAAACCACTTAAACTCTCTCTCTGTGCTTCTCTTGGGAGCTTTAAACTCAAACGACTCGGATAAAATATGAAAGCTCCCATTGATTTATTGATAATAGCAAATAAATAAATTTAGTGGAGAAAAATATACTTGGAGATTTTGCTGGCGCTGAGGGATCAACAGAATCTTCAGTTTCCACAGATCTGCACAGAATTCTGGTGAAAATCTCTTCTGCATGTTCCTGGCCATGGTCATTCCAGTGGGGAATACCAATAAGCAACATTTGTCACTCCCTTGCTCTCTTTGGTATACAGGAAAAAACTCATCATGAGTGTTTAGCTAAAAGGTGAATATTAAAAGTGTTTTTTCCTGGAGTGAAGCAAAAAGGATGTTTATAGAAACATCAGCTGCGGCTGAGGCTGCACGAGGTTTTCCTTTGCTTGTTCCAGTGTTAACATGGCTCCCAGACCTCCCAAGGGCAGGATTCCTGCAGAGAGCCAGGACAGGCTTCCCATAAATCACAATTACTGTGTTTTACCCTCTAAAGAGGGATCTGGCACAGTTCAGAGTGGGCCCAATGCCTCTGAGCCAGATGGCCTTTGAAGAAGCTCTCCAGGAAATCATGTATTTGTGTTTGAGAGGAGCAATGCAAGCCAGAAAACTCAAGTGCCTCTCCATCCTCTGCTGCTCACCCATCCCATGGGATAGTTCCCCTTTCGGTCTCACTCAAGAACAAATTAACTTCCAAAATGACATCACCCTCAATTTGATGTAAACTGCAGGGGGTTTGATGGCTCCAAGCAACAGGAATCAGCATTTCAAAGGGGTATTTCTTGGGTTTGTTTTTCACCTTTAAAAAAAATTGGGAGACTGGGAAAGGGAAGCCTCCAGCAGATTTTTTTCTGCATAGGACAAACGTGATTATTCCTTAGTAGAGAAATCCTGCAAGTTAGGAGGCAAACAGCAGCACAGGCCAGTTTGTGCCAGGGATGGGGCTGTTTGGCACTGAAGAGAGGAGCAGGGGGCCACCACGCTGGCCACAAGCCAGGGGATCAGTGGCCACCACATTGCAGTTGGCATCTGCTCAGAGCTGGGCCAGGGTCCTCAGCCAGAGCCACTGGTGCACACAGGAGCAAAGCCCCCAGAAACCCTCCTCACTCCTGCTCCAGCCTCTGTAACCACGGATGTGCAGGAGGGGATGGGGCAGGGAGGGAGAAAAACAGGTCGAGGCAGATCACTGGAAATGGCTTTCCTCCGTCTCTGGTTCCTGTGAACGAAAACATTCCATCTTTTGACACTAAACTCTCTTATCAGAGAGACTCTGGCCTCTCTGAGGCTTTACCAGGGAAAGATTTCCAGGATGGGTATGGCCAGAATGCTCTTTCAGGTGGGGAAAACCACCCCAGGAATGCAACCCGGCCTTCCCGAGGCGCGCTACCAGTGACAAACGCTATAACCCTGAAACTCCTCTATCCACGCGGATTAACTCTTACATCAGTTTTGAGCACCCCGGCGCTGCCTTGGAGCCACTGCGGGGACAGAAGATGCGGCCAGGGAATGTCACCTCTGGCACTTGTGCTCCATTACAGCCACTTCATTCAGCATTCCTGACGCCTGGAGAGCTGCAGCTTGATCCATGTCTGCGTTGGTTAACAGGCTCACAGTCTGAGGCACAAACTGGGCAGGGGAAAGCCCAGAGGCTTCTGTTTAAAGGGTTATTACAGTTTTGTTTCTCCTGCACAGAGCAATTTCACTGTCTCAGCTTTGTATGGCGAACAGAAAATGCAGTTTGGAGTGATTGGGTTTAGATTTCCAAGCAGCTGTTAAAAAAGAGCCCAAATGTAAGGGAACGTTGCTGTCATCTGAGGGCTCTCTGGCGTTCTTCATGAAAGGAGCTCAGTTCAAAGAGGAACCAGCACCTACGACCTAAAATACCTCGGCACATCTGACAACCTCATTGAAATCTTCAGCAGAGAGGCCTGTTCTCAATTTTACAGGTGACAACTGAGGCAGGAAATGTGGGGTTGTGAGGATGTTTCTTCCACTGATGTTCACAACTTCCTTTGAAGAAGTCTTTGCCCAACGGTTTCGCTCACATCCCAGAGCAGCAAAGCGTTTGGGAACATGTGGAACCTTAGTGCTGGCAGTTTTCTGATTAATTCTCTGCCAGCTCCTCACAGGACTCGCTGTCCTAAAAATATTGATAATTTGAGGCTTGGATTCATATGGAGCGTGGTCCAGGGGTGAGACAGAAAAAAGGTGCGGTGATTTCTTATTTATTTCTGCTGTTTTGGTGGCATTTTCTGTGGCTTTATTGAAGTGCTCATCAGCACAGCCTCGCCTGCCTTGTCATCTACTGAGATAAATAAAATGAATATTTGCATATGTGATGAAAATGCAAATGAAGCTCCACCCTAAATGTTTCTCATAACGAAACCAGAGTATGGCGGATGCTGTTGCCCCCCTTTGAGTGTTTTATGCAAAGACTCAGTCAGATATATCAGAAAAGGTGTTTGGGGTACAAGGAATTAATTAAGAGAGCACTAAAATGGTAGCAAGTTCCCAATTCTGACAGCATAAATGGAAATATCACCCTAAAACCACTGTACATGGAATCCTTTGCATCCATCTCTTCCACCTTTCTTTTTCCTCCCCTCAGTGTTTTGGTTTGTGATCTGCTTCCAAACCCCTCGAATTCTCCATCTGGGAAAGCACAAAATCGAATTTTAAAGCGAATACCTGATTCTTACTCTCGTGTATATTTTATTTTGCTGTTTTCATCTTTAGCTGCAGTGTAATTTTTTCCCCTGCTCCCCCGAGAAATTTTGCTTGGAAACCGACCTGAAACTTCAGAGCTTTTATTCCCTTTCCCTCCACTGTCCTAATCCTCATAATACATAATTTTGAATTCTTTGTGGTTATTGAACTTCTTCTCTCTTGCTGGCTGGGAAATGGACTGAAATACTGATATTGAATCACACCCCAAAATTCACCTAAAAAAATCTCTGTATGGTCCAAAAACAGAGCAAATTTTTTGTGGTGGATAGAGGTGCGAAGGAAAGCTGAGTGGAACAAGCACAAGCAGACTCCTCATTTTACAGCCCCTTTTCTACCTTTTTTTTCTTTCTTTTGTTCATTTCCTTTTCTCTGCATGGGACCTCAGACCAGAAAGATTGTTGCAGTGAGAGGTGCTGAGTTAATTCTTCAGTTCATGCAGCCCATTAGTACAATTCCACTTTATTTAATAATTAATGGCCATTTCAATTAATTGAGCAGGAATATCCAAGTTTAACAAGCTCATTTACTTTTAACTAAAGACTGGAGCCCTTTGCCGAACCAACGCTCAGGGATCTGCCTTCCTTGCAGTGCCAGCCCAGCAGTTTGCCATCAGAATTTCCCATTTGGCTCACATTTCTCTGACTTTTCCAGGGTTTTTGATGCAGTTCCTCAGGCAGACGGGCCCTGCCTGCTGGTGTTTGCAACTGGTATTTAACAGCATCGTGTAACCACCATCCAGAGCTGCGCTCCCGCCCTTCCCCCCCTAATCAATAGCTAAAGCAATTGGCAGTAAAAGTCAAATAGGAAATTAGGGAAGTATAAAAGGTAAAACTGCCCTAGAATGCCACTCTCGAAGTCTGTAAGAGACTGATTTCATTACAAGTTATTTCCCCAGGTCTGAGCTTTTCTCAGCTGCTGGTGATTGATGCGGCAAATTCTATTTCCATGTTTAACAGATTTTAATCTGGAAATGTTTCTGTATCAAAATGAACCTGGAGATGCTTCTTACAAGGTTTACCTGGCAATAAACTTGTGGAGACTTCTCCCAAGCTGGCCCCGAGCCTGTCATTCCAACTTCAGCAGCAGATTCTTGGGAAGAATTAGGAAGGCTGGACCCTGGTGACACATTTACAGTGCAGTAATTTCACTTTCTCCACAACCTTGAAGAATCCAGAACTACTCCCACACTGGAATACACGGGTTTTGTTTCCTATATTAGCCTATGGAGCTCCAGGTGGGAATAATTAAACACATAATTAATATCTGGGGGCCCAGTGAAACTCCTACAATGAGTAAATACAGCTCCGCTCATACACAGCTCTGACCTGAGAAAATTGTCAGGTCATTTTTATTAATACATAAAAATCTGTACAACAAAGTCTGGCAGCTCCCGAGCCAATCTATAAATGTACCACAAACACCATTAAAACCCCAAAACAACAACACCCAGCCCCTGTTTTCCACTCCTGACAGAAGATCTTGCCTGTGCTGAAATCACCTCTCAACAAAACCTTCCAGCATTGCAAATGAAAATAAAGTTAAGAAATATTTGGACCAGCTCCAAGATTTTGTTTTTTTTTAATTGCTTGGGCCTGGAGATTTCCACAGACACAGAGCTGAGAGAGCAGAGGGAACTTTACACACATCCATGGCATCCAGACCCCTCAAAATGCAGGCAAGCTCCCACATTTCCAGCTGTAGCAGTTGTTACACAGCAGATAAATATAATTCATTTCCATCTGTCATTGTAAAATGATAATTTAAATGCCCCAAATTTATAACTCCTTTTATCTGACCTATCCTTAGCAGCCTATGCACCAAGCAGAACACTGCAAATATTCACCTTTGAAAGCTGCACTGCTCATTTTGGGATATAAAAGCAAAAACCTGCCTTTGTTGTCTATGGCAACATAACCCAGCATGGGGGAAACGGTGTTTTAAATCAGAAATCCTACAGTTTTCATTGTTAATACAAGTCTTAAAACTTGATTTAGGTGACACCTGCCTGTGTTGCTGCAGCAGGTTTGCTCTAAGGTACAAAGGGCTTTTCAGCTTTAACTAACAGCAATTAAAGAGTATCTGATGTTGGAAAACTCACCCCTCACTCTCTGTATTGACTTTCATAATCCGCCAGGCTGAGCCTGTTGAGCCTGGCAGTGATTATGGACAGGAGCACAGCGACTTTCTCCTGAAAACACACAGGAAATGCTCTTGTTCTGGCCACTCCAGCTCCATCCTGCTCAGTTATTCAGTGTTTCATCCTTACTGATGGTACAGACAGCACCACAGTGAGGGGGAGATGAGGGAGGCTCAGGTGTGTTTATTGGGCACCACACACTGAGTTCACACTCGCTGGGCAGCTTTGAACACGTTTTGAAGAGACCACCCTGACTGATCCCTTTAACTGGCGGCAGAACCAGTTTACAGTCATTCCTGTGTCTAAAATCCTTCTATTTAGCCATAAATCAATTTAATGTCTGTTCAGGTCAACGTGAGGAACTCTTCAAAAAGAGGAGCCAGGAGTTCCCACTGTGGCACGCCCTGCTCCCCAACATGTAGGCTGTGGAGGCACAGTGTGGGATCCCCCCGAGATTAATGCTAACAGACCTTTAATAGAACAAAACCCACTGCAAAGCCCTTGCAGCATTTGTAAGGAATCAGACTCTGAATTAGCCTAATTCCCCCTGGGAATTCATTGCACTGTAAACCCTTCATCACTGAAAACACCTGAAATATTATTACTGTTTCTCCACTGATTTTATAGGTGACAGAACCCTGGAAATGCTGGAATGGACTTTTCCTCTCCTTCGCTTGTCAGCAGCCACAAATTGTATCACTCCTGTCTGTGCAGGGAATGAATCTGATTGTGCTGAGCAGTAAACTGCAGTCAGGAACCATAGATTATATCCAGGAGTGTTTGTGGAGAGGGCTCCCATCCCCTCTGCAGCGCTGGGACGGGGCTGCATTTCCCCTCTGCCCAGATTCACTGCCTTTGCTGGCCCTTCATTGTGTGCAACCCTTCTGCTGGGATGTGCTGAGCAAAATGAGCAGGGCTTTCCTTTCTCTGCTGCTCCCGGGGAAATCCCAGCGCTGACCAATTGAGCAGGGGTAGAGACATCAGTAATGCCTGTCTGGAGACTACCAACATCCCTCCTATTGAACCACAGTGCCCACACAATTAAATGATCACTTAAGGTGGAAAAAATCCATCTTGCAGCTCACTCTAACTTTTCTGAGAAGCACTTCACGAAGACTTAAAATAGAAGGAAGTAATTTTCTAGTTAAAAATCTTCCCAATGCATTATTCTGTCAGCTATTGTATCTCTGATAGATCTGATTTTTTTTAAAGCTCCAAACAACACATTAAAGCACAGTGTAAATTGGTGTCATGGGATAAATACAGAATGGACAGAGCTATGGAATGAAAATAAATCAAAAAGCTTTGTCATGCACTTGATCTTAGCATGGGGAAGATATTTTCTATTTGCAATATTCCCTCTGAACGCTGTTTCATATTAAATGATAATACAGAAACGTTGTGCAGCTGAGCAGGAGGAGAAAGACACGACGCAGGATGTCAAAAAGAGATGATGGAGTCGTGAAACCCTGCCCTGCTGCACTCATTGTGAATTCTGAAGGTTGTTTCACTAAAACCAACACTATCAGAGCTAATCTTGTGTGTGATGGAGGAAAAAAAGCCCTACTAACTTCAGCTGAGCTGAATCCGTTGCCGTGCTAAAGGAAAAGTCATCCAGTTGGGACAGGGCCAGAAAAAGGGTGAGACAAGATTTTGACAAATAATGATAGTAAGTGAGGCAAGAGGTGATGGATGCAGTGCTTTGTGCCTAATTGTATGCCTGGAGTACAAAACCTTTATTTCAGGAGTAAAGTGCTAAGAGAGCTGCCAAGGATCAAATCTAGCAGTGCACAGCATCCCCCAGAAAGTTCCATTTTAAGTCATCCAGACCTTCTGAAATACCTGTCAGGTTAAATGAATGATTAGCCCTAAGACAAGAAAGTTCTTTGCTTTTATTACTCAACAGAACGATTTCATCTGATTAAAGTTCTGTTTGGATCATGTGGCTGCTTTATCTCTGCCACACCGAATTATTAATTTCAACCCTTTCCTTTTGGTTATTTGGTTCTGGGACTTTTCTCGTCACAGAATTCTCACTGGGAGTGATTTTCAGCTGCATCCTGAGCTCAAAGAGTTTAGGTGAAATGAGAGCAAGATTAAATATTAGTTCTGCTTTAATTCCCAGCTTTACCTTTGTGATGCCAACACTTTAATAGAGTTGGCTGCTTCTTGTCACAGCAATCTCTGCTGCAGGTCAGTAATTAATTAGCAGGACAATGAATGAGTAATTTATTGACTTGCAGGACAAAAGATGGCTCAAATCATTAGGGTATGACCAGGGCAGTGGCTTGTGCTGGAAAGATTGTGCAGGAATTTGATTACTTGGAATTTCTACCCAAGAACCAACACACAAACACAGCATGAGCAGTGTTGGAGTCGAATGGCCAGAATGAGTAAATACCAAATTCATCCAGGTTAGATCAATGATAGTTCATCCACGACTGATCAATTTGTTGGAGGGATTTGTATCCCAAGTCTTTCCAGAGGTACAAGTCAAAGATACATTGACGATTTCTGCTAAATCCCGGAGGAAAACCCCGCATCCCACCCAAACCCTGCAGCAGGCAGGTGTTTGTTCACCTGCACCCATTCAAACAGCAGCAACCTGCATTTTAACCCCAGAGACAAAGGGGATTAGGTGTGAAATTGTTGTTTATTTAATCTATCCCTTGCACATGTGCCCAGTTCTGATTTTCCCTGGAAAAACTGTGCACGAGTGACCCTGGACAATAAAAACAGATTGGAGCAGCACGGAGCCCTCCCCTGGCCAGCTCTTCCTTCTTTGCTTCGCTGACAACTCCCTGGCAGTTTGTTTCTTGTTTTTTGGTTGTTTTCAAATGCAAACTTTGCTCCCCTCCATTTCTGCTAAGCGTGCCAGCCTTTCAGCAACACCATTTTCAGTAATTCCCTGAATAATATCTAATGTCTTCAAACTTTTATAGCACTTCAGCTTTGCAGGCTGGCAGGGTTTTTACAGCCTCCGAGGCTGCCACAGATCAGAGAATTCATCACACAGCAAAATACACTCTCAAATGGAGACTGCTCTTAAAAACAAGCCTATTTTTTCCTGCAATGATCGTTGCAAAATAACTGGAGGTTTAAAGCCAAATGGACTCCCTCACCTAGGAAATAAGAAATAGCTCTGTGAAAATAATTTTCCAGGCAGACACAGAACTCCAGTGCAGAGAGAGTGCAGAAAATTCACGTTCCAGTGCAGAGAGAGTTCCCACCTCCCTGTTTCACCAAAGTAACCTGGCCAAAATTCATTTTTAATCACTTCGGGAGTGGCTGGAAAGGCTCAGACCACTGCAGATCACATTCAGCTTGTTCCTGGGCGACTCTTGCTGTTCCTCTAGTAAACTATTCAGTAGATAAAGAGTTTGGGGTTTGGTTTGGTTTTCTTTAGTTCGGGGTGAGGGAGATGTGCTCATGCTTTGAAATATCAAAAGCAGGGCTTAATCACAAAGAAAAATAAATGGAAATGAAAAATAACCCTGGACTTGATGGTGTTCACTGCTCCCTCTTATCTCGTGCAGGATCAGGAGGAGCGGGATTGCAACTCTGTGCTCCAGCCAGGCTGATGCCAGCAGACAGCAGCCAGGGGAAGGCACTGGGAATGCCACTTGTTTTGGGCAGAGGCAGAGTGAGGAGCAGATGCCACGTGGCAAAGCAAACTGATAACATTTCATTACTTTGCTGTGGTTTATAATGGAGAGGGAAATAAGTTTTGGGTGTCTATAAATCCATCCCAGAAAATATCGTAGAATCAGGGAATGGTTTGGGTTGGAAGGGACCTTAAAGCTCATCCCATCCCACCCCCTGCCATGGCAGGGACACCTCCCACTGTCCCAGGGTGCTCCAAGCCCCAATGTCCAGCCTGGCCTTGGACACTGCCAGGGATCCAGGGGCAGCCACAGCTGCTCTGGGAATTCCACCCCGGCCCTTGCCACCCTCACAGGGAAGAACTTTTTCCTAATATCCCACCCAAACCTCCTCTGTGTCCGTTTGAAGCCATTCCCCTTCTCCTGTCACTACACACCCTTGTGAAACACGGCAGCTTCATCCAGGACACTCTCAGGCCTTCTCCTTTCCTGTACACTGAACATGAACTGATTGCTTTTGGCAAAGATCACACCAGCACAATCTCACTGCATTGCTTTGCTGAGTGCCTCCACATCACAGGAGATCTGCTGCCATTAGGAGAGGGAAAAAAACTGCAGTGATTCGCTTTAAATTAGGATAAGAGATGAAAACACTTCATGTTGCTCTTACAAACTTAATCTCGTTCCCTGGGAAACTTTGCTTTCACTCCTGCTGAAGACAAATTGGGCTTTCTTACTCTTTTACTAAGTCCTCAGCAATCAAATAACAGAATTGTTAAGTAACATACGATGAGCTAAATAATTTACTCACTGCAGGGCTTCCTAAGCAGACTTTTTCCTGTCTGAAGATAAAGGGCTGTCAGCATCCTTCAAAATCTGTTGTATTTCCCTTGCCAGGAATACATCTGCTTCATCTAAGTGCCTGTAAACGTTGAGCTTTAATTGCTTGCTGGAAAATGTGCACGACAAATCTACAACCCAGATTTCTTATTTAAAGAACTTCCTGAACATCTTTATTAAGGAAAAAAAAAAACCTAACCAAAACAAAACCTGCAACCCAGCCCTGACCTGATCTCACAGCCGTACTTTTTTTCATGCTGCATCAAAAGAACAGCAACAACAACAAAAAAAATCAGTTGTCTCTGTTTTCTTCCAGTCTTGTTATTCTACACTCCAGGTGTTATAAAAATTAGATGTGTGGGTATAATTTTAAACACAAATATGTAGGGTCAAGAAAATGATGGTAAATTCCTGTCCTCTTGCAACCACATCCAGCTTTCCTTCAGCAGCCCTCCCTCCTCAAGCGGACACACGGTTAGCACTCGGAAAGTTGCGGAAGAATTCCTTGGGTTTGCCCTCATCCCGCCCAGCCAGCTCCCGAGACTGGATCCCGTGTTTCAGCAGAAGATGGATCGCAGCAGTCTGCTCCGGGCTCAGCTCTCACAGCTCTCACAGCTGCAGGCAGAACGTTGCTGTCGAAGCCTTGACACGAACAAAGCACCGAGAGCCCGACGGTGTCGGGCTGGTGTTGGTGAAGAATGGAGGGAGCACAGCTGATGGCACAAACCCACATCTGGGGATCAGAGGGCACCGGGATCACCAGGCCAGATTGCCCTTTCCTGTAATCCATCTTCCCTCTTGTAGGAGAACCGTCCTGCAGCTATTCCTGCGGCCTGCGCCATCCACGCCATCCTGGGGAAATTCACAGGATTCCCAAAATCGCTGGGCTTGGCAAAAACCTCCAGGGGCATCGAATCCAAGCTGTGCCCAATCCCCACCTTGTCACCCAGCCCAGAGCACTGAGTGACACGTCCAAGCCTTCCTTGGACACCTCCAAACCTCCCTGGGTAGCCCCTTCCAAGACCTGACCACCCTTTCCATGAAAAAATTTTATTCTTGTCTTAGTTACGCAGGTAATTCCCTTGCTAGGATACAAACGTACATGGAAGTGCTTGAAAATTTTTCTTTTTCCCATAATTGCCACATTACAACTCACAAAAGTTAAATTTTCAGTGACATGCTGTTGTTGCCCGCCACCTTTTCCTTAAAAAACCTTCCTGGCTGATAATGCTGATCCTGAAGTGACTTCTTATATAAAAACCCTTCATTTACAGAGCAGAGAACTTGTTATTTGCCAGGTTAGGATCACAGACTGGCTGGGGTTGGAAAGGACCTGAAATATCACCCAGTCCCAAACCTCACAACAAATCTGCTGCAGAACCAATTTCCTGTCATGTTTGAGATGTGCAGCCTCGTCAAGCATCACTGGAGAGGCTGAAGGGGAAGAAGCGGCTTCAGCCCAGAGGTGGAAACGTGGAAAGGGCTCCTCCACCTGAGCAGGGGTTTGGCTGCTGTTTCTGGGCATGGAAGTTCACCCCATGATGCAGGGGAAGGGCTTTTTTGGGGTTATTCCTCCCCGATATCCGTGGAGAAGGCAAAGATCTCCTTCCCTCTTGGTCCACAGGGCTCATAGGCACTGCTCAGATGGAAGGATCAATGGAAGCACAAAACTCCAAGGAATCCATCCTGAAAAAGGCTGAGGAAACCTCCTTATTTTAGCCCTTTTCTGCTATTCATACAGAGAATAGCCAATGACCATGTCCATAAATAAAACAGAAATAAAATCCCTATGGGATGGTTAACACTCTGGTTCCATCTAAAGAAAAGTATGGATCATTGAGTGAAGAGCAGGATTTTGAGAACAAACAAGAGATAGTTCCAGGAAGAAGAACTTTCACTGCATTCTTTGTTCTAGCTCCGAGTTTAATCCTGCTAAATCCTCACTGACGTGACTGACTCTGTACTTCTGCTGTCCAGCAGCACCAGGGAATGAAATCTGTGCTTTGATGGCAGAGAGCTGAGAGCCACCAAGAAAGGGCTGGCAAACCAAGGAGCTGCTGCCTATGATCTTTTATGACATTTCTGCGGCTGACCTCACCAGAGAACAGAATGTTACTTTAATAAAACTGTCCTTATTTCGGAGGAATTAGTCTTAAAAGTCTTTGTGGACAAACTAATGTCACTACATTTCATTTCCATCCCTCAGCCAGCCTCTCCATGAGGAGTCTGCAGCAGCCAGCACCTCAGCTGCCACCTGTGCAGGGTGACACCCTGCTCGTGTCCCCTTCGGTGGCAGTGCTGCAGTGAATTTCCTTCAATTTCCTTGAAATTCCTTACATTTCATTGATCTAAAAGGGAATTCTCAGTTCACCTCAACTACAGCAGGGTTTTTTTTTTTTCTGGTTTTGCTCTGTCAGGGATGTCCAAACCCAGAACACGTTACAGCAACATCACTCCCGCCCTCCAAATTCTCGTATTTCCCTTAAATCACAAATTGTGTAAACTACAAAAAGATTTTCTTTTCCTGACATATGGCCTAGGAGACATTTGCAAGACGAGAGTGACAGGAATTCCTGAAGCGCCTGGATGTTTTCTGCGCCCAGGCTGGACCTGAGCAGGCCAGGCAGGGCTGAAAGGTTTCCCAGAGCCCCTGAGCTGCCCGGCAGCGGATTTTGGGGTCGGCGCTGCAGCGTGGCCGTGCTGACACCACAAACCCAGCTCACACAGCCACAGCAGCTCCCACCACCTTTCTCTCCCCATGCAGGCAGCAGGGATGAGTTCCATGGATCAACCACCACGGGCTGCTGCATTTCCATGAAGGAAATTATCTCTGCGCTGTCAAAGGAAAAACGCAAGCGAGCTATTTTAAATTCATTTTTTTTTCCAGCACGGGTCTAGACGCGGAGCAGAGGTTTTGTTCCAGGGTGTTGCACTGGAATAGAACATCACAGGTGTCAAGGGGTTGTGGTAAGGGGCTGGTTGGGCTCCCTGGACACCGAGTCGCAGGGGCTGCTGCCCTACAAGCTCGAGTACAGCGCAGAGACACATCCCGAAATCCCCACTGGGCAGGTACAGGTGGGGAGAGGCCCGTGCTGCTCTCTGAAGGCTCGAGGTAAGGCACACTTGGATGCCTGATTTAGCGGGAGGTACTGTAGGTGCTAAAAAGCTAGAAGCAGAGAAATCCTTCAGCCTTTTCTCTGTATTTTGTGAGAAGACTGTCTTTCCTATGTAAACTATTTTAAACAAGGTCACAGTTCCATAAACTTCTTGCACCCGCAAGTTGTTTTGCGAGATTGTTACGGCTTTGACTTTGTAAATATTATGGAATAGGTCTCTTAGGACTTGGCCAATCCTCTCAAGGGGTGGATGGCCAAGGAACCAATTACCTATTGCCACTCAACACACTTTTTGCCATCTATCCTATAAAGGAGTCAGAAAATTATTAAAGAAAAGCTTCGGCTTCCACTGTTGATGAGCCTGGACTCTGTGGCGTTCTCTTTATGTGCCTCGGACGTAACAGCGACAAGGTACGGCAACAGAGGCAGGGGAAAGAACCGGAATGTGCCTTCGTGCTGCCGGGGTTTGGGATGAGCCACGCGGGGCTGGGAGCAGGCAGTGATGGCCGGCGGAGAGAGCAGTCTGGGGGGGAAAGGATACAATCAAATGAAGAGAAACGAGGTAAAAAGCCAGCAAACGCACAGGCTGTGAATGTGGTGAGAATCAGGAGCTGCCCTGGAAGCCCTGCCGAGGCGTTGTACCGTAAATCCAGTGGGGCCGAGCTGGGCCTTTCCAGAGGGAGGGATTTGGGGGGGCAGAGAAGAGATCCTACAAAGACTGATAGAAAGATTAGCAGGAGATTTGAGGAAGAAAAGTAATTGTTACTAAATTGCCTTCATAGCTGCTTACTCCATCTCTATCCATTACTAATGAAAAGTAGTGATGGGAACAGCCTTTGTGAATATTTAAAATATCCCCAGGCTGCCCAGGATTGCCCTTTTTTAAAAATTTTCCTCGGTAATAGGATGTTTTCACCAAGAGGATAAACCTCCACCACTTTTCCTTATCTTAACACATGTCCATTAAAAAATTCCCCTGAGAATAATTTGCCATATTAAATATTTTATAAATATACACTGGACAAGAGGCCCGGTGGCCTCTCTGCTGTTTCCAGGTGCAGCTCCAAACTTTAAGCCTCAATCTTCAATTTTTTTCCCTCCCGTGTTGATTTTCAGTGGCTCAGTGAAGCACTAAACGTGAGACAAAGGGAGCTGAGTGACAAATTAAGCTGTGCCTCGGGCAGCCAACGTGGCTCTCTTTTAACTCCCATCTGTCGAGCACCAGCTCCGAGGGATGTGACAAAAAAGGGCCTTTCTTTGCCTAAAAACTGCTTTTCATTCCTGCTGAGGAAGAGGAAGGAGAGGCTGGGCAGGCTCTGGGTCTGGAATCCGGTGCTCAGGCCTTTAGAAATGCTTGGAAGGGGGACAATAATAACAATAATAACAATAATATATTATTTATTATCATTATTATTATTATTATTATTAAATAACCTATACATGGGAACAAAACAGTACCTTGGACTTTTTTTTTTTTAATTTTTTTTTCCTTAAATTTGTTCTGCAGAGCTGAATTTTACGTTGAAAAGGTACCAAGAAAACCAAAAATAGCTCAGGGCTGTGCTCCATTTGAGGTTAAAGTTCCAGAGGCAGGAAGTTTGTTCAGTTCCCAAAAGATTCTTCTTGCAAGATTATTTCAGACAAGGAACTTTCTAATGAAAGATGATCTCAAAGGCTTCTCTCAGCCACCAGATTTCATGGTCGCAGGAAGAGACAAAGATGATAACAGAGCAAACAGGAGGATCTTGGACTTTCCTTCGAGATTTACGCCTTGGGCAGAATTGAATTTTGCCCTTTCACATCCCTGAGAAGCATCACGGACTTCCCAGCCAAGAAATCCAAATTTGCCCTCTGTGGCACCTGGATTTTCTCAATTTAGATCCCCTTCCTTTCACATTATTGTGTATAAGCACATTCTGAAAACAATATTTTTACACCCATTCCTTTACCTGTAAACTGGATTTAAACACTCGGCCGCAGCAAACCAAATACTGAGTATTGCCAGCACCTGTGGTGGGCTCAAAATACCCCAGGAGGGACAGGCAAAGGTCCTGAGCAGACATCCCACACCTGAGAGATGTAAACTGAGCACAATTCATATTAAAATTAAAATCCCTAGCCTGCGACAATACCGGGGCAATAATAAATGCAGGTAAATGTCTGAAAATTCTCTGTGGGATTAGGTTTTTTCACCTGTTTCCTGATGTTTTACCAACTTTTTCCTCACTAGTTAATAATTTATTGGACAAAACCCGCTCCTGCAAGTATTTTGCACAAGTTGCCACCTGAGAGATGTATTTTATTGTTTTCAGCATCACCCTCTACTGTACACAATTACTGAAACCCTTTCTATATGTTGAATTAAGGAATATTTTGCTGCTTGGATAGGGAAAAATTTTTTTTTCAAAGCAACATCGGCTCTACCGGCCGTGCTGAAATATTAAAACGTATAAATTATTTATATAGAGAGGGAGACACAACGCTTTCTTCAGAGCATGGCGCATCAAAATTATACACAATGCTTGAGTCAGGACATTGAGGTGGTGAGAAAACATCCACCTGAACTCACTTCATTTCGTTTTCTCCTTTTTAAAATCAATGCTAGCAACAATAATGTTGGAAATTGAGCTCAGCACTTGGAAAATGGGGGGGAAAAAAAAGTCCCATCAGCCATAAACGTTGTCTGCCACTCACCAGAACGAAACCAAGTGCGTTTATTGAAGATGGAGATGTGCTCTGAACAAAAGGGAGCACCAGATTTTTATTGCAGCGATAAAGGCCTTCATCAAATCATTTCTGAGATAGTGTTTCAGCACTGGAGTGCTGAGCATTCTCTGCAGGACAGCTGCAGAGCAAAATGCCACCCCAGAAAACTCCCCGCTCCTTATGGCTCTCAGTGAAGTTTTTATTTAATTACGTCGGAGTAAACCAAGCACTGCTTTAACAGCAAAATGGCTTCATTTAAAAAAAAAAAAAAAAACTCAAAAGCTTTCTAACAGCACGGTTTGTTCTATGAAAATAATATTCTCACTTGTATTGTTTCAGGTTTATTCCGGTTTTTCTGCTGAGACTTGTTGAGATCTGGATCGAAGCTACAGTTGAATTTTAGTTTTGTTTTGGGCAGTTTAACTTATCCCTTATAAACCTGCAGCAGGGAAATAAATATCCCTCACCTCAAGTGCTCATTTATTGCTCTGGATCTGTCACACTTGATTAAAATACAGAGTTTTCTTCCCAGGCTGAAATCAGCTTTTCATTTTAAGCGACTCCCAGCCAGGGCTGAAAAATACCAGCCTTTGTTTCCCTATTTACCCTTCCAAAGGCCAGCTGGGAGTCAATCCCGATCCACAATTCAGCCATTTCCTTGCTCTTTGGGAATGTGGGAACGGGACACTCTCCATCCTGGAGCTGCCACAACCTGGGGCAGGAAAACCTTGGGAAAGACACGCTCGGAGTCGGGAATGCACTGACAGAGGAAGCGCCAGGACAAGGGGAATGGCTTCCCACTGCCAGAGGGCAGGGTTAGATGGGATTTTAGGAAGAAATCCTTCCCTGTGAGGGTGATGAGGGACTGGAATGGATTTCCCAGGGAAGCTGTGGCTGCCCCTGGATCCCTGGAAGTGCCCAAGGCCAGGCTGGACGGGGCTTGGAGCAGCCTGGGACAGTGGAAGGTGTCCCTGGAAGGTGGAACCGGATGATCCTCAAGTTTCCTTCCAAACCGTTCCACGATCCTAGGACACACACGGTACTTCGTGGAAAAAGAAAATTTAAAATCTTTCAATTCAGCTGCTTTTCTGAGCAGTTGCTGGGAGGATACAAACAGGGCCTTGTATAAAGGGCACAGGAATCCAGGAATCAGGAAAGGACACTCCTGATCTCCAAACCAGCGGAGGAAACAAAGCAAGTTGTGTCCAACAACACTTGGCAGGTGTCAAGCATGGCCAGTGGTGCCTCAGAGGAGGCAGGTTTTGTTAAAAATGCTCCAAAAAGAGGTTTCTCCCCCAGCTCCACCATGACTTGGCTGCTGCAGAATTTGGGAAGCCCCCAGTGCCACCCATCAGGTGCCAAACCCGCAGGGCTCCCTCGCCAGCACTTCAATCTCCTGCTGGCCCTTCCTGCTCTCCATCCAAACCAGGATTCTCCCAGATTATTGTCAGTGCTGGCCCTTCCTGCTCTCCATCCAAACCAGGATTCTCCCAGATTATTGTCAGTGCTGGCCCTTCCTGCTCTCCATCCAAACCAGGATTCTCCCAGATTATTGTCAGTGCTGTGGGCAGCGCTTTGTGCTGCAGGCAAGGGGAATAACACCTTCCAAACAACTTTATCTTAACAGCTCTCTCTGATCTTTTGTAGTTCTGAAGACAATTCTGATAAAGCAGCTGGTAACTGGATTGAATTTTCAGAGCAATCAGTCTCCCAAATGGAAGAAAATACAAATAATGAGGGATAGAAGTAAACTCAAGTTGTTTTTCCTCTGCTGTCTTGCCCACCCTCTGGCTTCTGTTCTGTCCCTGTTTATTATTTCAGAGTTGTTTCCTATAGAACAAAAGGATTTTCAGGAACGTGCCCTCAGTACCATGATCTCAAGAATTTCAGCTGCTCGTCTGCGTTGTAATTGGTGCTCGAACTTCTTTGAGAGTCTCTGAATAAAGGCAGCTCCAAACACCTCGTGGCAGAGTCATAAAGCAGTGCAAATGCTTGGAAGATATCTGAACCCATCACCTGGCACCGCAGCCACCGAGGATCATCGCTCGAATCGCCCATTCCCAGAGACAGCACCGAGGAGCCGCATTTGTCACAAAGCTCCATGCCTGCAGGAGGGGATTATCCAGAGCTGATGGTTTTACCCCAAACAGGGAAGGGATTTATGGAGATGTGCTCTGACAAGGAGCAAATCCCAGCCGTGGGAGCGCTGGTGTGAAACACCCAGCCAGGGAGGCTTTTAGAGCCAGGGGTAGCTCTTGGTTTCTCTGTTAGCACTGCACCTGTGAAATGCTTGCGTGGTTTGTGTGGATTACACTAGGTTTAAACACATCCACTCTGTGGGATTTCAGCATTTTGCAATCAGTATTTTAGTATTTTTTTCAATTATTTAGTATTACTAGTATTTATGATTTAGTATATTTTAAATTTTCTCCTATATGAATATTTTAGATTAGTATTTTATTGGGCTTTCCTGCCCGCCCCTCCTTAATGAAATTAATGATAAATTTCAGGCTGGGCCATGTGTGGAAATCAGAATTTAAAACAAAGCTCCTTTAAAAAAGAAAAGGTTTCTAACGTCAGGTCTTTGCAAAGCGGGTTTTCGTGCCTTAAGGATCTTAATGGCATCATGAGTTATGGGTTTCTTTAAATTTATTTATTTAATGATAAAATATTCATTATTCTTGACACAAAAATCTCTGGATTGGCACATTCATCAGAGCTCCACTAAGGATAAGGCCCTTCCATGTCCAGCTGAGGGATCAACTCATTAACTGATCAACCGAATGATCAATGCCTTCTCATTGAGTCCACATTTCTGTCTGCAAAAATATTTTATTGAAAGTTTTCCGGACAATTTCACTAAAAAAGGACACGACTCTTAGTTGGTCTCCACACAAAAAGTAGTGTTTAAAGAGAATTAAATTCCACCCCCCTCACCCAACTCGTCTGTGCCATTTCTTTAGAGTTATTTAGTGCATGGGAACAGAACAGAAGAGGTAAAGTGTTGGTACAGTAAGATAAGCACCACCACAAGGTACAGTTTGTGTTCTGAACTCTGATAAACAAATCCTAGGAACAGAGAATCATGGAATTGTGATTCCATTTCTCTATTTCTCTTATTTAGTTTTTCCCCTGTGTTTTTTCTTTCACTTTTAGCAAATTCAAAGGGAAGAAAGAACAAAGAAACTGTTGCTAAATGGCCAAATATTTGATGTAATGCCATTTTCTTTGCAGAATGGAGTCCTCTCTTCTGCTCATGCAAGGAAATAATTTAATTTAACAACATAATAAACATTTAGAAAAGCATTAATATTTGATTAGGAAGTGATGTTATTATACTAATGCCATTTCTTTTTTAAAATATTGGCTTTAAAACAGCATAGATTAAACATCCAGAGGACAAAGTGTGAGCAGTGGTTGCAACTCCCTAAAATGGCTCGCAGAGAGGAACAGTTTATTGGCCCTTAAATTAGGGCAGATCCTGGGTTTTAACAGCTCACAAGGAAAGCTTTAAAACGAACCAGAGGCTGCCTGGTAATGGCTCAGTCTCGCTGTGTAACAGGAATGGTTTGGATGTGAACAAACAGAATGGAAAATTAAACCCACGAAGGAACAGCTCAGTCAGAAATCCAGAGAAGTGTTTGCTGGCAAAGCCAACAGCCTGACGGGCAGGAATTCCTGGTATTCGTATTTTTGGAATTCAAAAAGGCAGAATAGGGAGCTGAGTGCAGCTTCCACCTTAACCTCTGGGTTAGCAGCTGGTCCAGATTAGGTTTCAACCTGGTATTTGTGAAGAAATACCGACCACTGCGGTGCCTCATCTCCCTCAGAAAAATCCAGTGGCAGGGGCAAGTCAAAAGAATTAGGAAGAACCTTTAATTCTCAAAAAATTAAAATAATTAGGAAGTACACTTCATCCTCAAAAAATTTTGGTCCAGACAGACTCGTTTCCAAAGTGGGAATTTACGGTTCTACCCTGATTTAATGCTCCTGCAACTCTCCCTTGCTACAACTGGTGTTGTTTTTGCTGCCCCAGTCTTTCACCCCAGCTCTGAAAACGCAGCTCTGTAGGGTCAGCACGGCCTGAACACACAAGGAACAGAGATTTTCCTCTTAAACTGGAATTATTTTCACACCTGGTGTGCAAAGAGGAGGTAACAGAGCACAGGATGGCAGGGAGAGCTGTCCTCACTGATGCACAGAAGTCACAGAAGTTCTGCCGCTGGTGCCCCTGCAGTCATGGTTATTTATTTTCTCACATCCTCCTCCTGCCTCTTTTCTCTTTCCATTACCTCTGGCCACATTTTCAAATTGACAGCTGAGGAAAAAAATATTTTCAGTAGCTCTACTGTGAAGCACTTGGCATCCTTCGTTCCTCTCTCTTTAGGGATAATGTGCCTTTTTATGACAGAGGGGTCCTGATGAGGCCCTGAAATGACAAACTCAGACCATTTCCACGCGGGGATTGCCAGCTGGAGAGGAGAAGACAGACGCTTGTGCTCAAGAGAAGTTTCACATGACGTGAAAAGCAACCATCTGCTTTTTCCTTTCCTTTCTCTTCCACAAGAGCAGCTTGTGTTTGCAGCTCGCCGTTTAACACACGGCAGTGACCCGCAGGACTTTGCGAAGCGCCGAGCTTGTTTCCTGCTCGCAGGAAAGATCGGGAAGGAGACGTTTCCTTCTGATCACTGCCTTTGTGTGCTCGGTTGTATTTTCACAGCGGCTGCAGTAAAACCCAGCTGATGGGGACAAAACGGAATGCAAGGCAGAGACATTGATTTATCCTTCTGCTCAGGTAGGGCTGAGACTTTCCTTCTCTGCCTGTGCAGATCTTCTGGTTGGGACGGGCAAACAAATGATTCCTCTGCTGGCAGTGGAGAGCGAGATTCAGCAGCGAGGAACTTCGGTTGTACTGCTGGTAAAGAGATCCCAAACAGCCCCAGAGCTGCTCGGAGGGATTCCCTGCAGCCCTTTCTAAGGAGCATTCCATCAGCTCACCTTCAGGGAGTGACTCCCTGGGCAGGGCAGGAACGGGAGGTGAGCTGGGTGGGAATTGCAGGAACAAAGGTTGGAAATGCTCACACCAAAAATTCCTGCATTTGCTCACCTGCTCTGCAGCGTTTCCCTCTCGGATAGATGATGCTAAACAAAATGCCAACTTTCCAGGTGGGTTCTCATTTGCTTGGCTGTGAAGAATTCACTTTTGCTACACGTTTTAGCAGAGCTTTCTTGTCTTTTCTTAAGCCCCTTCACAATTCCTTAAACCTGTGAAGAGCTCCAAGGGCCCAGCCCAAGGAGGGACTTTGCTGTGCCATTTATCCAGGGTTTCCAGCAGGATACCCTGCAGGAACACACGGATTTCTCATTTAAGGGCCGTGTCTTTGGCTCCCTGGTTTGGAGTCTACCTCTTGTGGGGTTTTACATTTCTATCTTTGTAGAGTTTCAGCCCTTGTGGCTGCCTGCCAAAAACCTGGCAGAATAAAGGACTAACAGAAGCTGCTGAGCTCAGACAATGGGTTTTTTCCCTCTGGATTGCGAGTCTGGCTGAATCTCTGGCTGCAGTAACGCACTTCAGCGAGCCTTAACAAAGGGAGGGTATTGTTGGGGGTGCTCCCCCTCCCTGTCCCTGTCTCTGTTCTCTGTCTCCTACAACCCGGGATGATTGGGGCTGGCACACGAGTGATCCCATATGCACCATCACGACATCAGGCATCTGCTCCCCATCGAGATGTCAGCTTCATGTGACAGGAAAGCATCTCCCGACACACGCGCAGGCACCAGCCAGAATGCTTCCTGACCTTTGCATATTTACTTGGAGGAATCAAACGCACATCGGATAAAATCAGGATTGTGATGAGTATGAAAGGACATGGTGGGAGTCTGTTCCCTTCAGTGGAGCTGGCGACTCAGGGATGTTTTGTTTTTATTTTTTTGCCACAAAAGTGAACAATTTACAGCAGGAATGAGCAGGGAATTGCACAGCCACTTTTACTCCACGGTGAAAGGACAAATTCCAGCAGATCCATTGTGTATAATCTGCCATTCAGTCACGGAACCACAGAATGATTTAGTGGGAAAAGCCCTCCCAGACCATGGAGTCCAAGCTGTGACTGATCCCCACCAGCCCAGAGCACTCAGTGCCACCTCCAGGCCTTCTGTGGACACTCCAATACCTCCGTGGGCAGCCCCTTCCAAGGCCTGACCACCCCTCCCATGAGGAAATTCCTCCTAAATATTCCTCCCTCTTCTGTATTTCCACTAGATTTCTACAAGATCTGAACACAGAGAGCTGGGGAATAGATATCACTGTATCACTTCCAGCTCCTCCAGTTCCCCAGAAACCAGAAGGATTCCCCAAGTTCTCTCCAGTGAAAGAGAAAACGAGTGACGGACCATCAGCTGTGCATAAATTCTGATTAAAAAAATAACAAAAATATAATTTTAGGAAGGTGGCAGAAACCACAGGAAAAAATCAGCATAGGGTAGGATGGTAGGATTGGGAGTACTGAGAAATCTCCTAAATTAAAGCTGGATGTGCTTAGTGATTTAGATAATTATTTTGTCAGAATAAAACAGAAATTACATTGCTATTCAGAGCCATCAGTGGCTGTCACATGGAGGAAGAGGAGGCCGGGATGTTGTACAGTGGATTTTGGTTGCTGGATTTGTACAGCGGATTTTGGTTGCTGGATTTGTACAGCGGATTTTGATTGTTGGAGGGATGGGACTGGGAAACCAGGCTGTTCAATCACCAGCGTCATTTAAACAGAGAAACAGCTAAAGAGGTGAAACTTTTTAATCTGAAGGAGCTCAGTCTGGGAAGAGAGGGAGCTGTTGCTGTAATCAGCTTGGAACGACAGGCTCAGGAATAGAAATGCAGCCCGGGTTTAAATGCCTTCATCCAAAGGTGTCAAATCCACCTGCAATGTGCAGCCCGGCCTGGGGGAATGAAAGGGAAGAGCTCCGACCTAATGGGCTGAAAAAAGAGCGCTGAGAGTGGAAACCTGCTCAAAAGTCACGCCAGAGTTCAGCTTTGCCAAAGGGCTGTAAGGAGTGAAAGCCTTTTCAGCAATATAAATAAAAGGAGAACGGGAGTAGAAGTGGCCTGCTGGCAGTGAGAACGGGCTCAAGAGCAAAGATAATTTAGATATTAACCCCAAAATGGGGCTGACTTCCATTTCGGAGCAGGGACACCAGCAGAACGGGGGAATGTTCATCAGCAGGGCCCGGGCAGCAGCAGAGCCCTGAGTGTTTCCTGCACATCCCATTAATCTCCATCCAGGGAGCTGAAAGGAGCAGTATTGGAAGCAGCAAGTGTGGGAGCCAGCACTGGGGGAACCTCCTCTGCACAGGCTGGGGCTGGGAAGGGGAATCCACCTGTGGCAGAGCCAGAACGGGGCTGTGGCAGTGCCCACGTGGATGGCAACAGTCACAGGAGGAGGCTGAGAGAGCTCAGCGCCTTCAGCTCAGCAACCAGGATGCTGAGAGGTTATAAAAATCCTCCATCATTTTCCCATGGAACAGAGATAAGGGAGGGAGAATTGCTATTAAGCAAAAAAAAAAAAAAAAAAAAAAAAAAAAAAAACG
>VZTI01005823.1:1489606-1545787 GCA_013397865.1 Struthidea cinerea | reverse complement strand
AAAAAAAAAAAGAAACGGGACCAAATAAAGCAAAAAGCAGACGAACACGTGGAAATCAGGTGGGAACCTTCAAGACTGTCTGGAAGCTGATCCCTGGTTGAAGTGATAGTGATTAATCCTCATTTTCCATGGTTATTTCGATGTTTGTGTGGTGGTTTCTCCTTTAAATTTATGGGAAGGATGAGAAATACAGAACCACAGAATCCCAGAATATTCTGAGTTGGAAGGGACCCCAAGGATCGAGTCCAGCCCTTAAGTGAATGGCCCATCCAGGGATCAAACCCACAGCCTTGGTGGTTTTAGCACTAAACACATCCAAGTCTGGAATTTGTCAAGCCTTTTCATCAATAGAAAATTCCTTTTTTTCTGGATTTCTTTTCCCTTTTTGCATTTAAAACCTAACTAATTATTGGTAGAAATATGCTAATGATCAGAACAAAAATTCTGAACCTCGCTTAGAGTTTGAATTAACTTTTTCATGGTTTAAAGCCTGTTAAAACCCCACCATGACACAAACACCCCGTTTTAAGGAGTTTGCAAGGATCAAACCCACGGAGTGAGTCTGAGCAGAGCCAGCAACACCATAAAAGTGTTCACAAGGAGGGAACCACCACAGGCATTTAACCCTCGGCAGCTCAGAGATACCTGGGGGCGTTTGATGGTCCTCCCCTCCCCACCGAGCTGGGAACAGAGAGAAGCTCTCAGATAAACTTTCCTCAGAAAAGCTGCGGTTTCCATGGATCAGATGCCAGCTCGTCCCACAGGGCTGTGAAACCCCCGGAGGTTTGGCACAGTAAATACCACGCTTTTTGGCCAGCCACCATCCAGTTCCTCTGAGCAGCAGTGACAACTCTGCCCTCCCCGTGGTGGCTGCTCTGGCACATCCTGGGGTCTGGAGTGCTTCGCCCTGGATCGCTTTGAGAGCTCTGCTCGTTCCTTCCCCACTCGTTGTGATGCCCTGGAAATAACGTGGATTGATTTAACTTGGTGACCTTTCCCAACTGTCAGCCCACGGCAGCCCAGCTCTCCTGAGCATCCCTGGCCCTGCTGAAAGGCACGAGGGAAGGGGGTTTGGTGTGCTATCATGGATGTGCTGGAGCCTGAGAGGCTCCCCGGGGAACTGCAGTGCCAAGGAAAAGGACAATCCACAGGAAAATGACATATTTTGGTTCTGAGATATCTCTCAGGCCCTTTCGATGTGAGCAGTCGTGAGTCTGAAATGCCTTGCTCATAAATGTATTTCTGAAACCTCCTGGATTGCAGTTATTACAAAAATACTCATAGGAATTAGAATGTGAAAGCTGATAAAAGACTCTATTTCAACAGTTTCATACTTTCTGCTACATAGATTATGCTATTAAAATCTGACAAGTTGGCAATCAAAATAAAACACTGGCTTTGTTCAAAAGTGATAAAGATTCAGACTCTGCAACTGTGTTAAGCAGCTCCAGGAGAAAAAGGAATAGTCTGGGTATTTGGTTCTTGCTGTTACAGTTTGTCTGGTCTCTCTAGGCACAAATGATAGTGACAATACTCTGGTTTTTGCTTTTTCTGACAGACACAGTGAATCCAACACAATGTGTGTGTTGAAATTAAGCCATTTTGTCATCCGTGATAGAACAGATCTGTCCAGACAGATCTGTTCGAGTTCATGAAAGCAGAATTTTAGTGAGTTGCTGCACTTAATAGAGAGAGCCTCATAAAAGTCAGAAAAACTCTTTAAAATGAACTGGGAGAAAAGAGGAGAAGCTCTTTCAGCAACTTGAGGCAGCAGTGACACACGTGAGCTGATTGGCAGTTCATTTTCACCCTGAATTCCCACTGCGCTTGTTCAACACAGATCTGTATTTGCAAGTGAGTCCTGCTGGTTATTTATCCTCATTTCTGCTCTTATTTATCCTCATTTCTGCTCGGCCTCTGTCTGATATTTACAGATCTCCACGCAGCCGATAGCTGTAAATGCTGGGTCCATCAGTGTTTTAACAATGGAGGGGATGCTCGGTTTTGTCTTCCCTCTCGTGTCATCTCTGTTTGCCCACCTGCCAACAGCTCCTCTCCGACCCGAGCTGAGCTCGCAGATCAAGGTGCTGAGCACGAACCACCCTGGTGCAGACGTCACAGAGCCAGGGAATGGGCTGGAAGGGACCTTAAAGCTCATCTCATTCCACTCTCAGGGACACCTCCCACTGTCCCAGGCTGCTCCCAGCCCCAATGTCCAGCCTGGCCTTGGGCACTGCCAGGGATCCAGGGGCAGCCACAGCTGCTCTGGGCACCCTGTGCCAGGGCCTGCCCACCCTCCCAGGGCAGAATTCCTTCCCAAAATCCCAGTATCCCATCTAAACCTGCTCCCTTTCAGTTTGCAGCTGGCCTCCTCTGGCCTTGCTGATTCCTGATGGAGCTCGTGGTGCAGCTGCTTGTGAAGAGTGAACAGAATTTTTTCCCAAAATCGAGTTCTTTTTTGCTCTCCACAGTTCATTACCCTCGCCATCAGTTTGGCAATTCCACTTTTCAGATTTAAAGGCCTTTTTTTCCATGTGGGAAGAGATCAGCAAAGAATTCCTAATCCGGCCTGTCGGCTGTGTGCTGGAGAGAGTGATTGATGCCCTGAACATTCTGGAAACTCCCAAGCAAGCTGTCTGTCACCGCTGCTTTGCCACTGCAGCTGTTCCTGACCCAGCAGTTCCTTCTCCACACCCAGGTGCTTTACTTTACTTTAATTTCCTTATGTAAAACAAAGGCACGGGAACTGTTGTGATTTAAGGAACATTTCAGGTAGCACCAACTACAGAAAATTTATTGCAATCAGAGTAGGTTTGTCTGCTTAATGAATTTTAAAAAGAAAGCGTGTATGAATTACAGATTTGAATTTTGGTTCCTACGAACAAGGTAAATGTTTTGGGACCCATTTTTTATTGTTGCCATCACACAGAGGAGGCACCAGAGGAAAAGTTCTTTAGTTTAAGAGTGAAATTCCCCAAAAGGGATGCCAGCCTCTGGAATAAATTCCTGGCAATTTTCTAACGAGGAGCCAAGGAAGCCAGACACAAAAATACCTTTGGAAGACTTGAATAAAGTTGCTGACGAGAGTGACCAGTTTTTAAAGATTAAATGAGCTTCCCTGGTTAGAAGAAACACTTCCCTCCTCTCCAAAGCAGTATCATCTTTGGTGACAGACTGTTTTTTTTGTCAAGTTGCCCCCATCTCATCCATTATCAGTAGGCTGGGAAAGCTGCTGCAAAGAGGGAAAAACGGGAGATGTGGAATCCTTCACCTTTCAGCAGCTGCAGTGCCAAGAGGTCTGCAGCAGCTCAGTGCTGTAAATCCGGGTTCAAACCCAGCAGTGCAGGAATAAAAGGAACTGGAAGTGTCTGCTCCATGGAAGTGCTGTGGAATTCTGACCAGGCAGGAGAACTCTGATCACAGAACAAGCCCTGAAGCTGTGGGCTCGCTGTGGGGGCTCAGTGGAGGAAAGCAAACGGGGATTCCCCGGTACAGGGAGGTGCTGGAGGAATAGCAGCAGTGAGAGTCCTCGGAGCAGCCCTTTCCCAAAAAGCCAGCAATGGTCACCACGCTTCCAGCAGAGCCTGAGTGCAAGGAGTGGATAATGCAGCTGGGAAAGGATCGGCTGGGAAAAGGGACAGGGAAAAATGTGTCGTTTTCTCCTTGGGAAGAAGGTGGGATGGGAGCAAGGCGAGCAGATGAAATGATACAGACAAAGGGAGGAAGGCAGTGGTGCTGGCACTTAAAATGTGGCGGCTTGGGTTGATTGATACCGAGGGATTCACCTCCAGATCACCAGAATAATTCAGGGAATAAACAACACTGGCTACAGTTTCAAATCTGGCAATACAGGCAAAAAATCAGTTGTTTTCTGCTGCTCTTACGTAACAGTCTGGGCTTGCTACAATTGCTCCTTTCTTTGCCTGTAAAACATACTTGATTTTCAAAGTAACCAAAAAAGTTCTTCTCAGGACTAGGACAGCACAAGTTTAAAGGAAAAAAAAATTATATTTCATTTATAAATTGATAAAAGGGATGCTTAAAAAGTCCTCACAAGGTAGCACAATACAGAGAGGAACTGGCTGGAGAGGGAAGCCAGCTCCCACTTCAGCTGGTCATCATTTATAAATTTGAAGGAATGCAGTCATAAATAAGCCAAGCCCAGGCTGGGCTTATATTGCATTTTTTATGATAAGATTTACATTAGTCTTGACTTGTAGTGGGGGCTCCTGAGCCCTGAGGCTGTTTCCTGACTGGTGTGGAAGCAGCATTGTTCCTGACTCCTGCTGGGAGGTCCACAGGCGTGTCCAGAACCCAGATTAGCCGGAGTCTGTCTGTGCTGGCAGAGGTTGGCTCTCTGAGGGCTGCGAGGAAAAGCTGCTGAAATCAGAAAGAGAAGCACAGCAAGGCCTGGAAATGAATAATCAGGGCTGATCTTAACCCACACATCTCGCTTGCGACCTCATTACAATTATTAGGCTTGAAATGGGCAGGAAAAGCAGGGAGTGAATATTTCACCGTGGTTGTTGCAAGGAGCTTTGTGTATTCCCTCTCTTTCTCTGTCCATGTGTGTCTCCTCTTTATCTGTCTGTGCACGTTCCTGCTTGAGCCTGTGTGGCCTTTCCAGCACAGATGTTCCCCAAGAGCAGCACAGACGGCTTCAGCAGCCAGCTCTTGATGTACTTTTTGGGAGTTGAGGCACTAATAGCACCCATTTGGCCACTGCCATGTGTTCCTCTAAGTTAAATCCCCCAAAAACGGTTCTGAAGGTGTAAAATCCCTTGGCTTCCCTGGCAAAGCAGCACATGGAGATGCCCGAGCCTCTCTGCAAGGTATCCCGAGAACCCAGTGACATGCTGGAGTCCCATAAGGAAAGGAAAGGGGTTGAACTCACAAATAGTGGACGATCCCAAAGGAAGCAGGTCATCCAAGACAACAAAAAGATGCACTGACACAAGGTTAGTGTCGAAGGAAGGGGGGTTACGAAGGAGTAGTTACTGTTCCATGCTGGCTGCCACCTTAGAAAAACCATCCTACAAATGAAGGCTGCCTTAGAAGACCACCAAGCCGGGGTTTTTTTGACGACTGCCTGGCAAACAAAGGGATAAATCCACTGTTCGCTGCTCAGCTCCTCTTATTTTGGGTGATTCACGCCACGAGGAGGCCAGCCTCAGGCACGATTTGCAGTAAAGCTCTGTTGCCGTTTTTCACCAAAGACAAGCAAACTGCTCTTGCTCAGAGAGCTGATGTTCATCTCCAGACTGGCTGGGCTTTGGATCCTCTGCAGAGACTTCAGAGGTCTTTGTTCAACTCCTCCTTCCCTCTGCAGAGCCCATCTCACAGAGCTCCAGTCTGGCTTCCTCCTCTGTTTCATGCTTGTTTTACAAGGTCAGAACTCTCCTCAGGTTATTGGGTTTTAAATGCACTGGGTCAATACCAAATAATCTCTATTCTAAGGCACAGCAGCAAAATTTTACCCTAAATCAGTCCAAATCTCCTCAAAGTGCCTCTTTCATCAGCAGGTGGAAGAGGGAAGAAAATTACTGCAAACATCTCTGTTAAGACTGCATAGCTAATAAAAAACCCCAAACAAAAACCTCTTGTACCATTTCTTTGTCTGGTAATTTGTAGTTTGAAATTCTTAAAATACAGATAATGAATAGAAACACAGCAGAGCTGATTTTAAGCACAGCATTACCAGGATGCTGGATGCCAGCTGGAGCCTTGTGGATTTTAGTAACAGTCTGATTTTCTGAGGTTCTTTAGGAATTAGCCATTTTTTATAAACTCTTAGCACAGAGCCAGCCACAGGAATTTTACACATTTTGAGTGACATGTTTGAAGGAATTGTTTCCCAACAATCTCTTCCAGGTCGCTGCAAGCTGTTGGCACCCCAAAGAAATATTCCCTGCAGTGAAAGGGGTCGTTGGTGATCAGGGGTTTTAAACTCTCTTTGGGTGTCTGTGGATGATCTATAGGGGAAATGGGAATTTCAATTTTGCCTCCAGGGCCTTGACTGATTTTAATTTCAAAAATCAGCCAGCACTTGCATTAAAAGCTTTCAGCTCTTTCCCCCTCCCTCTCCAAACGATCAGTAAGGAATTTAACCATGTGCTTAACAGGAATCCATTAACACAATCCCATCACCTCAAACAGAAGTGCCAGAGGCACTGGCACACGCTGGCTCACGGTGAATAAACATCCCTGTCCTTGCAGCCAGGTCCTTGCAGCTCTCCAGGGGCACATCCAGTGCTCTCCTTGGCATCAGGGGCACCTGGAGTGACAGGAGCTGAGCCTCCTTAAAGGCCTCCACAACACAACACAACACAACACAACACAACACAACACAACACAACACAACACAACACAACACAACAGCATTTCCAGAAAACAGCAACAATCCTTGATTTTCCCTCTGCTTTCCAGCACTTCAGGAGCTTCTCCTGGCACAGAGCCGGCACAGAACTCATGGAGATAAATTCCAGCTTTGAGTGGTTCCACTGCACTCGACACTCACGTCTCAAACTCCACCAGAGTCCAAACGGGATCAGGGACAGCGAGGGGAGGAACAGGCCACCCTGGCATTTCACTGGGTGTATTTAACAAGCACCCAGAGTAAGGGAAGAAACACCTCAACATTTAGAAACCTCTGAAAAGGAATCAGAAACCAAGAATATAAAGAATTGTAAGGGGGAAACTCAGCTGGATGCAGGGATAAATCCCAGTGGTTTTGGCCTTGTTCTGAAACGTGGACCGTGGTGAAGGAAATGAAACAGAAATCCATTTTAGGAACTACCAGGAAGTTTATTTTCAGTAAATACCTGTCAGTCAAGCATGGCTTTTATCACTCAGCTGCTGGCAAATCTATTTACTGCAATGTTTTTCCCACCTAACTGAGCACAAGCGCTGCTGCTGCTGCCCTCACTTGGCTTCCCCAATCAATGAAATGGAGCAAATCTCATCATTGCTTCTGATCTAGCCTACTCAGAGTTTATTTCCCATTCTGGCTTTCAAATTCAGGTGTTCAGATGTTCTGAATTGCTGCATCCACACAGCAAAACCCAGGGGGGCAAAGTTAAGTTGTTTTTACAAGTAGTCCTGGAGTTATCCTTATTTCAGTGATCACTTTGATCTCCAAAACAGGGAAATAGCAGCATTTCTGCAAGTGGGGGCCCAGAAAATCAGGTTAGGGGTTGGGAAACTGAGGGACACAAGTAGTGATGAGCTGCCTGCACACAGGGAGTGTGTGACAAGGGCATGGGCACATCTTTATTTTTCCCTCTCCCACCCCTTTACTGCACTTGAGAACTTCAATGCAACAGGAACTCCAATGGAAAATGAATTTCTTTGCTGCAAAGCCTCAAGACTCAAACATCATCTCAACCCAGGTACTGAAAAAGACAAAGTCCCTGTGAAAACTGTAG
This sequence comes from Struthidea cinerea, assembly GCA_013397865.1. NCBI lineage: Eukaryota > Metazoa > Chordata > Aves > Passeriformes > Corcoracidae > Struthidea > Struthidea cinerea. The sequence goes on along the minus strand of VZTI01005823.1, from coordinate 1,538,363 downwards.
CGCTGAGTCTGTAATTAGTTGTGGCATTTTTTTCTGTGAGAGGGAGAAAGACCGAAGTGAAATTGCGTTGGCATTTTTATGCTGGTGTGCCCTAACTCTTGCAAAATCATTTTTGGCACCCTTCATAACAGTATTCAAACAGAAGATGCCTTTTTGTAGCGACGCTGCAGGTTTAGAAAATAAATAATCTGAAGGAAAAGACCGCCTCAGCACGGAGCAATGTCACCCATATCATTCATCATTACCTTTGGATCTGCCTGGAAAGGCTCAGAAACCATTTATTTCCGCTGTCTTTGGTTGCAGTTTAGCATCAGCATCTCACCAGTGAGCTCTCCTGGGCCAGGAGCTTTGTCAGGCTCTCCTGAAGCGCTGAAAGGTTCCTGCAACCTCTGGTTAACCTGAGCTCCTGGCCCCGCTGCCTCCCTGCGGGACACGGCAGTTGCACGGAGTATTCAAAATCAGGTAATTAGGCAACGAAAGGCCACTGCTCCCAGTAATTAACACAAGAACTGCTACAGCACTGGCTTGGAAATTGGGCAATTAATGAAAGTCTGGGTGGGAAATTTTTACCGAGTTCACACTTGGGGTGGCAAGTATTTTAACTTCCCTTTTAGTCTTTCATGAACTCGTTATGGATAGCAAGCCAGGAAAGGCTCCTCTGGCCACTGACACCTTGTCCAAGGTTTGATTCATCTGCTGCTGGAGTCAGAGGAGGTTTTTCACACTGAGTTCAAAGCTCCAATATTAATTTATGTCTGATTGCTGGCACAATTTATTTCCCCTTTCCCTCTGTTGTTTTAGCCATTGTTTTTGGTGCAGGCAAACACCAAAACTCCTTAAATAGAAGATCCTCTCCCTGTTTTCTTCGGTTTGCACTGGAAGAAAATGGTGGTAGTGTCCTTTGATCTGTTATTGGACATCAGATTTTCACAAAACTTATCCCAAAACTGTGATTTTACAAGGAAACCAATCCTCCAATGAAGCAGCACAGATTGGACATTCCCAAACATCTGAGGTTTGGTTTAATACAACAAAACGATGTTTTTAAGAAAGCGTCTTCCTCTGAAGCATTTGACAGGCCCCCAAGTCACACCTCTGCAATATTGCAATCCTGAGGCACAACAGAAGCCTCAGGGAGGGGTTTATGCCACCAATAACAGATCCTGTGAGACCCAAACTTAATTTGGAATATTCAAAAAGGTCACAACTTCTTTATCAGAAAATTAAGTTAACCCTGAAGCAAGGAGTTTCTGGTGGCTTTTAAAGCTGATATCTCCCTCAACTACTCCTTCAAGACTCCAGTGATGTTCCTCTCGTACTTTCTTGTGTGGTCTCACCCTGGCTGCTGCCCAAGAGAACAGACCTGACAGAACAGGGCATCACACAGCTCCAAGCCGCTGCTGTCCCATTAGAAAGAATTTCCTGATGGTTTACTCGGTCCATCACATCCCAAGCGCTAAAAACTATCTGAGATTTAGTATTTTAATATCATTTGGATAGAGGAGATGAATTTTATTCTGGCACTTAGGCAGAAAATTGGTGAGAGAAAACATGAAAAACGTGGTTGCAGATTTATTTCTGTTGACAGAGGTGGAAGAACATGGTTTATTTTTTATTTTTTTTTTCTAAGGACAACAAATGCTTAGGAAACTCCAAAGGCACTTGAAGAACTACAAAAAAAACCTAGGAATTCAGCTCAGCTCAGTTGATTTGCCCTTTAGGTACTATCAGACAAGCTGTGTTTAGTGATAGGAAAGGGTTTAACTGGAAGCTGTGCTCCCCAATCCATAGGGCTCAGCTGGAGCGCTCACAGCACGCAGGCACAGAGATTCCTGCTATTCCTGAGAGGATGAGAAGCACAAATGGATAACCTGAAACACGAAAAGATCACAAAGGATGCAAATCACCGGCAGTCAGAACATCGGTGTGCAGCTGCTCGCCAGGAGGGAGGAAATGGTCTCCAAAGGAACAGATAATTCTCCTTGGTGGAGCTGGTGCATCCCAAAATCTTGGATTGAATGAGTGCCTGATGGAATTCAGAATTCCTTGGCATTGTACCTGTGCCTGTTTGTCCAAGGGACGCTGGAAAAATCAACCACTCACCAGGGATCCCTTGCTGGGTGCATTCTGAATCCAAAGTCATTAACACCGCCCATTCCAGTGGACAAAACTCTCCCTATTTTGGCTCTCCAGCCACTATTACCCATGAACTGAATCCAGACTTTCTGCTGGAAAAGCTAACCCATGGCTGGGTGCTTGCTTGTACATAAATCCTGGTGCTAACCCAATATTGCCACGACTCAGATACAGCTTGTTACAACGTTTGTTATTTAAGAGATTATTTGACTGAAAAAAAAGATCGTAAGTTTGGTTGTGTTTGATATAAAAAACCCCACAAACAAATCCCGCTGAGCCTGTTCTGCAAACATGCTGAATTTATGAGGATGAAAGGCAAGGCAGGAAAAGGTCATGCCTATTAATTTCGATCCTTGTGCAAACCCAGCAGATTCCGCACTTGCCTTGTAAGATTTGTGGCATTTGGGTAAATACATTTGTATTCCTTTCATGCTATTTACAGTCTCCCTGCTCTGCCTTGCTAAGTGCACTGCAAGTGGGATCCTTTGCAATTCCGATGCACTTCAGTTAATTCAAACATGATATTTTAGGTTTATAATTCACTATTTCTGTCACATTAGCTCCATTTAACTTGCTGAAATCCTATCTAATTTGACAGGTCTGTTGATAGGACTGGACATTTTTATGCTTTCCGCTATGAATTTGTACCTGGACATCGCAATAATCTGGCAAAATCCTGTGATATGTGAACAATTAGAACAGAGTGGGCAAGATTTGAGAAGGGCAGGACACCCCCACCCCATTAGCACAGCTCTTTATGGCTTCAGCCACGCCATGGGGAGAGGAGCTCCTCATCCCACTGCCAGCCCTCTCCACCTCCTGTCCGTATTCACCCCACAGTGGAAATAGGAAGAAAAAGGAATCATCTTAGGGTAAAACCCAGCGCCTGGCAAGCTTCTGTGTGAGTGCAGCGAGGAGAGAAAGCCCAGCACGGCGCAGTCTGGTATCAGCACGTTCATCTAAGAGCAAAACCAGGCTCAGCTTTCGCATCGCTCACGGGGACAGGAGAGTGACTGGCCACCACAGGCAGGACATCGTCCCTCTGCGTTTCCTCACCGCTGTGGCAAGAAATCAGTGCTGGATGTGAGGATTTCCACACAGAGATGAAGGAGTTTGGTGTTCGTGGTAGTGGGGAAGCTGTGGGAGAAGGAGGTGAGAGCAGATCCGTGTGGGACGAGCGTGGGGACTCCTGAGCCTGTGAAGTGACAGAGTTCAGGGTTCACAACCACGCCGGGAGCAGTGCAGGCACCCCACCAAGGCCCCGAAAGGAGGGATGCGGGGATGGGAGAATCATCAATAATTCCTGAGGGCTGCGTAGCAGCTCTGTGGCCCGCGCTGCACGCAGCAGGGCAGGGGTTTGTCACCTCACCTGCCCTGCCAAGCCCCTGCTGCTGAGAGAACGAACGCCTGATGGCTCAGCAGAAAGGCTGAGTGTGCCCGACAGGAGCGGGGACACCGGATACACTCGGGCTGGGAAGGAACGCGGTGATGAGATTAAGAGGTAATTAGGGATGCTTGTACAACACTAATCCTCTAAGTGGGCACGGATGAGTCGGTGCTCATCAGCTCTGCTTAGGCGAGGTGGGAGATGCTGCTGAGGAAATAAATGCTGCTGAGGAGATGCTGCTGCTGAGGAATGTTTTCCTGCTCTGCCTGCACCAGGATTCACTGGTGAGGACTGTTAGCAGATGGAGCTGAAACAGGAGCTCCTCCAGCGCTGATGGGGCTGTCCATCCCTGCTGCAGGCAGCAGGCACGGCGGGATGGGTGCCTGTGCTTGGGGAATGCTCTCGTTAGCACGGGGAGGAGCCAGCGCGTGCAGCACTAAAATGAAAATTTGAACACTAATTACAAAACTCCCTGACATAACAGTACCGACAGCAATTTGCTGTTCCATCTTCATTTACTAAACACCAAGCCCACGCTCATTAATTAGGGATGTGATCCAGCCAGCAGCACAAACAGAGCAATTTTACTTGGGTGAGTGTGTCCATTGATTTCAATGTCATCTGCTCGTGTGCTTGCAGAACTGGATACCAGAGACACAATCTGGGTCTAACTCCGGTCCTACAAAACATCCCCTATCTGAAGACAGCCTCCCAAGGTCAAAACTACCTTAGTTCTGCTGCAGAAAAATCTCTATGTATATGGATTCAGACCTGTTTGTGTATTACCTCATTTTATATTGAATTTTTCCGAAAGAGCTTGCAACTATTTACAGGTTCTCAGTTGAGGGCTGGAGAAGGGATTGGAATTAGTAAGGCTACGAGTGCTTTGGGGCTACATTATAAATCCAAAGTGACTATGAATTAAACATTGGTGGTTTTGCAGCTTTACTGACTGTCCTGTGAGTGAATCTCAGAGGTCAATCAGTTTTCAGAGGTGACTTCCCTTCCACAACCCCACAACCTCAGATCAGCCCCATCCCCATGAGCTGCAGCCCCATTAACTCATGCCACGTAACCCTACTCAGTGGTATTTACACCCTGAACTTGCTCTGGAGCAAATGCACGTGCAGGCAGGGAGGTGCAAGCCAACAGCTTGGCTGCAGATGAGGAATTCTGCTGCTGGTGCCTCACCAAGAACATCACATTTGCGCCCTAAACACAGCTCCTGTGGTCGATGCTGGTTAGGAACTTCAGTGGGGTCAGAGTGGCAAGAGGAGTTCTCCCCTTGGAGATCCTCCACATGCAGCCACTCGTGGGGGTCTGATTTGTGCCTCCAGTTCAGCTCCTGGCAGTTTTCTGCAGGTTTTGTGCCTGCAAGTTGCTGTCCTCCGAGAGGATTTCAGTTCTGCAGCGCACAGAGCTGGAAATTCCACCAGAAACAGAATCTGGCGCTGGTGTGAACACCGGGATGCCAGAGCCCGGGCTGTGGGGAAGAGCGGATGTGAAAGCCAGGCGCTCTCTCCAACCCCAGCCTTTGTGTGAAGATCTCGTTCTGCAGGACCAGACTGGAGGATGATCTCTGCACTGCTTTGGAGAGAAACTGCATGTTCATTTTTGTGGCACCAAATTTTGGCTGTGGGAGCTCCCACAAAGTCCCTGGGGGTCCTGGTGGTTCCCGGTTTGGGCGTTCTACTCGAGGGCTCTGGGCCTCACCCAAGTGACAAATTCACATTTGCATCAAGATGCTCTTTCCTGATTAAATCAATGACCTGTAAGACAGGATTTATCATGAAGACCCTTCTCTAACAGAATTAATTCAATAGGTCGTGCTTCACTGAAAAATAATTTTTGAAAGGGAAAAGGCCAATTTATACATTTATTTCAAGTTTTACCCAGGGTGTTTGAAACCTCTTGGTCTTAATGCCTTGCTAGTTCTTTTCCTCCCAATTTGTGTTGTTTTCTCAAGTTGATATTGTCACTTCTGCTTCTACAGTAAAGATCCAGAAGGAAGCACAAGGTAGACACCAAAACTAAGCCAGGGAATCCACTTTTAATCTGGTTTTGTTTCACACTTCTGGTAAACCTAAAGACCTGAAATTCTTCAATTCAACTGTTTTGGCTTCTTAACTGTGGTGATTCTGTAATAAATATTAGCCATGAGCAGACCAAAGGAAAGAAGTATCAGAGGAAAATTTTCAAATGTTTTAACAACCAGATTCCATTTTCAAAAGAGAATTAGGAGCTTCATTGTCATTCCAGTCAGATTTATATCTCCATGCACCTATTTTTCAGGGAGCACCTGATCCCATTATTTTTCAATGCAATTTAAGCTGCTAAATCACTACAACATTAAAAATAATGTAATTTAATTTCTCTCTGCTCACTTTACCCTCCCCTCACTTTCAGCCCCAAATACAGGTATGGGAATGACTGACAAGATTCCAAGTCAGCCAAATTAAGAGTTCTCCACCCAGCAGCTCTAATTCACTGTTTCATTAGAAATGATAGTACTTTGATACAAAATAATGCTGAGAATCCCTTGTCCCCCTTGAGAAAACCTCTGAGAGAGGGCTCTGGCAGGTGAATTAAATCCAGGAAGTGAAGGGATGTTATTTTACCGCCTGCAAATCAATCATGGGGCTCTTTAAAAGGTCATTTGTATGGAGGTGGAAGTTTTTCATGTCCCTGTTTAAAGGCAGCAACTGTTCAATGCAGAGGCAGAAGTCCATGGAACTCCTGAATACCAAAAAACCACTCAGAGCCTCCTCTGTAAGAACCAATTACCTGCTGATTCCCCAAATTTGATGAATTATTTAAGCAAATCAAAGATTGATGGGATTTACTTACACCCATTTGAGCTGGCAATAAAAATACAGAGTTTCCCTTTCCAGGAATATTTCAGAGCTTGAATTTTTAAAGCGATTTTGCTCTGAAGTGAGACACGGCTGGTTTGGTCACTGCAACGTGGTTTAATTGCAATCACAGGAGATCAAAATGGGAGGGAGACTCCACCACCCACCCAGGCAGCCCCTTCCAGTGCTTCCTTTTGGTGCAGCAGGAAAAATCTCGGGAAATTTCCAACCATGTTCTGCCATCTGGGAAAGAAAACCTTTCACCTCATTTAAAACCAGTGCCAGAATACGCCAGCAAGGACTGAGGCCTTAATGCAAACTGAAAATAATATGAATTTCTCCTCAACGGCAATATTCCTCCTGCTGAGCACATTCTGCCTCCTCCACTTCTCCCTGCTTTTGAGCCGAATTGAAGTCTGATCCTTCGGAGCCTCACAGAAGTTTTATCCCCGCTCCCCACAATTCCTGGGAGCAGAAGATCACAACCAATTACAGCTTCATCACTGATGCTGCAGCTGGGAGGGGAAACCTTGCCCAAATATCCAGGCACGGTGTAAAAGACTCCTGAAACCGTTCAGTTCTGAGCGAAATAGAGGCGGGAGTTTATAGAGGCATTGGAAAGCTGGGGAAGGTGATAGGAGAAGGAGCCAGGATTTTATTTGCATTATTTTATTCTTGTGCAAACCCAGCAAAATAAGGGATTGACCCTGAATGAAAGAAGTCTCTCAGCTGCAAATGCAGTGGAAAGTTTATTTTTGAAAGAGGCAGCTTTTACCTGTGGAGAGTTTTAGCCCTGTTTAGTGTGAGCTCCTTTATTACTGAATCTCTCCCAAAGATTGAGCAGTCCTTTCAAAAGGAGGCAATTTTGATGGTGTTTAGAACAAATTTCAGCTTCACTTGGCATAGATGGGAGCTTCAGTGACTTCTCACAAGGCCAAACCCTGAAGACTTTTTATGTTTAGAGTGGCTCTATATTATTAAATTTACAAAAATGAAACAAAAAATTGAGGAAATAATGATTTTTCCTCAATTGCAATTAAACTACACCCTCCTAGAAGGAAAATCCAGAAAATGAACATTGAAATCACCTTTCAGGGACCAACTTCAGACAAGGTTATGAGCCTGTGTTAAATGTTAGACATGTGAGTACTGATCTTAATTAAACAAGTGCGATACAGGAAGAGATCGAGGGCTCGCCATCCCTCAGAGACAGATCAGAACTCTTACTAAAGATAAAGGGCAAAATCCATCTCGGGCAGGAATTCCTGCAGTTCGCCTACAGAGGACCACAGGAATCCTTTGGAAGGAGGTGGATCTGCTGCTCAGTGAGAGCTGGAATACCAAACAAAGCATGTGGAGGGCTCTGAGTGATCCCCAAGGCAGGTACAAACCCACAGAGGAGCAGGAGAATACAGCAGCAAAAACAGGAAAGGAGAAAAACCCCCGAGAGCTGAAATTCTCCGAAAGATAAAGTGGGAGATGGCTACAGAAGGCTTAAATAATGTCATTTTTTGAATCGGCAAGGAGTGATGCCAGCAAAAAGGAAGAAACTCAGAGGGATTTCTTTTTTTCCCCATTCTTTTCCCAGACAATATCTTCTTCTCCAATTCTTGGTGTCTTTAAATAGTTTTCTTTGAAGCTGGGCGAGGCAGGCTTGCCATGAACTGTAGCATAGAAAATTGAGGGATAGTGCTTGAAAATGGAACATGAGTGGGATAAAGAGGGAAAAGCTTGTATAAAACTAATTACTTTTGATATTCTAAAAATGATCAATTATAAACACATCTGCCACCAACCTTCCTGCCCTCCCGTCCCCTTTTTCCTCAGCATAAAAGTTACTTTTTCATTTACAAATGAATGGGTTGCAGTTTCTGCCTTGAATTCCCACATCCGAGAAACCTGGACAAATATTCCCACATCAACTGGGAAAACTCAAGAGAATTCACCAACACAGGTAAAAAACAACCCAAAAATCAACAACAAAGCTGCCTTGTCCCAGAGTGGGGTTGCATGAGGCTCAAGGAAGAAGGTCTGGCCATGTATAAAAGAGATTAAAAAATGCATTTATCTCCAAAATTAGATGTAAATCTGATTGGACACGGCTGGGTTGTCATCTGTTGAGTTTTTTTATGGCAGGGAATTAAACCCACAGACCCCTCTAATGTTCCAGTGGGGCACAGGGAAGTTGGTCCCGGGGCTGTGGCTCCGCAATCCGCCTGTGCCTCCAACTTCCATTGCAAAAATTTGCCCCCAAATTGAATACAAACAATGAATTATTAGAAAAAACCACCTTATTAAGAGTGTTTTTATCTACCAGCGTGCTCCTTGATATAGCTCTGGGGTGGCTGACCTGTATGAGAGGGTTTTTCATCGAGAAAAGACATTTTTCAGTGCTTTGGAAGACGCCCTGATGTTCCATCCCAGCTGGCATGGGCTGAAGAGATGGAGAAATCTTAGAGGGCTTCAGTGGATGTCAAGCTGGAGGAGAAAGCGCCTAAAAATACTGCAGCTGGACAAAAGAATCCTTCTTTTTTCAGTTGGAAAAATGGCCTTAAACAGGGACAAATCTCAGCATGGAGCACAGTGAATCTCTTGGCCGAACGATCAGGGAACAAAAGAGTTACAGAGCAGAGGCAGCAGCGAGTCAGGCCATGGCCATGGAAATAAAGAATAAAGTCTGAGGAACCTGAAGAAATGATGGTTGAAAAGTTCATCAAAAATTCATAAAACTACTGTAGGTGCTAAAAAGCTAGAAGCAGAGAAATTCTGCAGCCTTTTCTCACTATTCTGTGAGCAGACTGTCTTTCCTGTGTAAACTATTTTAAACAAGGTCACAGTTCCATAAACTCCTTGCACCTGCAGGCTGCTTTGCAGGATTGTTATGGCTTTGACTTTGAAAATATTTTGGAATCGGTATCTTAGGACTTGGCCAATCCTCCCAAGGGGTGGATGGCTGAGGAACCAATTACCTATTGCCACTCAACACACTTTTTGCCATCTATCCTATATAGTAGTCAGAAAATTATTAAAGAAAAGCTTCGGCTTCCACTGTTGATGGAGCCTGGACTCTGTGGAGTTTTCTTTATGCGCCTCGGACGTAACAGCGACAAACTACCAAGAAACTTTCACACAGAGAAATTAAAGGAAACGCTCAACTTCGGAGCAATTTTGGTTCTGACCAGAACCAAGAACATCTGTGAAGTACAGAAACAACTTTTATTTTCATCTTCCCATAAAGGAATTATTTGTCACCCCAGCGCTGTGCCTGTCTGTGAGAAACCAGGCTGGGAAAAAGATCGGTGGTATTTCTCATGGAACAGAGTAACGAGGAGAAGGATTCTGGTCGATTCAGCCCAACTGCAACACTGGGCCACGCGCGGCACGCGTTTCCTTAGTGGAATAAAAGTGGGGGAAAACCAAACTGGAATTTGATTTCACAAAATGGGTTTGGGTAATCTAAACAGAGCTACGTGGCGGGGTAGGCAGGCACCGATAAAGGACACAAAAGTGGGAGTGAGGACACGATAGGAAATTTCCCTGTGTGTATTAGCAGCCACAATGGGGGGGGGTGATAAACCACATTTTGTTCTGCTTCCTAAATGCAGCATCTCAACAATTTTCCCCCAAATGACCCTGAATTTTGGAGAAACCTTCATTGTCACCTTGCAGGAAATGGCATCAAATCAAATATTGAGCTCTGCTGAAACTTGTCGGTTCCAAATGTGAATTGCTCTTTTACGTTTCGATAATTAAATGTCGCATTTTAACCCCAAATCCATCTGACTCCGCAATTTTGTTCACACACAAGCAGATGGTATTTTAGTTGCAAATAAATGTGACTTCTCTTCAGGATGTTTCATTTGGAAATATAAAAAGAGGCAGGAGAAAAAATTTTTTCCAGAGCTTTGAGTTTGGACAGGGTGGAAGTGAGCAGAAGAAAAACTTGTGTTTAAATTCTTGTCGGGGTCTGGTTTTGCACACTCACAGAGCCAGACAATCCCCTTATTTTAATCTAGGAAAAGTGTCACATCCACTCATTTTTTAAGACCTTCAGGGACTCCATCACTTCCCTGGAGTGTCTGTTCCAGTGTTTAATCACTTCCCAGTGAAGGAATTTTTCCTGATATCCAAGCTGAACCTCCCCTGGTGGATCTTGAGGTGGTTTTCCCTTGTCCTATCCATCCTCAAACCTGAGGCTTCCCCTCTTCCCCTTGTAACCCGGACCAAGAGCACTCATTGTCCTCCTGGGAAGAGCTGGAGGAAGGAAATTGAATTTCCACATCCCCTTTTCAGCCCCTTCTTTCTGTTCCCTTTTTTATCTCAGGTACTTTGATTGAAATCCATTCCAAGTGTTCCAGCCCTAAATCAGGTTCTGTTCAGGCTCTAGGTAAACATCAGGCTGAACTAATCACAGCCACCAACAATGAACCGTTACTCACTATTTTTACATCAACAAGTTATGAATAGATACAAATAATTTCATATAAATATGGATACACCCCCACATCAACCATGAATGGAGGAAAAACACTTTAAAAATCCTTCTCATTTTGAAAAAAGGTTGCGAAAACACCAGGCGTCATTTGGCTCTCAGATGTTTTCATGCTGTCAGAGCTCTTTTCTGCCGTGCAGTCATATTATTTTTCCAGATGAGAGGATAGGCAGCATTTATCTTGCCCACCCCTCCTGAAATCCAAGCGACACAGACCCATCTATCTGCTCAGCGAGAGCACCGGCGTCGCTGCTTTATTTATTTTGGGAGCATTCATTCCGTCCCTCAAATTTAGCTTGTCTGGGAGAGAACCCTACCGGGGAAGAAATGCTGTGTTCAGGCAGACGAGGACAATTGTGCGCTGCACATTTACACAGATGTCGTTTTTCATCAGCTAATTGGAGACAACGTTCGGATGGCTGCGTGCTGACGGTGAGAAATACCGACAGCCTGGCAAAAGGAGGTGACAAACTGCATCATGCACCAATTAGCCAACCTCACCCTGCTGCTGTTTGAGGGGAACGAAAGGCAGATCCATTTTGAAATGATCCATTTCGGTGTGGGGAAGTTATTGGAAAGATGATTTTGCTGAAGGAATAGGCAGTAAGTCAGACCTGGAAATGCCTGTAATGAGGCCTCACAGGGAACACTTCCTTCTTAAACCTTATTTTCATGTAGGGACTGAGCATTCCATGCTCCTTTCCCCTCTGGAGACCCAGGGAGGCTGCAGGGAGATGGGAGCACAGCAGGGCTGCTCTGCCAGGCACTTTGTCACTAATGAAATCAGGATTTATGGGAGTGCCAGTCCCTCTCCGTCTTAAATCTTGGCCGAAAAAAAACTGGGAAGGCAAACTAGAGCTGCTGAGGATGAGAGTGAGAAACAGCCTGGCTCAGGGTGGGCAGTAATTTATAAAACCAACTGAGGAGGGAGGAAGAGATTTCTGTTAAAAGAGAGCCATCACTCCCTCGCTCCCAAAACACCTCCTTTGTGCGTGGGGCTGTTCTGTTTCAGCTCAAAGAGCCAATAAACAGCGAATTGGAGGCAAGAGAACAGATCTCAGCCAGGCAGCTGAGTGGGTGTTCAGGGTTATAAATGAAGCTGAAAGCTCATACACGGTATTTATACCACAGCACTGAATCACAGAACCACCGTCTGCACTTGACTGCTTTGGCAATCAACAACGCACTTCTGAAAATACCCAGACAGACACAAATCTGTTCTGGAAAATAACCGTGAGCAGAGCTGCACGGAGTGGTTTCAGCCGAAGGAGATCTAACCCGTGAATTCCTCGGTGGTGCTCCCTGTCTTTGGGGAGGCAGCGATGCGGAGCACGCCGACAGCAGAACTAAACTGGCGCAGCAGAGAGACTTTTGCTCAAGTCACTGACTTGAGTTAGCAGGAAGGTACTGAACCAAGCTCTCATCGCTGCTCCCAGTTAAATCAATAATTCCAACTCCTTTATCAAGGATGGAAATCGGAACCACTCTGGCTGACCGATAAATAGACCGAGGGGCAGCGAGTGATGGATCTGAGCGCGGCTGGGAGGGTGACGGCACCGCGGGCTGTTTAAAGGGAGCACAGCAGCGTTTTGTCCCTTGGCTTCCCAGCTCATTCCCATCTCCGGTGCTTCCTGCAGGAGATCCACAGGGCACACGCCTGGGTTTGAGCTCACTGACTGCCTCAGCCCAGCTCGGAGCCCGCCCTCATCCTGCAGGGAAAGGGCTCCTCTGTTCCCTTCACAGCTTTGCGTCTGGATGATGAAGTGGGCAGTTACTTAGAGAGGCGCTGGGGCAACTTGAAAAAAAGCTTTCCAAGAAAAAATCACGAATAACAATAGTCAAAATCACTCAGGTAACTGTGCAGGGATTCTTCAAGTGGGAGGGGCTTAAAAGCCAGCGAAGCAACACAGGAAAAAACCCCATGGTTTTAGAGAAGTTTCCCTATAAACCAAAGGGGGCAGGTGCTCATCCCTGTCCGGGGTAATCAAGATCATGGAAAGAAATAATTAAAACCATAAACCAAGCATGCAGCTGCATTTCAGCCCCGTTTGCTGCTCTCACAGCCAGCAGAGGATGCACAGAACTTCCCTTTCTGCAGCAGCTTCAGCTAAAACTCCCCAGCCGAGCTCATTTCCACCTTCCAAAGGAGAGAACAGCCACAGACAATTCATTTCCTATATTTATCTTTTTATAAGCATCATGCTATAATATTAACTACATTAGAGATCCTTCTTTCCCAGATTTGGGGCTGAACCCACAATATTTCTGCTGTTATCTACGTGCGCATCCTGTTCAGGTGCCCAATATTACTGTGCAAACAAGCAATATCCTAAAAGATGGATAACTCTTCCCAGGTAAAAATATCCCTCCTCTATTTCTGTTTGCAGAGCTGCACATCAGTTTATAGCCTGGAAGTTATCTCAGTTAATTTGTGCTATAACTGTGGTGGTTTTGCCACTTTATTTCCTGAAAAAAGAATAAAAATTGAATTCCCTATCAAAAGGCCTTTCCTATCTAAAATTGATTTTAGTGAAATGGTCTTTTTATGAATTCTGTGCTTGTGTAAATGTCCTTCCAGCTTGGTGAGAGGAATCTCATGGCCCAGATCCCGAGGTTCTTAATTACATCTTCATTCAGGCAAACACCACTGGGATCAAAGAGACTTTGCCTGAGTGAAGGGCCTTGGGGTTCATCCCAGGAGAGCAAAGAGTGCTTGAGCCTCAGAGTAAGCGCTGAACTCTTCAGCATTTTGTTTGCTGCTATCGATTTCTTTGTACCCAAAGAAATTTTTCTGCAAATCATTGGTAAATAATGATGAGTGGGAGCACCCAGAGCTCCTGCCAGAGATACAGAAGCTTCACCAGCTCCTCTGTGTAGCGGTGGAGTAGCAACACAATAATTGTTGTAACCCTACAATAGATTGCATTCCTCTACTTGTGGGTAGCTGCAGTCATCTCTCATTGATTTTGTTCCCTTCCTCGAGGTACGTTCACACTTAATCTGCAGAACTTGATCTTTCTAACAGGAAATAAAACCAGGGAGCCCCCACCTCCCCTTTAACACGCCGCTGTGATATTGATTTTGCGTTCCTGAGCCTGCAGCAGGGGAAGGAGGAAAGGCAGATCTGCAGAAGCCATTTTATGAGCAGGATAGACATCAAAATAATCAGAATAGTCAAATCATCCCAACTCAAAACATTCTCACTTCAGAAAAAAAAAAAAAGAAAAATAAATTGAGTATTTTTTTCATAATATACTGGTTGTACTCTGCAACATCCCTAAATGCTCTCCCTCTCCCCAGAGCTGTTTCATGGATACAAAGCTTTTTTTCCTGCCTGGCTTTGATCATTTTTAAAGCAAAATTTGTTCTGTCAGTTGAAATGGGCTGAGCACTTCCCCACCTGTGGGAAGAGCAGACTTTCACACACCCAGCTTGATGCCAAAATCAGTGCAGATTCCCAAATTAAACACAGCCTTGCAAATGTTGAGGCACCTGAGGATCTGGGAAGGAATTCATCCCAGTCTCCTCTTCTCCTCCTCTGAAGGTCTCCAATTCTCCACCCTCCAAATCAGAGACAGATCTTTCAGCTTTGCTGACAAAGATGTAAATGGGAAGAGCAAAAGCAAACTCCGTGCAGAGGTCAGGTGGATTTTTAAAAGTGTCCTCGAAGACAATCCTGAATTCTACAGTATTTTGTTGGAGGAGGTGATGGGCTGACTAACCACTGGAAATTGTACAAATAGTAACAATAAATATTTAGAGAACACAAGCTTAGAACAATCAAAATCTCTCCGTTCTTTGAACACAGAAAACCATTTTGACAGGGAAATGAATATTTGGGGGATGTTTCATTCTGACTTCTTTTGGTAAATGAAGTGTTTTGCCCTCCCATTTCACAATTACAGCAGTTTCTCATGGAATTAATCAAATTTTCAAAGAGAAATCACACAATAACAAATATTTCCTGTTGAATAAACATTTTCAATCCCTACACATCAAAATACATCTCTAGGTGGAAAACATCAGTGTTGGGTTTGACATGCAAGGGGTGACTCCACCTCCCTTGTCTTTTGTAACCTTGAAGTGATCCCAAATCACCTCCGTGAGAGTCAGGGATAAAACCTCCCCCAGGCTGTGAAATCTTCATTGTTTCTTCTACAATTTCCCTCAAACTGTTCTGCACATCTGCAGCACGCAATGGAATCCACTTTTCGTGCTGCAGCTCTCCCTCAGCACATCCCCCGTGCTCCACAGAAAAATTCCGATTAAAACTGAAAAAACCCAGCCAAACAAAGCTCTGTGTTCTCAGGGAGACCTCAAAGGAAAGGTTTTGTTTATTCGTTTTAAGCTCCATGTAAATTTATATGGAGGGATTATATCCAAGAGTCTTAAAATCCTGAATTCTAATGAAGGCCAACCATACTTCATGGGGAAATTAAGACATCAAAAGCTGCCATTTCAGGAGCAGATCTGTAAACATTTTTGATGGTTTCATTAAAAACTGCATAAAATAGCGTGGAGAATGAGCAAGGAAATATTTACCAAAACATCCAATATACCATATTTCCAGGAGCATTAATCCATGTCAAACAGAGCCCTTAATTACATAAAAGCAACATATTCAGGCAACCTCGGTGTCATAAATATTTCAAATATTACCTCAGTCTGGTAATGGCATTATCCTAAAAGGCTGGCAGTGAAAGCACAGGCCACGTTATTACAGAGAAAGTTAAAATAATATCATTTTTGTGTGGTTTTGCAGCTTCTGAGGAAGCCTCCAGTGTTTGCAGTAATTCAACTCTATTCCCCCAGCTCTGATTTCCTTCTTGACCTCCTTTCCCGTTTCTTTTAGATGTTAATAGAGAGGAATTCACATTGAAGCCACATGCGTGGGATTAAGGGAGATGGATGGAGAGGGGAGATGGAAAGGGAAACTCCAGCAGCACCATCCCTCAGTCCATCCCTCAGTGCCACAGGGGGCTGTCTCCTGTCTAGGAAAAGGCAGAATTCCCATTAAAACTCTCCAGCTCCTTTCCCCACAGCTCTGTGTGCCAGAAGCAGGGCCCCTGCTGAGCAGGGAACCAGGCAGCTGCAAGGAACCCTCTGCTCCCAACCTCACCCAGAGGGGAAATCCAGGGATGGCCAGAATTTATATAAAGAAGATGGGAGGTCTTTCCCAACCCCAGCGATTCTGGGATTCGGGGGTTCTATAACCCCACAGTTCCAACTAACGACAAGTACATCACGTGAGCAGAGTTTTTATCTCGGAACACACATCCTCTGTCTTTCCTGAGCACGTGGCTGTTCTTTGCTCCTTGAGCTGCCTCAGTGCCCCAGACTCAACGCCCTGAGAAGGAAGAGCTGGTTCTGGGGACAGCTGTGACCTCTGTCACTGAGCACAACATGAACCCCCCAGCTTTGCTCAAAGGCTTTACTTGTTTGCCTTGAACTCACACCCATTCATCCCCAGCAGTGATCTGTGATTCAGCTGTGCCATCAGAGCCCCGAGCCTGCAGTTTGCTGCTCTTTCGTTAGAGGAACAACCCAATCAGGGTTGCAGGGTAAGGCCCATCCGTCACTTTGGGCTCCCCAGGCAGAGCCTGCCTGAGCAGCCCGGTGTGAGGGCACTGCAGGGAGGGTCGTGATGGGAATTGGAGCAGCAGGATCCGTGGCTGCTGTGCTGGGAGCCTCCAGCCAGGAAATCCAGCAAATTCCTGGCAGCTGCCTGTCCTCTGAGGGGCTGGGAGGGACCTGCCCGGGGTTATCTTCTCTCCTTGCTCCTCCTAAGTGGTTGCAATTAGTTACGTCAGGGCTTGGAGCTCCTCAAGCTCACCCTCCCTGTAACTTGTACAGGTAAGGCTGGGGGTGGCATTTCAAGGGGGCCTCACAGTCCAGCTTTCCTTCATTCCAATTTTTTATTCCTGTTTCCCTTCATTCTGCACCATCTCCCCCCACAATTTGGGCACCACAGTTCCTACAATCTCCCCTCCCCAGCTGCTGCACCAGTGATGGTTTCCCCGGCAGATTTCTGAGCCGAGTGCCAGGGAAATGTTGTGCCCAGGAATTCTCAGAGCTGCAAACCACCCGACAGCTTTCCTCACAGCTCCCTCTCTGCTTCCCAGCACGGCTACAGGAGCTGAGCAGATCCTCCTGCAGCTGCAGCAGCTCTGCAGCTTCCTTGTGGAGTTGGCTGGGAGGATGCAGACACAGCCACCACCCAGCAGTGCTGAGGAAAGCTCTTGGGCAGCTTCTAACCCAGAATTTGTGAGATTAATAGAAAAAAGGATAAACGCTCTTTTTGTCAGCGTTCAGACTGAGGGGTGTTGCCAAATCCCAAAAGTCCTGGCATTGAAATCTGCTCCCCAGATGGGGCTGCTGCAGATTTCAGGGGTCAGGATCCCATCCGTGTACAAAGTATATTCTTAAAAACACCTCAAACCCCAAGAATATTTTATTCCAGGTTCTGCAATCTTCACTCACCTTTTCTTCCTTTTCAGCCCACAAACAAGGGGATTTTGACCTTTGCTGTTACACAATAAATTTACATCCCTCTGTGTTGCTCGAGCTGCTTGTGCACCGAATTTCTCCTCTGGCACTTGTCTGAACATCACCAAAAACGTAAAGAATTAATGTCTTTTTTCCTCATGGCTGGCAAGGGTATAAATGAGAATCTTGAAAACCCAAAACTGAACAAGAGAGCCTAGAAAATAGTGCTGTTGTAGTGCTGAACCATCAAATAACAGCTTTGGGAAGGCCAGGAGGGAAGAATGGCAGCTCTTTACTGCCTGGGCGAAGTCACTCCTCAGTTAATGCTTTGCTCTGTGTTATTTAACCTCTCCTAAACGGCAGCTGAGCTCTCCACATTGCTCTCGTGTGCTGGCAGAGGGAGAGCGAGGAGGCAATGAAATACTGCTTTATGTCGGCAGTAAAGAAAAAGGATGTTTGTTTACATGGTCATAAACCCACGCAGACCTTAAAACCCTGTCCTGCAAATACGACTCTCGATTTAAGTGCATGAGTGGTTCCACTGGTTCTAATTTTAGAGCTGAAAAGCAAAATCTTGCTGCCATTTATGTTGGAAGAATGTCCCTTGGGCGCAAGGATGGCAAAATGTGACTTAAATAAACACTAAATTCTGCATAAATCCAGAAGATATCTTAAAAATTAAAAAAAAAAGAGACAGAAAGGCCTTTCAAAGCAGCACATTTTTCCCTCTCTAACCCAGATTAATTTAGAAGATCGCCTGGGTTTTCACCCACTGAGTGCAAACACCTCCGCACACTCAAGGAAATGGAATCATTTCCTCAGAGCTGGGAGTCCTGGCACCGAGGCCTCAGCTCTGACTGACTGTTAACACCACACACAGCACTTACAGCAATCTCCGGACTAAAATCAAGGAGTTTATTTGGGCTTTTTCCCCCTCTGGTCATTCTCACTTACGACCCGCATCAAGCTCTCCCTGGTTTGCAGCGTCTGTGCCCTGCCCAGAGCCCCTGCAGGGATTCATCCAAGGAAACATTTCCTCCACTCCCCACAGAAAGAAAAGAGAAATGGAGTATATGAAGCTTTTCCTTAACTATTTGTTAAAAGTCTTTGGTGAGATTTTTCACTAGAGGCAGGCCCGTTTAAAAAAAAAAAATTAAAATAAAAATTAAATTTAAAAATTAAATTTAAAAGAAAAAAGATGAAAACCAGCCTATAATTGCCTAAGAATTTTGGTGCCATTACTACTCTGAAAACGTTTCTTGTTGCATTCTTCAGCAGCTAAAGAAAATAATACCCTCCATTATATCAAACAGATTGAGAAATCCTCCCAGAGCGAGATTTGCTGCAGTTCCTTTTAACAATGAAATGCCATTTTGGCAGGGGAATCACTCCTCTCCTGAAGTGTCTCTTTTTTAAATGATAAACACTTCCAAGACTTCGGGAGCAATGAAGGAGCAAAGGCTTGTTTGAATCTCATTGTCTCACACTTCAGCCACAGAGAATTAAACAGAGAAGGCACAGTTTCATTATGAAAGCGTCTGCATTTGAACACAGTTCCCTCCTTTTCTGCACCACAGAGAAAAGGGTGAGGGATCTGGGCATTAAGGGCAAAAAAAGAGTTAAAAATTGGATTTTGCTTGGGTGAAATGTCACAAACACACACTCAGGTGACTTCTGAGGCTTAGCCAGCACCTCTGCACACCCCATGGGAGATGGTGAGGGGAAGCAAAGAGAAAATAAGAAACAAGTTCTAGTTCTTTAAAAGATACTGTTCAAATATTCAACTAGAAAACAATGCAACTCATGAGATAAAGCAAATCACGGTCATTTCCCTAGGCTGGATAATTACGTGTGTGAGACTGCAGAAGAGAACATCAAAATTAAGTTTTAATTAAAGCTATGAGGCAGACGATGATATTCATTGATAGAAATTGATAATTAAATAATGCTGTAATTATTATTAATTGCTTCCCTGACTGTTCATCTCCAGCTGATCATTTCACTGAACTCTTCAGAATCTGTTTTTTCTCTTTAGTCTGTCTGTTCATCTTTGAAGCCTTTCTGATGTCGCTGCTTCTTCAGCAAAACTCAGGAGCAAAACTTGTCCTTAATAAAAATCCAATGAAGCAAAATTTAATTAAATTTCACTGGTACCAACAGCATTAAAATGGAAATGAAATTTCACATTCAAATCACCAGTTTAACAAAGCCCATGTGCAAGTTGGACCTTGGACACCTAAAATCCTTCAGACTATTCCTGGAAGCAGCAAGGACATGGGGGAATAAATCAAGGAATGGATGAGAGCAGGACAGAAACAGAAACAGAAACAGAAACAGAAACAGAAACAGAAACAGAAACTTGTGGTGTTTTCCCTTTGGAAAAAATACCGGTTTCTTGTAGTTTTATCAATGGGTTTCTGAAGACTTTAATTCCGTTTGCTGACGATATTTCTGAATCTTATGAACCTGAAGTTTAAGTAGCAACGTCCTTCCTTGCATGGTATTGTGTTGATAACAATATAAATTAATAAACGTATGATAAAAGCATAAATCAAAACCTAAATGACTAAACTAAACACACGCACTGCCTCATTTACTGCACCAATACCAACGAGTCAAGGGCATCTATGAGGAGGAAAAGGGGAAGGCAAAGAATTTTTGTGAGAAAATGATTCTTGGATCCAAATCAAGCCCAGAATCAGCACTAATCACACACAGGAGAATCTGGAGACCCAGAGGAGCAGTTTAGGCTAAACTTTGTAATCATGTGCAGAAAAAAGAATTCCTTACAGGCCCATCTGTCTGTGTTCATTCTCTCCTCTCCACAGGAAGAATCCCACAGATCTATCGATCATGGTGTACCCACAAAAACAGATTATGGGCTGGAGTTTGCACTATTTCTCCTCCCCAAACAAAACCAAACCCAAGTAAAAGGTAAGAGAGGTTTTAACCACGAGCTCCCAATATATTTTTCACCTCATGAAAACACTTTCCGGGGGTTACAAGGCAGGAAAACCACTCCATGTTTGATGTGGAGCAGGTTCCTCCTTAACAAAATTAGCAGCAGCTTTCACGTCTTTTTGCATCAAGGGAAACCAAAACCCATTTGGCACCGTTAAACCATTGCCCAGCTGTAAAACCAGCGAGCAGGCTGGCAATCTGTGCTTAAGCAGTTTTACTGAATTTGCTGCACTCTGAAATCAGTGTGTTATTGTCCTCACCCAAGGAGGGGGCCCTGCTCATGGAAGGTGTTGAACCACCCGTGACCTCCTGGCACTGCCTGATGCCAGAAGTGCTGGGAAGGGGTGCCAGGAGTCCTGCTGGCAGTGCAGAGTGTGATAAATACGTTGTTATAGTGGACTGTACCTCGGGAGGAGCCAGCAGCAGCCACAATAACACTGCTGGTTTCCATAACGGACATTAAATAACTTCTCCCATCGTGTTTTTGCTGGAATGCTCCTCTGCTCCGAGTTAGTCACCCACTAAAGGTTTCCTGGGCTCAACCCAAGAGGGCTCAACCAAGTACAACCCCTCTGAAGCTGAAGCAGAGGGGCTTTGGCAGTGGGAGGAAACCTGGGGGAAGTGTCCGTGTGATGATGGGTTGGTTTGAGGGCGCCCAGGGCAGAGCCCAGGCTGGCAGTGCCCAGGCTCTGCTGGGAGGGCAGGGCTGGCACCAGGACAGGCCTGATGGTTAAAGAGTGGGATGGATCCTCACAGAGAGCTCCTCACCCTTTCTCCAACGTCATTTAATTAAGCTCTTGAGAGAGAAGGTGCCCGGACTGAAGAGAGAGCCAGGAGAGGATTCCAGCGCGGGGCCGTGCCAAGTTAAGCTGCTTCTCCAGCAAGGCCATTTAATTTTATGTCATCTGTTTTACCAAGCCCCTTCTGTGCTTTTCCATATTCTCAGCCAAAGATGCAACTCATCAGAGCAAAAACACGCAAAGCAACCCTTTCTAATTACTCTTTAGAGCAAATACATGGAGGCCTTTCCCTCAGAGCTTCCGTGGTTTAACTTCAAAAACAACAATCACAGAATCAGGGAATGGTTTGGGTTGGGAGGGACCTTAGAGCCCATCCTGTTCCACCCCTGCCACGGCAGGGACACCTTCCACTGTCCTAGGGTGCTCCAAACCCTGTCCAGCCTGGCCTTGGACGCTTCCAGGGATCCAGGGGCAGCCACAGCTTCTCTGGGAAATCCATTCCAGAGCCCCCCCACCCTCACAGGGAAAAAATTCCACCCAATATCCCAAGTTCCCATTACCTCACCCATGATTTAGGCAATATGAAGAGCAATTAAAAAGATTTGATAGGCTGCAAAACATTGCAAATGCAACATACTGCTTTTGTCTTCATTTCCGAGTGCAACCCATTTGTGAGCCTTCGTTTCTGAGTGCATTCTTACCACAACCGGAAAGGAATATGTTTTCATTAATAAAGCAATAAATCTTTAAAATTTTTCTTTAACTTATTTTCCCAAAGTTAAAAACATGACTATAGCTGGGAAGCAACTTTAAATTTCAGAAAGGCAAATAACAAAAGGAAACGATTCCTTTGCATCCAATTTCCAACCACGCCAGGTGTTCTCACCTCAGCAAATTGTTCAGAGAACTACGAAGAACATATGTTTGCCATTGTTCGCTGCACACCCTGATGATGCAGACATCCAGCACGACAGTATTCGGGGTGAAAGTGAGGCACCATGAAATATTCATGAGCTCAACTCTGCATTTATCAGAGAAATCCTAATTGTGGGGGTTATTTGGTCTGTTCTCTCCTGGCCGGGGGAAGAGTTTGACTTGTGCTGAGAGCCAGTCACATAAATAGTATGGACAGAAAAGAAGATTAAAAGTTTGCTTGCTAAAACTATTAAAAATCATATCAAACAACTATGTTAGGATAATATCCAGCACAGTGGACAGAGCAAAACAGAGGAACACTAACTGGGGTTGAATGATTACCTCTAATCAAGTGTGAACCGCAACCAGAGGTGTGATAAGAGCTGTACTACAGCCTTTGGGAGATTATTTATAGATTTAAAACGTTAAACCAGGCCTTGAAATCTCTGTCAGGAGGAAATATTAAGGCTCTGGATCATCTTTGAGGCTTAAACAGGAGTTTTAAAACAGATGGCTTAAACATCCTTGCAGTTAAGCAGGAAAGCAAATGACAAAGAACCTACACTGAGCCTGCCCTGGAAAACAGCTCGGGAGGTATTGTGTGCAGCCCTCGGCTTAGACTGGGCCTAACAAAAGCGTGCCAAGGCTGGGAATCCCCCTGGATAATCCTGGCTGCACAAGCGCTTGCAGGGCAGTCACATCAGCCCTCAGGGATCCTGCCCTGCTGTTGGAAGAACCTCCCTTTAAACAGAGAAGGGCTGTCTTTGCCTCATGCTCCTCTTCTGGCCTCAATAATCTATCTCAGTGAATATTTCCCACTTCTTAAAACACAGGCACATCATTGCAGCTCCCATTTTAACCTCAGTGCACGGGGCAGCATAAATGGATGTTACATTTGACAAGAACTCTGGCTCCATCAGTGGAAATGCCACTTTTTCTCATTTGGCACAAATGCAAATCTCTCTTTGTACCCCATCTGTACCTCCATATTCCCACAGAGGAACAACTGTAAGGACGGAAATCCCTTTAGCTCCATACAATATCGTATCTCCCCCAAGAACTTGACTTAATGGTAATAATTACAAAAGCTCCGTTCAATTTAATTAATCAATTTGGAGTATGGAATTTTGCCCATTCTTAGACATTCTTTTGCTTTCAGCTGTAGAAATTCTTCACCCATCTGAGTAATATCTGTGAATTTCTGCGGTGTCCATTCACAGGAGCTTGCTCAGACTTTGAAACCCAAGATATAAAAATATGGACTCTGTTAGTTATTCACAGAGGAGCTGAGGAGGTGCTCAGGAGAAGTCCCCATACTTAAAACAGTTGATTGCACACAGTAATTTTTTAATCTCATCACCAGAGCAGATAAAATGCCTAAAATCACCCCTATATTCTGTCATTTTCTTTGCTTCTGCTGTGCTGCAGCTTTGGGTAATCCCAGCCAAAACGGTGCCAGACGGCACGGCTGACAATCCATCTGCAAATCTCAATCCCTTGCTTCATCTCGGGTTGATTTCAGGAGCAGGGGGGTTCCTGAGGGCTCAGGGATGTTCATTAGGTTTTGCCTCTGAT
The DNA here is from genome assembly GCA_013397865.1 of Struthidea cinerea. Classification (NCBI taxonomy): domain Eukaryota; kingdom Metazoa; phylum Chordata; class Aves; order Passeriformes; family Corcoracidae; genus Struthidea; species Struthidea cinerea. Next base: position 1,514,819 of record VZTI01005823.1, on the reverse strand, counting down.
TTGAGTGCTTGGCTGAATTAGAAATGTACCTGCCCAAAGCAGGGCTCTGGGGTTACTCACGGGTTCCCAGAGGTCCCAGACCCCCGGGGCAGGAGGTGCTGGGGGACCCCAGGCAGGGGGAAGGGCTTTTCCCTGAAAAACCCTGGAACCTTAAAGGGGAGAAAGGAGAATGGGACACATTTCCTACTGCCCTTCCCTTGAAACATCAGGTTCCTTCTGCTCTCTGCACTCGGGAAGGGATTCCCTCTCCTGTCCCTCTCAGAAGAGCTGCCAAGGCTGGGTCCCACCAGCAATCAGATCCTTCTCCCAAAGCCCTCAACAACCCAACTCTGGTTTCCATGTCACATTCTTGGCAGCCTCTTGACCTTTTTTCAACCAAGGCAAGGCAAGGTTTGACTTCCTAGATACAAAAAAAAAACCAAACCAAACAACCCCACGAAAATAAAAACCACCTGAAAAATATAAGCACCAAGGAGAGAAATCAGAAGAGCGCGTGATGCAAATAATTTCTTTCAAAGAAAAATGTGCCTTTCTTAAAATGAGACACTTCTGCCCCATAAATCAGCTGAGGATTGGCAGCTGAAGCTTTGTTTAGTGACAACTTTACATGACAACCACGGTTAATGGCTTGGAAGAAATGAACTGAGCTCAGCAGAACTTTGTGAGGGACTCAATCAAATCCAACATTTGCTACCAAGTATTTCAAGACAGGTGAAGTTGAAAAATAAAAGCAAAAAACCCACAAGAACCTTGAGACACTCGAGGGATTTCCCACAGCCCAGCACAGCAGAGGAAGCCCGTTCAGGTCTCAGGTTACAGCCCAAATTGAGCCCTCCCGGAGGAGCCAAGGGACTGTCACTGAATAGGTCCCACTTAGGTAAAGAGGCTGCAGAGCAGGGTTGTGATAAGGAATGGAATATGCTGATATGCATCTCCCTCCGTGCCCCTTCTTTTCCTGCTTTCTGTCTTCCCCCAGCTAATTCTCGGGCTCAGCCAGCCTGGCGGAGCTGATCAATTTTTGATAGGTGGTCATTTTCCCATCCAGCTGGTTTCCTTTCCCCAAGAGATAATTACTTTTCAGCAGAATGAATTTTCCCCCCATGAAAACGATGAGAGTTTCCTCTGAAAATATTCCAATTTTTTTCCATAACAAACTTTCTATATGGATTAAAAAAACTGCCAGGTCCAGATCTTCAAGGTTTTCAAAGATGAAAATGAACATCCCTTATATTAATATTAATTTCTTCAGTGGAAAGACCAGGCTCAACTTTTGCATCAGCTGCCTTGAAATATTTTTATTCTTTTTTCAGAGAAAATCTGAAATCTGTTTCTGGGCACTGCCATAGAAGTTTTTCTGAGAGAGGACACCAAAAAATATCTGTTATTTGTCATTATAATTTGTACGGAAGTTACTCTGAGAGCCCAGATACTGAGGAGGAATTATAACACAGTGCTCAGGACTCATGATCTTCCTTAGCCTGGAGGCGTTTTAATTAAAGAAATAATAATATTCCAGGGCTCAGGGCAGAAATTTAAGGGGTTTAGCAAGCAAGCCCCCAATTTTTAATTGTGGATAAGGATGCAGACCATGGTTCTGACCAGCACAGACCTCCCTGGTGCTGCTCACGTGGATGTGGGAGTCTCTTCTGGGAGGATTTGCATGACTGGAAGCAGTTGCTGCTTCATAAACCGTGCCCAATTCACCTGTAAGTTGATTTATAGGCACCAGAATAATCCTGGACTTTCAGATCCCTGCATTTGTGACTAATATTCACCATTCCTAATATCCCAATGTGCGAGTGCTTGACGCTGCCAAAATAACTGCATGAAAAGTGTGACATTTTGGGTTCATACACAGAGTTTTGACAGTGCAAAACTTAAAATTGAACTGGCATCAACACTTTTCAAGTTTCAGGAAGCTGCTGCTTCTTTCTCTAGAGCACAAGTGTCAAAACTTCATATCCTGCGGTTGTTTCCAAAAAAATCCTTGAAGGACTGAAAAATTTGGACTTTTAGACCAACATTAAAGGTTTCTAACTGCACTAATTTTCAGGATTTCAAAGCACTCATCTGATATCAATTTCCCTGCTGATTGCTGAGTGGGTTTGAAAATTTGCCCAGTTCTTGCAGCCTGCACAGGCCTAAAAGCCTCATTTAAGTCCATGATTTAAAATGCCCACTTTTCCCTGAATTTCAGTATTGAACAGAGTGGACAAGAGAAAAATCTGGGAAGTGGAAATGAGGGAGGTTTTTAAGTAAAAATCTACACTTATGAGGGGAAAAAAAATACACATCTGGAACTCTGGGTCTGGACTTTTAAGAGATGGTGACATTTGTTACCTGCTAAGGGAATCACAAGCATTTTTCATCATCAATCCACTCCTCTCTTCCCTTTTCTCTCAGCATTTCTCAGAAACAATCTCCAGTACCACCTGTGATGAGGCAGAGGACCCCAAATCCTCCCAGTTTGCAGAATTATTGCTGCCAGCAGAGTCCCTCTGCCAAAAACAGACATAAAACTCCTTCTCCCTTCCATCCCCTGCTGCAGGCAGCTCTGGATGTTCTTGTTTTCACTCTGGGCTGCTGCAAAATGAGAGGAGTTTTTACTCCACAGCCAGGGAAGTGCAGAAAGTGACATCCCAGGAGAGAGAGAAAAAGTGGGAGAATATTGGACACAGGCCTGGATAAATTTCCTGTTTTCCAAGTAGGGAACCACCTCTATTTATGCACATCAAACTTGAAACATGACAATTCCTTTGCCTATCCCATCCCCAAAGCTGGGCAGAGCAGATTTCCAGGAGAAACCCAAATGCTGGGTTGTCTGCCCCATATGTCCCATCTCCAGCTGCCAAGGGAGGGCTCCTTCTTGAACTGAGATTTTCAATATTCCTTCCAAAGCCTTTATTCCCCATCAGTTATAGCTCCTGACAGGCCCGTTATCCATGGATTTGTCCCAGTTTTTGTCTCCAGTGTGCTCCTGTGCCAGTCAGCTCCCCAGTTTAATCACTCTCTGTGTGACAGAGCATCCCTCCAAGGCACTCCTGCATGATTTTTAGACAACTCTTGCTGTCAGGTGACTTTATACACTCCCAGACAATCAATCACACGAGGGACAGTGTCTGAGCGTGCAAAACTTCTCAGAAAAAGCAGAGGCTGGCCTATAAACACCTGGCCTGTGCTATTTCCTGGTATCCATCTGTCATATCCTGCAGGATTTTGGTTAACCCTCAGCTTCACCATTTTTTCTCTGTATTCACGGCATTCCTTGGAATGTTATTTCACCCTCCCTCCCCACGAAACAGCTGCTATTTAATTGATAAGTAGTCTCTGCTCCTTGCAGAAAGCTTCCTTCCCAGACAGGGGGTTAATTGAGGAGATCTGTACCCAACATTTCCCTCAGTCTGTTCTAGATGACAGCAATTAACCCTGGCTTCAGGACAGCAGATATGAGCAATTTGTTTTCACATTTCGACTCCAAGTGTTTCTCCTTTGAGGATTGTGCCTTAAATCCTAGAAGGGAGAATAATCGTTTCCTAGAAATCATATTTGTACACATATTTGTTAATTTTTTAAAGACAGATGCTGCTCTGCACACCCAAGGCAAGTCTGGAAACCAGAAGTGAACAGAGAGGATCGAGGCTGTTGCTACTGGCCCTGCAGGAGGGGAGGATTTGACAGATGGAAGTCCAAAGGCATCAGGAGGGGGAATAAAACCACTGGGAAGTCCTGTGTGATGTGAGACCAGCTCCACACCTCCACCCAGAGCAGCAGACTTTGGTTCAATATCAATTTCCCAGCTGATTGCTGAGTGGGTTGGAACATTTGCCCAGTTCTTGCAGCCTGCAAAGGCCAAAAATCCTAATTTAGGCCTGTGCTTCAAATGCCCACCTCAGCAAGTCACACACCGCTCATGCCATTATCTCTGCCACAAATGACTTAATTCCTGTATGGAAATACGGGGAGCACACTGCACACAGCGAGGGGGGAAAGGAAACAGCAAAGAAGCCTCTATAACCATCATCTTCCAGGTAGATGGTTTTAAAATTGTGGGAAATTAACCTCAACCGCCACAGGAATCTGGTCACAAATTGCCAGGAATATTTGCTGCCATTAGGAGTAGGCACAGAGCACAAACAGCTCAAGGCAAAAGACAAAACATTGCCTGGAAGACAAAATATATGGGGAAAAAATTCTATCCAAGGCACAGGCCAGGCTTGGAGGAGGAGGTGACCCCGGTGCCATTGCTGAACGTGGTCCAGCCCTGGGACACCTCTCCAGGAGAAATATCCCGCTGCAAGTGCCTCTGGAGCAAAGCGGGGGAATTCTGTCTCCTGGTGTGCAGAGATGGAGCAGAGCGTGGGAGACAATGCCTCAGCACCATTCCCAGAGGAATCGGAGGGGCGGCAGAGGGAAAACCAGGAATCTCCAGCAGCACCAGGGGCAAGAGTCCCCAGGCTGGGCCATCCCTGTTGACACTCAGAGCACTCCCTGCTGACCCCTTTAAGCTGCCTGTTTCCCACACGCTTCGCCTTTCAGCCATTTCTATCCAGAAACCCCATTTTGCTGAAATTGTTTTCAAATCCGGTTACTCCATGGAGCTATTTTCAACAGAGGGAACAAACAGGGGACATGGGAAACACTATTTCCCTGATTTCTGCGTAACTGACAAACCCAATGAGCTCGTTTGCCAGAGATTTATTATTTCTGAAAAAAAACCCCTCCTATAATCCAGAATCATTATCAGCAACACGGAGCAGAACATTCCTTTTTCCTGCGGTGACCAAAGAGAGCAGAGCACAGAGTGGAACAAGCTCTGCAATTCTCAAAATCCTTCCCAGGACTAACAATTTCACGGTATTTGGTTCAAAAGCACCGAATTCCTCTGTGCTTTTTCTCTGTTTTTATTCCCAGTTATCCCATTTCTTACCCAATGAACTACTTGTAACACACTGAAACACCTGGTGTGGAAAACACCTTCCCGCAGAACATGGATTTGTTATTGACATGGAAATGCTGTTCATGGGCGCAGGGGGACCAGGAGTGGCTGCTGTGTCCTGGATTTAGAAGAGCTCTTGGCTCTTTGGAGTTATCAAAATGATTTTTTTATTATTTGAGTGTGGAGATCAGCTTTATTCCAAGTCTCACCCCTGAGCAAGGCAAAAGCAGATTCTCCTCTGAGGAAAGGGCAGAAAGGAGAAATATCTCAATCTAAAAATCCTTCATTCAAAAAATCCTGACCCTCAGTCGGAATATTCCACTGAAAAAGCTGGATGTTGGTGTAGACATCTGTATTTCCATTCACATTTTGAGCTTAAAAATATTCATCTCTAGAAAATTATCTCAGCTGTGGAGAGGTACCTTTGACAGTCTCGTTCTTTCCCTGGAAGGAGCAGAGAAGATCTCTTGTGGCAGAGAACAGAACAGAGTCAAGTGTTTGTCCTGCTATTGCCAATTATTGCACATTCCAAACGACGCTGAAGTAATTTCAAATTTAATATACAAGAAATGTAATTAAATTTTTATTATTAATATTAATATTATGATTGTTCTCCATGGACAAGCTTAGACTTTCCCCATGAATTGTTAAATGCCATTTTTAATCAGTGTTGGGAGCTCCCAGGATCTATCTCAGGCCATCCAGGCACTTTCAGTAATTCACGGATCTTCAGATAAACTTTTGTGCTAATTCTGATCTGCAGCCCCCCGTTAATCAGGTTCAGAACGCTCCAGAGGTTTTGTAATTCTGCTCTGATTGCAAAATCGATATCAATGCTGTCTCTCTGTCAAAACTGGGATGGATCTGATCAATATCAAAGCATGACATTTTTTAATATAGAAATAATAAGTATTTCATCAACAAATCACTCCCTGCACCATGCTGTAGAAAATGAGGATTTCCATGGAGAACGGTGGCTTTTTAACAAAGAGAAAGTGGTTTGGCTTTTTCTGAACAAATCTCCAAATGTTCTGGGGCAGGACAGGGAAGGAGCAAAGGAGAACCTTGAACCCTGGGATGGGCGCGTGAGCCCAAAGCTGTGAGAGATTTTGAGGGTATTTTGTGGTGGAATGGTTCAGACAAAGCCAAGAAATTCAATTATGGATAAAACAGCCCATAAGTGAACAGAAAATAATTATTCTGTTAATTCCTTGTTTTACTATTAGCCTCAGAGTTCAATTTTGGTAGTTCATAGAGTAGAATAAATAGATTTTTTTTTTTATCAATAAGAGAAGCAGACACTTTCTAGGAAGCAAATCTGCTGTTTCATTTTCCATTAATTTGTGTGCTGTATATTTACTCTCATGGCACAAACTGCAGAAACCTCTTCAGTACAAGGGCTATATATCCATATTTTTCTATATTTTTTCTCTCAAGCCAACACTCTCCAGATAAACACCTGACTGACTGACAGTTAGTAGGTGTCACTTTCTAATTTCAACCCCAATTTAAATTTACCCATCACATTGTTGAAGATAAGTATTACCTTTCATTCACTAATTACACTTAATTGGCTGGAAGATTTAAATGCTACTTTGGCTCCAAACATTTCAAGCTGTGCAGGATGTCTGAGCCTCCTCAAAGGGCTGAGAGAGTTTGAGCCTCCTCCTGGATTTAGAGAAATAAAAACCAGCATTTTCCATCTTTTTGCCTTAAAGTTGACGCAAACAAATGGCTCCACAGGCAGGAAGGAGGAATAATTCAGATTTTTTAAATGAATCACTGCATATCTGGCAGGGCAGTGAGAAAGTTGACATTTTCTGTGAGCAAAGAGCAGGAACAGCTGCCAGGGAAGAGCCTTAGGGCAGCGTGTCCTGACCCTGATCCACGGCGTCACCAGGTGTTCCGTGGGTGAAGCAAACCCAGCGCAATTATTCAGGTGTTTGGCAGAATCCGGGGCTGTGACGGTGATGGGCACACACACAAATCAGGATTCCTGTTCTCCTTTCATCCCAAACCTTCATTTTCACTGGCAGTGCCCTCTTTTGGTGTTCAACTCGGCACCTTCTCCTCCCTGACCCAGCCCGCCTTTACTCCCGGACATCCAATCTTTGCTCCACCCGTTCAAAGCTTTCCAGGCCTGAGTTCTCCCTAGGAACCCAATATTTGGTAAAGATCAACCCACTGCTGACAGACACAGCCCAGAAACGGACAGCACTGGGGTCTGTTGGGCAGCAAAGCACCTCCAGTCCTGGGAACCCTCTGCCACAGCGCTGGGATTTGCCTTTCAAAGCAGCAGCCTCAGAGTCTGAGGGATTGTTATTTTTTCTCAGGTTTAGATGAGCTCCAGTAATCAGCTGAGCTGGCCACAGTCACTCTGAGCCTCTGAGCTCTATTCATTTGTGTTACAACTAATCCACAGCTTTGTTCTTTCCTGTTCCAAGCCCTGCTTTGAACCCTTTTCCTTGCAGGATTTGGGTTCACGACTTACTCCTTCAAAAGCTCTTTCCTGTTGTGACTTTCTTCAGCCTCAGTTTGGACAGGACCCTGAAGAATTCAACCTCCATCGTATAAATGAACATTTATTGTCCACAGAATTCTCTACAGCCCATCCCAGAGCTCTGAGTGCCACGTGCAGTTTTTCCCTGGACACCTCCAGGGCTGGGGACTCCACGGCCTCCCTGGGCAGCTCCTCATTCGGATCTGCTCCTGCACCTCACACAGAAAAGCAGAGAAAACCTCAGGAAACGAGCGGCTGCAAAAACCAATGCAGGTGGTTTTTTCACCAAAATGAAATATTTGTCGTTAAAATAAGAGCAAGCGCATCAGGAAAGACTGAAATAAGTTAACAGCACCGGTCCAAGTCTGGCTCTGCCTCACAGCTGCTCTCAGCATGCCAGAGGAGACAAAGGCAGCAGGGATACGAAAGAAAGACACAGAAGACTGTAGGCAAAAAAGTAGACATTGTTCTGGAGAGGGTAAAACCTGTGCTATTGAGACCTGTAGGAAACCTTCTTCAGAACGAGACGAAAATCTAATGATTTACCTGTATTGATAAAACATAACCAGGTCAAGAGGATGTTCCCCACCCCAAAGTTTAGAGGTGGGATTTACACTCCCCATCAGAGGGGGGTCAGCAAATGGGTTAAAGGACAGGAGAAATGGCTCAGAAAGGCCCGGAGGTCCTTTCCTTACCAAAAACACTTCCCAGTGCCAGAGAAAAGAGGCCTTGCTCCCATTTCCTCTTTCTCCACCTCTCTCCATTAAAAAATCCCCCCTCCCAGCGAGGGCTCTGCCTCTCCCACCTGCTCCCCTTCCATGGGGTGGCTCAGCTCAGCAGCATCTCAGATAAAACCCACAAAGACTGAGTGCAGGACCAGCTGGACGAGTTGGTGAGTGGGACGCTGGATTTCAGAGGGAATGTGGGGCACAGGGAGGAGGAGGAAGGAAGGACGTGCTGCCTCCATCTCTGGTGGCTGAGCCGGGAAAAGTGGGGCAGTGTCTGCCCTTCTTCCAGGGAGGAAATGTGAAACAGAGCTTGGATCAAGACAGCCTGGAAACCCTACCAGAAACACTGAGATCAGGAGAAGATAAACCACTCCTAAGCTTCCATAAAATATTGGGAAATTATTTTTCCTTTCCCTTCTGCTCGAGCCAGCAAAACCAAACTGTGGCTTGTTAATTAAGAGTGCGCTGGCAGAGTGTGGCGTTAAAGATGAACAAAGATTTTATTAATAAATCTTTCACTGTCAAACATCCTTGCCTTTGTCAGGGCAGAGAGAGGCTTTTCTAGCAGAGGAGCAGCTCTTTGTGAGAGCTTGGATTCGCTGCATTTGAAGTTGTGCTCCCGATTCCATTACAGTCAGATTTCATCCAGAGGCTAAATATCAAACAGAACTCAACCCTTCTGAAAACATTGCAAGGTAAAAGGAGCACAGCTTTGGGCTAGAAAGGAGATTTTTCATACCACTTCAGCATATTCTTTTTTTAATTTTTATTGTTTTTATGCATCAGGTGCGCAGAGATCACATTCATTTGCTCTTGGAAAGGTGAAAGTTGGTAATTTGGGTTCACAAAAGCCTGAAGTGACCCTGTTTTGTGCCACTCATTTGTTATCAGCCCATGTGGAGAGGCATTGCTTTGAGCAGGATGATGAAATAATCACCAAATTCCCTCCATCATCTGCCCCTGCTGCTCCTTAAAAGGGAAATGGGAACACAGAAGTACCAAGGAAAAAAAGTTTAAATCTTTGGAGAGAAGACTAATTTTACAGGAAAACCTTTGCATTTAATACACTGAAAACCAAGGTTGTTCCTCAACATGGAACAGGAGACCCTGAATATTGCCAAGGGCAGCCAGTCCTTGCCCAGCCCTTCCAGGCCGGGAAATGGAAAACCAGAATTTGTCTGAGAATTGAATTTTGTGTGTCTGAAAGACTGTTAGTGGAACTGGACGATCTTTGACATCTCCAACCATCCCATTCTATGGTTATGAAAATGAGGAAGATATTTTCATTGTTCTCAGGGCAGTGATGCTGAATTTGGACTGATCTGAAACAAAGGCATCACCACCCAGAAAACGCAGTCTGCATTTGGCAGACCTCTGCAATTTTAGCATTTTTCTTATTTACTTCTCCTGAAATCAAATTATCAGAAAGTGGGGTTTAACACTGAGGAGTAACTAAAATATCCTTTACCCAGGTCTTGGAAAGAGGTAAAATTTGCTTTTGCTTTGTGCTAACTCATATGAGAATTTTCTACCAGCCTGAAGTTTTGTTTAGAACCCTTAAGAAACACAATTTCATGCTTAAGCCAGTGAGCTCGACAAGTTCCATTTCGGTTTCCTGCAGCACCATCAAGCTGCTCCAGTTTCACTTAAAAGGTTTAAGACTTGAGCCAGTAAAAAAAATACCAAACCAGTTAAATTACCCAATTGGCTTTTTCTTCCTTCAGCTCAGAGGAACTGACATTTCCAGCCTGGGTCACACTCTGGTTACGTGCGAAAGGGAAACGTTTTCATTACAAGTTTTCCAGGAGGTCACATTCACTTTAAGCCCCCAGAACCATTAGCACCGACTCAGCTCTTTGAAAAAATCACATCTTTTTCCCCAAAATAATTTTGCTTAAAGTGCTCTTTTCCCATTGAAAGGGATGTTTCAAGGAGCACTTCAATCTCCAGGACAATTTGCACCCTCAACAACAATCCCAGCTCCAGGCATCCGTGCACCAAGACACGGGGATATCAAAACTGGCCGGATTCCAGGTTTTAAAACTGTTGTTCCCTCCCTGCTTCCTGAAGATCCACCAAACATCAGAGCCTTCATTATTCCTAGGATTTCACTCAGATGCTGTTCTTTTAAATTAATAGCTAATATTTGTTATTTTCCTCTATTTCTCCCCTACCAGACATAAAATACCCACCAGGAGCTCCTGCTGAAGTCACTTTGCTTGTCCCCTGAGCAGAAAAACCAAGATTAATTGCTCTTCCACACAGCCCTTCCCAAGGCCTCCAGTACTTTTTATGGCTTCAGGATTTGATTTGTGGAAGGAAGAGTTTGTCCTTTCATTAGTCAACAAGGCTGGGTTGACAAATTTGTCTAATTACACCATGTATTTTACATTATCTATTTTAACTTGCTGACACCTAACGATTGAGCAGAGGTCAGGTGGGAAGCTCAAGGATGAACCAGCACTTGTTTCATATTTCATCTTTCAAAGCCAATAACAAATGGCACCTTCTCCCCAGCTGTCTGTCAGCAAAAGGAAAGATGCCTCATAAATAATAAGCAGCATCTTCTGTTAAGTCAAACTTCTCAGAGAGGAAAAGCTGAACAGGAGAACACGGATTAAATGGTGTTAATGTAAAACAAGCTGAATGAAAATGGGAGAAATACCTGTTCTTTCAGTTATCTCTGTTTGTGGTAATTACATTTTAAATGAAATTGCTCAAAAACAGGGAAGAAGAAAGCACTTGAAAGGCTAAAAAAAACCCAAAACACAGAGTGATTACAAGTTTATCCCAGTGAAACATCTTCCCTCTTTTTTTTAATGGATTGGTACATCAGGAGAGAACAATCCTTTGGTTCTTTCTTAAACGCTGACACGGTTGCCAACATTCCTGTCCCACCTTAAACGCTCTCTGATTCCATCCAAAATTAAGGCTTTGTTCTCTGTGTGATCCCGCTGGCCTGAAAACAGTGCCTCATCCAGAAATTGTGATTTTCCACCACATCCTGCAGATTTTTTTTCTTTAAATGTCTTCTACTTTTACACCTGAGCCAATGATGAGTTCTTCATTGCATCCATCTGGCAGCTCATCAAAGCGCTTTCTTTGCTTTGCAGGTTTTTGATGGAATAAAAGCTGCTTGCCTAAAAAGCTTTGTTGCTCGATGAGGAACAGGTTGTTTCTCGCAGATTGAACCGATTTCAAGCGCTTTCCATGCTTTTGTATGAAAATGAGCCGTGCGATTGCTGCAATTATCTCAGCCAGCATGTGAAGGGTAAATAATGTCATCCTGACCTTTCTGCCCCACTGGCTGGTACTTTTTATGCAGGAATATTTCTCTACAAAATGGTTTTGGGGTTTTTTTGGTGTTTCCTGTTTGTTTATTTTAAATAATCATTTCAACCTTTATCATTTTTCCTAGTTATGTTCAGGCTGCAACTAGCTAATTACAAACAGTGCACTCGGTTGTTCATTAATCAACATCACAGGCCGTGACAGTCCTTTGGTCAGACACGGAATGGGATCAGCATTCCATCTGCTTGGAGGCAGGAGGAATTCCTGCTGGTGTCCAACCAGAGCCTCCCCTGGCACAGCCTGAGGCCGCTCCCTCCTGTCCTGTCCCTGTCCCTGTCCTGGCCCCAGCCTGGTGGGGCTGGGCAGCTTCCCCGGCAGCAGTTCAGGATTTAGCTGGGAGCTGCTGCTGTAGCCAGAAGAGCTGGCAGAGGATATTTTGGCTTTAAAAAAGTCACAGAGCCGATGAAAACACACAAACCTCTAATCTGGGAGATTCACAAAGCAGAAAAATGTAATATTTCTGTCACTGAGGCTAAAGACAGGAGAAGAGTCCAAAAGAGAGAGTCCCATTTCCAGTGCATCGTGTGCCCGTGGCTCTACTGGAGCCAGCTCCTGAGAAAGCAGCCAGAACATTCACTTCACTTGATTGTATTCCAGGAGCTGGAACTCACTGGGTTTAGAGCAGTTTGGACCCTGAGTCTAAAACTTTTTAGTGTACTTTGGGTTCTCTTAGGTAGCTGAGCACAGAAATCCCAGCATAGCAGGTGTAGGGAAGAACACACCTGCTTGATTATGGATTCAAATTCGGTGTTCAGACACAGTTAAACACTGCTAAAGCTGAAACCTGGCGCGTCCCCAGCACCCCAGGGATTGCTTTGATACCCAAAAGCAGAACTGTATATTGAATAAACAAAACGCAGAATAGAGAAGCTTGCACTTGGGGTTTAGGCTTGTTTAGGAAAGAGCCAAGACTAAAGAACCTAAAAATTAAATATCCATGCCAAGACAGCATTAAAATAAATCCAGCAGCAAATTGCTGTACTCCAGTCTTCCACAAACTGCTCTTAAATGAATAAACACGCGAACAAGAGAATGCAAAATCCTCCATTCTTCATTAACGGCTGTTAGTGCTTCATTAGTTTTGGTGCTATAATCCACTTCTGATTAGCTGGGTTGTTAAAGAGCCATTGCCAAGTGCTGGGCACGAATCTCATGCCCATCGTGCATTCAGAGCTCTGTTTTGAGTGTGGTGAAGTTTGTTTTGGGGCAGGTTATTAACGGTGTTTTAGGGGTATCCAAAAGTACAAGTGTGGAGCTCTAAAAATCCAGTTTCAGCTGCCTGCAGAGCCTGCTAAAAATGCATTCAATCTTAAACAATTCTGGGCAAGAGGGAAAATGTCGTGTGAGGATTTACTGTTTTCCTTAATTCAGTCACTCTGACCACTGAAGAGAGGCACAGAGCAAAGGGAGGATGCTCTACAGTCAATGGAAAAACAAAAAAAACCAATTCTAGAGGTAGATTTGTCCATGTTCCTTTAGGATGGAAGGAATTCCTTCTGGAGATGCCTGTCCTATGACCTCTTACCTCAGGGTAATGCAATTATTTTAAAACATCTCGCAAACTTCACACTTTTTGTGCCCAATGAGTTTGAAACATGCTGCAAAAATATTGCGAATAGCAGTGAACACGTAAACCCAAAATTTTGCAAGCACAGATTGAATGCTGTGACTGAGAGACCTGGTAGGGTTTGTATCACTGGAGCCTATTAACCACAGCAATAAATACAGCTTTTTCCTTGCTAAATGTGTGTTAAAGTCATTAAATTTACTTATTAGACAGATTTCAAAGATACGAGCTGGGCCGCACTGCAGAATCATGAAAATCTACAAAAAATATGTTCATCACCAGACTTTAAACCAAAGGGAAGTTCAGGCCCCTCTCTCCCAGAGCAGATTTTTTCCTGAGGACATCAGTGTCAGGCAGCACAGCCACTCTGTGTTCAAAGCATTCCTGCCCAGACTGCCTAAACAGCACAAATCAAAATACTTCAATTGGCAATGATTTTCCCCTATGGGGTGGCAAAAATGAGGGGAATAGTCGCTAATCTGGGGCTGGAATCCAATAATGCAGAAACTTTCATACAATATCCTTTATTGCAAATCAAATGTTATTGCTTTTAGCACAGTACTTATAATCTGCTTTTTTATTCCCTTCCAAACTGCCATAACACCTAAAATTTAACCTCTTTCAGCACAGCAGCAGCAGGAAAGAATAGCAACAAATTTCTGGGGTTGGTTCTGAGACTATGTTGTGAATATATCACCGAATGGAGTCCTAGGGAATACTAAGTGATAATCAAGCTGTCAAATGAAATTTTAAATCCTCACACATAACTCCATTCCTGTAATCCGAGTCTCTATGAAATTTTACAGGATTTAAGAATGATTCTGTCAGAACCCAGTTAATTGATAAAGGAACTTTCTGGGTTCATTCCCACTCCTCACCATGGCTCTGCCACCGAAGGACCAGCAGAGCACAACCTCCAGAATCAGAGGTGCCTGCAGGGGATGTGTCCTGGCCCTTGGGGAACACGACCTGGCTTCTCCCCCTGCCCTAAAACCAAAGCATAACACTGCCATCAGCTCCTCAGCCTTCCCCCTGCTCCTACGCCTGGCTGCACAAACACTAACGTACTGCAGAATCCGAGTTTATTTTTTACTCTTTATTTGGGATAAATGCAAATCTACACCAGAGCATGGAGAGCTCTTAATTAAAGCAAGGGAAGAACTTCAGACAGGGGCACCTTGAATATATGAGCTGAAAAAGGGATGACTTTTGGGCACTGATTTCACAATCACACGAACCTGAAGCAGGTTTGTTTTCTGATTGTATTTCACGGAGTTGCCCAAACGCTGCTGTTTTCAGACACAAGCGACGTTATTAAACTTGCTTTGTTTCTCAGGATCGTTATGGGTGCTCCAAGATCCCCAGTTTTGTTTGGGTTTAGTGCTGCCCTTTGTTCCCTCAGAATGCTGCCACGAATCCTGATCCTTGGCAACCTGAACTCAACAGAGGCACCACACAAGCGATTCCCAGAGAGCCTCTTCCTATAAAATGAGGGCTCCAGCTCTGAGCTATGCTGACTTCATCCATAAAATTTCATTTTAGAGCCTCCAGCCCTGAATTCTCTGTTCCAACCAGCCAAGCTCTCTCCAAACCACACCAAGGAGCTCCAGGAAATGCTTTTGAGGAATCACACCGAGAATTTTGAGCAGTTTGACCTCCAACATTCCAGCTGCCCCTGGGATGAGCGGGAGCAGTTCCAGGCCCTGCAGTGCTTACTCCTTGCACCAATGAAATGTTTATTCCCTTTACGGCCATCGTTCTCCGTGGCAATCATTGTGCTGCCAAGATTACTCTGCGTTGTTAAATTGGGTATTGGCTTCATTAAAATGATGTATTTCCACTTCTGCTTCCAGCTGCACTTTAAGTAAAAACCAGAATTAAAAAAAACCTTTCCCTTGCCAGCAGCAGTTTGGTGAAGAAAAGGCTGACACAGTTCCACTCTGTTCTCACTATTAAATGTGATTAGGGACTACTCAGTGCAGGACACATGAAATCTCCTCTATTAAATGCTCAGAAATCATATTAACAGAACCCATAAATCACAGAAAATAAGCTGGAGGAATAAGTCGCAAGACAAATATTTACACAGAGAATCTCTGCTCTCCCCTGTTGGGGCTGGTCATGATTTCCTCAGTAAAGTTCCTTTCAAAGTGATTTATTCTGCAGCAACATCTGCAGGTGTTACTGATGCTTCTTTCTGAAGAATAAGGTGCAAACATTCAGAAATTTTGTTTTTGGACTCATCACATTCTGCTCCTCTGACCCTCCACCTGAACAATCATTGAATCAGAAATGTTTTTAAGGTAAAGTTCTTCATACTTGAGGCAGTGGACAAAACATTGTCTTTTAAATTACACTGCTGAAATGTGTACTCTGAAAGCAGTGATTTGGGAGAGCAATCGTGACAACAGACACACAGCAGGAAAATAAAATAGCTTCAGGGGTGTCCGAAGGAAAATACCACCTCAAATCAATAATGAAGAACACACAGAAAGTCCTGAACATCCCACTGATTGATATAAAAATCCACAAATGGGAACTCACACTTGAGAGACCAAAAAAACAACTAAAAAGATGGATATTTTTTACATGGAGATAAAGTTGAAAAGAGAATAAAAGTTTGCATGATAAAAATAATTAAAAATAAATTCAGTTGGATGTATAGGGAAGTTCTTAACTAGCTGTTAGAAAGACTCTCCTTTGAATTATATACCAAAAATTTATTATGGTCCAATAAAAACCTAGCAAGTAGGGAGGTATCTTAGTTAAAAGTCTACCCATATCTTTCAAAACCCATTAAAACACGTTAGTGAGGAATCAATAACTGCTGCTGCTCCTGCTCTCAGTTCACGGATGTTTAAAGCCTCTTTCACAATGATAACACCCTAAAGCAGCAACTTTTAATAAAGCAAACATTTCCCAAGCAGGGCTGGGACTATCTCTCCTGGTACTTAAAAATGTTAAGAGACTATTTATTTGCCATTTCAAGGAATTCTTTTCGTGCTGAGAAATTGCCATTCTGTGGGACTATCCCTGGAATGCCAGGAAAATCTGGAGGAGCTAAAAATGGCATTGATGATTGTTCTCTCCTACAGCTTCCAGTGTCCAGTGCCTCAGATCAGGGATGGCTGGAAAATCTGGTGCCTCAGAAACTGGATATGAGGGAATCACCCTCCTCAGCTGTGGAGGGAGGAGCAGGAGGGCACAAATCTGCTCCAGCAGTCCAGGAGGAGACCAAGGACAGGCTGGACGGGGCTTGGAGCACCCTGGGGTGGTGGAAGGTGTCCCTGCTGGGGTGGAGCTGGATGAGCTTTGAGGACCTTCCAACCCAACCCATTCTGGGATTCCGTGAATACAGAGGATGGGGGATGTTCCTTGTTTCAAGGCCAATTCCTTCACTGGGTGCAAGTCCCTGACACTTCAGGGGACTGAGAAAAACATTTGGTGTCTGGGTGACACCGTGTGAGCTTTTGGGCTGTGCTACGGAATAAAAACGGTGCCCCGACCCAAACGATATCCTTGGTTATAGAAAGGTAAGGGACGGGAAGAAAACGCAAACATTACGGGGGCTGTTGAGGGAAGGAACTCCATTACAGCTTTCATTCCAAATTTATTGGGCCCTGACCAAGGAAACGCAAGCACCTGCCAGGATTTGCTGTCCCACTTAACGTGGGGACATCTGTTCTGTGCGTGTGGCAGCGGCAGGCACAGCAAACGGACAGCTCCAGCTCTCTGCATCCATCACCCCATTCCTCTGTCACACTGAATTATTCATTAGCATCCCACCAAACTCATGCACCAGAGCTCCACTTATCACTTACCAAGTTTCAGCCCAAAAAACCATTAGTGGGGAGGAAGAAAATAAACATTTCCATTCAGGAACAACGAGCCTGTACCTGGAACAGCCAGGGAGGGAAATTCCCTCTGACAAGCTGCTGCTTGAACTTTCTGAGCACCTTGTAATGGGGCCTGCAGAGCAGTGCCTGGCTATGGACACCTTCTGAAGGAGAGTTTGTTATTCCATCCAAAGCCCTATTTCAGGGCCAATCTGTCTCATCACATTGATGATAATGAAGGCTATCAGGACATGCCCATTACAGCTCCTTGAAATCCACGTGTGAGCAGCTTCAGCATTTCAGAGCAGGAGGGTTTTTTTTTTTTTGAATTTCAGACTTGCTGCTTCTCCCCCACCCTGCACACGTTCCTAGATCAGGGGGATGTCAGTTACGAACCCCAAACTGTCACTCAGGAAATCTCCTTGCTGAGCCAAGTCACTCCACGCAGCAAAGACTGACATTAAATAGCACAGTAAATAATAAACGTGGACGGATTTTAACCTGTTTACCCTTACTTCTCACAGGTGCCACCCTGTACTTGCACCTTACTCCCCTCTATTTATTCTGGCACTGGAAAGGGGGAGATTTGCTGCATCTCATTCCCCCACAACAGCATTTCCTCAAGGAAAAGACTCCCAAGCATCTCTGAGGACTGATCTGAGCTTTTACTGACCCTGAAGAATGGGCTCAGGAGTCCGGAATTAGAACTCAGCGACTTTTGGAGTCCTTGCCCTGCAACGAGTATTTTCTCTCGTTACATCTTTAGAAAGCAGCAGCTCTTTCCACAGCCAGGGAGACCCTCTCTGCACCACGCCACACACCAAGGAGCAGCACACGTGCTTTCATTCTGCTGCCTGGTGCCTCAGCCTGACGTGCCTGAGAGGAAGAATTGCTTTGGATTCCTGTTCTTTGGTTCACACTCAGTTTGATTCCCACCAGAACGCCTACAAAGTGCTGCTTCCAAACACCTCATTAGAACAATCTGTCCAGAATTCGTAGCTCCCGCCTGGGTAAAACACTTTGGGATGCCATTTATCTGAAAGACAACCTATGGAGAGGGATGAGATTGCTAGCTCACGTTTTCCAGCAAGGCACTATCATTCCAGAGGCAGGGATTGCTTTGGAGGCTAATTCTGCATTCCTGCTGCAGCTTTAGCAACAGCAGCAGAGCCAGGCCCAGCCTGGCTGAGGGCTCTGCCAGTGTTTTGTGATAAAACATTTTCTGCACTGGCTTACAGCGTGGCCTGAGATGGGAAAGAGGAGAACTCAGAGCTGGGGGAGAAATCATTCGACCGACATCAAAAACTAACCCTATTTATCTGAGCATCTTTCAATAGAGAGTGCCCAAAGCTTTGCTTTACACTTGGTTTGCTGCTTTACTTGAGAAAAAGATCCTCTAATCCTGCTTGGAATCCGAGCACTTCAATGATCTGGTTCCTTGCTACATAATTAAATTGGACATCCAGCCAGAATCAAAATATTTAGGAAAAAAAACCTCATTTGAGCACTTAAATAAAGTTCAGGAGAATGGACTCATTTGGTAATTAAGGCCCAGGGTGTGGACATCTGATCTAGGCTCAGCTGGAAGTCTGGATGCAAAGAGGGTGAAAATGTCTTCTAACTCCATGGGAAGCTAAAATTCCTTAGCTGGAGGAGGGATGGAAATGTACCTGGACCTAATTCTGCCATGAAAGACAGAAATCATCTCCTCTGCCTTTCCCTCCCCCTTGAAAAGGCTGTTTCTGTTCAGAAACCTCTGTCTTGGCTCCACAGATTAAGTCAAAGTTGTAACTGTGCAGATACTTCATTTACTTATTTCAAACACAAACACTCAGAAGTACAATGAACCGAGGCTTCTGAATGTTTCAGCTGTAAGGAACAATTTCTCCCTGGCAGCTGAAAGCCTGCCTCGCTCACACACTGCAGGAGTGAGAACCAGCAATTGGATGTTTCAGCAAGCTGACTCCAAAAGCTTTTTGATTTTGTTGTACTTCCCCTGCTTCCAAAAAAATCCCTGTGTTTAAAATGTCTTCTAGAGGTTAAAAAGAAACTCACCTGTTTCCTCTCCGAGGCAAACATTCACTTTATTGCACTGTGCACAGGGAAGAAAAGTTCAGAAAACTCCTGGGGGTCAAATGTCAGCTCTCCTTGGCCTTTCCTCTCCTGCTTTGAGTTCTCCAAGTGATCAATATTTGCTGTAAAACCCAGCCCAAAGCAGGTGGGTTATGGATGGAGTTTCATTAATTGAATCCCTCTGCATCCCCTCCTGCTTATTTGTTCAGATGAGATCTTTGAGGCTGGCTGAGCCCTGCGTGCGTTTGGCTCAGGATCACACAGCCCTGTGTGCACTGCACAAATGACACTCCTAATTAGCACAGCCACTAATCACTCTGACTCGGGAATGCCTCTCAGTCACCTCTCCACAGCTGGTATTTGATGGCGCAGCCTGAGCAGTGTCAGAGCGCCGGGAAACTCCTCCAGGATCGGAGGGGAAAACCTGGGACAGGGCTTGATCGATGCCTCGGTGAGAGTCAGGGGAGGGCCAGTGTTGCCCTGGAGATTTATTGCTCAGCTCAAAGCAAATTACTGTTTTCTCTCTGCTCAAGCTTTGTCCTGGCTGCATTGTTAATCCCCACCCTTCCCTTACATTCCTGCTATTTCGCAGAGTGATCCTGGGCTCACCCAGGGCACCAGGGGGGTCTCTTTGGTCAGTGGAAATCCCGAAACCATGGCAAAACATCTCCTAGAAATCAGGCTAAAGGCATCTTCTGTCTATGAAATTATCCTGCACGCTCCACGGGCGCACAGACCTAAAAACAAGGGGAAGAGCCGTTTGTCCTGCTGGCCCAGATGTGATTATTTGTGGGGGATAAAAACCTCTCTTTGCCACAGCAGCCTTTTCTCATTATTTATGTAAGCACAGCCCTGCACTGCTCAGAGAAAACAACCGGGAAACATGCGAGACAAGAGGATTTTTAGAAGGCGTTTAGACCAAAATCTAACTGAAACACACACACAGCTCCAAGTACTTCACAGGAGAATCCTGCACGCAGGTAACACATTAAATAGCAGGTATCTCTTTGCCAAAGCCCGCTGGTACTGCTGCACTGAAAATCCAGGCTGAAGGGGAAATTTCTCTTATTTTCAGGTGCAAAATCAGCTCTCCCACCACCTCTCTTTTCTTTTATAAATATACAAGGAGACATTAATGGAGCGAAGAAATCTAGGGAGTATTACCACGGGGAAAGAGAGCCTTTCAAAACACAGATTTCTGTTAAACCTGTAGGAACAAAATACACAAAACAATGTTTGGGTGCAGTTTTCCTCTTATTCCTTTTGTGAATGTTCTACAATTATCAGAGTTAATAAATCCTATTGAGGGCAGGTTTATTCCCCATCAACACCTGGGAGCACTCGGATATCAGACAATTCTGCCTAGAAACCTTCAACACTTTTGCTGCCAGGCTCCAGTTTCTCTTTTGGAGGAGAAATTGTACAAAATCTCTGTTTAATTTGGTGGGAGAGGCAAAGAAAGGAAGGGTGAACTTTAAAAATTCGGTGTCAGTTTAAGGAAGAGATGAAAGGACAGCAGAGAAGGGCTGGAAGGCACCCAGGCTGTGCTTTGAAACACAGCCAGCAACAGCACCAGGCCAGTTTGCAGAAATTGAGGGGAATAAAAGATTTCTGGATTTCTGACTTGGCCCTGGATGCATCTTAAATACACCACCAGAAAAAATTCATTTTCTCAGACACTCCTTATGCCAGGCAGACAATGGAAAATGCAGAGAAACCTCAGAAGACTTTTGAACACTGGAACTTCTACCACGAGGACAACAAAATGAACCCATATTTCAGAAAGGTTCGGCCACCCCTTTCAGGTATTTTTTCCAAAAGAAAACCATTTTTTTTCCTTGCCCAAGCTTTGCAGCTTGTTTCCATTATCACTTTGTGGAGATATTTTAAATATAGAACTCTAAAAACACAACCTTTCAGAACCTCTGCGCTGCCTTTCCTCCAAAGAGCAACTTTGACAGAGAAAAAGTGAAATTCCTCTGTATTTGTTGAGCAGGAACAGAAAATGAAGCAGAGACGATGCTACACAATAAACTCAAATTGTGCAGGCAAGACAAAGGCTGTGTTAACCCACAATTCTCTCTGTGGACTTCGAGAAACATTTTATAAATGCAATATTCACACTGAAAGGAGAAGGGATTGCATCTTCATTGTGAAGACAAATTATTCCTCTCACCCACGCTCACTTTCCTGAGGTGTTCTCGCTCTAATCAGCATTTCTGGGTGGATTTCTGGATGTGTTTCAGCTGTTCCAGAAGTTGTGGTGCACCACATTTATCATTTACTGGTGACTCACATTGACTCTGTGCTCAATTGCTGCAATGCTCTCACATTTTGGGGGGATTTGGGCAGAGATTTAAAATTCAGTAAAATTTAAGAAAAAAGCATAAGAAAGAGATTTATTTATATGTAAATGAAGCAGATCTAAGCCTAGAAACTTAAAAAACGTCCTGCTGATGTTGAGGAATAAACACCTAATGTTTAATAGGATGCATTTATTCTACAGGCAGGTTTAAATGCAAAGTGCTCATCTTCAGGCACTTGGAGGTTGACAATCACAATGCTACCAAAAAAAAGAAATAAAAAGCGCAGTAGAAATTCTCTGTTATTCTAACAGAGGGTAAAATCTGATGGAGTTATTTGAATTGCACAAGAGGCTGGGGAGCAATAAAATGGGCTTGCAAGGGGATTGTGTAATGAGGTCCATGGGGGGTGGGGAGACAGTCAGAAAAATATATTAACATAGAAAGAATAATTAGGAAGGCAAGGCCTTAATTCTAGCAATAACTTCTGGATTTTAGAATACACTTTATTTTGCATAATAAGAGTCAGCTTTTTAGTGAGCTTCAACAGAAAGTAGCCAAGAGCATCATAGTTTACTTCTTTTCAGCCATGAAGAAAACAAGATATTAGAAATAAAAACAGGGAATTGTACTTCCTAAAGCCTTTTATGATTGCACAGAACCTGGAATACCTATTTTAGGCCATTGGAACATTTCTACCTTCTCACATTGCTTATCAAACACCAATGAACAAATTGATTTCTAAGAGAGTAGGAAGGTTCTGGAACAACTTCCTGGCAGAATTAGTGGGGACAGGAAACCCAGCTGAGTTTTAAAACTGATCACAATATTTTTCTGAACACAATTACTTTGTGTGACAGGGAAATTATTGATTATGCAAAGGTTGCTTTAGGTGCAGTGTGTTTAGATTTTCTCCCTCACTTTTCTGAAAATTTATTTTTATATCATTCTTATTCATTGATCTGAGCAGAAAACGGAACACCAGAAACAACAAAGGCACCTGTTGGTGCTCACACCTCACCCCTCAAACCCACAAAGCATCTGCAGTTCTGAAGTGGCAGCTCCATCCCCAGAAATACCTGGGAACAGAAGCCCTGCTGAACCTCTGCACAAACCAACCACACAACTGGAAACGCTCAAACAACAAAATTCCCACCAGGAACTGGAAATTCCTGGAGCTGAACGTGCCCAGCTGGGACGTGGTTCAGTCACATTCTCAAGAGAAAGGCAAACTCGACAGAGCTGGATGAGAAGCTCAGCCTGGCTGCGTGGCTTGGTTCCACACAGCTCAAACATCTCAATATTTCTCCATCTCAATATTCCCAAGGCGCCTTCTATTGCATTGCCCACTCTGCAAAAATATATATGTATATAAAGGAGGAGGACACTTTAATGTCCTTTCCCTCCCTCCAACTCACAGTTTTGCCCCAGCAGCAGAGCACTGAGCTCTTCCTTCCTTCCGAGAGAGGTGGTGGTGGTGGTGGAGACAGCAAAGGAGGGGCCACAGCCCCACGGCCACCCGAGCCACCTCCAGGCACTCCCATCACTGCTGGTGCAGCACGATCCCTCTCACATCCCAAAAACCACCAGCTACCCCTGGCTATGATGCTTCCCAATCCAGCCAGAACACTTCCAGGTGACTGCATTAAGCAGACGTCATTAAGCAGCACTCTAATTAGCAGGCTGATTAAGACAAGAGCCTGCCCAGCTTCCAGGGCAGAATTGTAACTAAAAGCAGAGGCACTCTCAGGATTTACGGCCCCTTTTGTCCCAGCCCTCCCAGGGTAGGGAGTTTAAAAACAAATTGGCAATACTATAACTTCAATAAAGCTTAAGGAAAAAAATAACTGTTTCTTTTTCAGAATGTATAGATCCGCCTTCAGCCGCGCTGCAGAAATGGTTTGGGATTCAATTCTAAGCCCGAAACTGTAACAATACATCTTCTTATTCGCTGTGAAACGCAGGGATCCTGCTGCCAAATAAATCTCCAGCAGCACAGAGTCCTCCAGGACCGGCTCTTGCTCCACCTCGGAGTTTTTCATCGCACGCTGCCTAAGGCCCATTTCCCCAGGAACTTTCCCCACCTCTCTCCTCCACCTCCTGCCTTCCAACCCCATTGTTCAGTTATTTGTTAAACCATTTCTGTCAGGATAATTGGGCTTTCCAGAGCCTGATGCACCGATTTAAGGTGAGAGGGACATATTTGCTTTCTCACACCGAGCCACTCAATCAATTCTCCTCCTGGCAGCCTCCCTCTAATAAAAATATTTTTCTCCCCTACCACTTAAAAGCTCATAAATACCTCTTTGGAGAAGAAAGTCTCTGACCTTTGGGGCTTGCAGCTGCATCTGTGTGAGTGAGAAAATGAACTCCCAAAAGCAGCAGTTTTTGGAGAGATGAAGTGTGTATTTAAACAAGTTTGCCTTCAGCATTCCCTTCCCTCTTGTTCCTTCTTTACCCTTTGCTTTTGCCTCTCTCTGCTCCCCTTCCTCCTGCCCAGAGCTTTTTGGAACAGAGGTGAAAACTCCAAAAGCAAAAGTTCTTTTCTTCCTCCTAAACACAAGTATCTGCTAATGACAATGGGAATTATTTCTGCTTCGTGGCCGTGGGAGAGTCCCTATCCTGCCTTCACCAATTAAAATCTGCTGTTGTAATTAAGACCAGTGTTCACTCCCAATGGGATGAACAAAATGAACAAAGGTTGTAGTTCCCTGTCGAGTTCATGTCCAAAACTGAGGCAAACTCCTCAAGACAAAAATTTATCTAGAAGGGAGAAGAGGATGTAAAAGTTTCTTTCTTTGCATGGCACAGTCTCCCAAAACCTCAAATTTTTCTCTGCCAAAGCATCTCTAGTTTCTGATGATTTCCTAACAGATTTCTTAAGTTATTCTTTGCTGAAATTATGATTTTTTTCTATTCTTGATGGGAAAACAATTCTCTGTTCCTTTTCTGTTCAAAGATCAATGGCTCGCTGGTGGGTAGCTCTAAAGTGGAATTTGCTAGAAAAGTAGAACAAGTAGTTAAGGAATTTTACTGACCAAAAAGCCCAAAAACTAACTTGTGTGAACAAACCAGAACAATTTGCACAACTAATGAAGAGAAGAGAGAAGGTGCTGAGTGTTTTATGAGGATTTTCCCAAATAAATCCAAATTTAAGAACAAAAAGCACATTTGGTGACAGGGGGGAATCATTAATATGAAAATAATTTAGGCTCAGGCCTAAATTTAAATTATTTATGGTAAGATTTGGTGCGCTTTTCTCCTGCTGCAAGAGAGCTGCAAACCAATCCTGCAACACCCAGGGAGGGGGAGATGCTGGGGGAAGAGCAGGAAGAAAGAATCCCAAGGGTATGCACCAAAAAATCCCCAAATTAACTGTGGATTAAAAGAATCCATTCACCCCACCAGGAACCAGCTTTTATTTACACTCCTGGGGGCCGAGGGTGTCATAAGCATTTTATTGGGATGGATTTGCAGTGCTGCTGCATTTATTGGGGAGGATTTGCAGTGCTGCTGCATTTAGTGGGGTGGATTTGCAGTGCTGCTGCATTTATTGGGGAGGATTTGCAGTGCTGCTGCATTTATTGGGAGGGATTTGCAGTGCTGCTGCATTTATTGGGGTGGATTTGCAGTGGTGCTGTATTTATTGGGGTGGATTTGCAGTGCTGCTGCATTTATTGGGAGGGATTTGCAGTGCTGCTGCATTTGTTGGGAGGGATTTGCAGTGCTGCTGCATTTATTGGGGTGGATTTGCAGTGCTGCTGCATTTATTGGGATGGATTTGCAGTGGTGCTGCATTTATTGGGATGGATTTGCAGTGCTGCTGTATTTAGTGGGGTGGATTTGCAGTGCTGCTGCATTTATTGGGGAGGATTTGCAGTGCTGCTGTATTTATTGGGGTGGATTTGCAGTGCTGCTG
>VZTI01005823.1:1430524-1489583 GCA_013397865.1 Struthidea cinerea | reverse complement strand
ATTTATTGGGGTGGATTTGCAGTGCTGCTGGAAGCGTGAGGCGCAGCCGAGGAGATGGACAAGTTCAGGGTGTTAATTATTGCAGCAGCAGAGCAGAAAGCAAAGCTCCTTTGGAATGAGGAGCAGCACCAGTGCCAGGGACCTTTTCTGCCTTAATTACAGCTCCCTGCCCTGGCTCCTGCACGGAGCTCCTGGATTTTTCACATATTTAACTCTTAAAAATTGTTCCTGTCATGAATAGTTTATTAAAAAAAAATATGATTCACAAGAAAAGATTTTGACTCCTAAAACTTCCTCGTTTTTCCTAAAAGAAATACATAGAGAATAATTTTTTGGCATTTTCCCCTCTAAAGGCACAACATAATTCAGCCCCTCTGGATTTCCTGTTCTGTAAGTGGAATTTTTCCAGCTTAAGAAGGGTTATTCAAAGCAGAAAAGGATCAAGAAATCATCAGCTAGAATTTTTTTCCAAGTTCTGTCCTTTATTTTTCACTTCCACTCTGTCACAGGGGTACATAACCTAAATCTCCTGATTTTGCAGGAAAACTTTTTTTTAATCAATTATTTCCCTGTTCTCTACACCTGTTGAAACACACCAGAACACACCCTAAAGTGAAAGCACTGAAACGCTTCAGAAAATTTCCTGTTATTAATTTTAAGACAAAATTTAATAAAAACGAGCAATTTCACATTCCACTCAAGTGTTTTTAAGGGAATAAAAGGATTGAAAGTCACTTGATAAATGTTCCCAAACTTGCTTAAAAATATTATATTTGCAAAATTTGTGTGAATTCTTCATTTGTTTCAGGAGAAAATAATAAAGTTTCATTGATTCGATGGAAAAAACCTCCAGTTTTTCAACATTGACCGGTTACGAAGTAAATAAAGTAAATGTGACAAGTTAAAAATCGGAACAGCAGGAACTCCACAGTGCCTGGCAAAATCTGGGCCATTGTGATTCTTTAAATGAATTCATACAATTAGCTGTGATTGTGCACTGCAGGAGGAAATTCTGATTTACAGAATAAAATCAATGCAGAGCAGAGCTCAGTCTTGAGCTGCTACACAGAGCCCTGCAGAAAGTCTGCAGCTTTACAGGGAATGTTTGCCAAAAGAAGTCCTTGGGTAATACAAAACATCCATTTTAATGTCTCTCTCTTCATCATAAAGTGGCTGTGAAAGCGCAGGAAAATAACCAGGAGCACTCGGGGAACCTGAGTGAGCAACATGAAACTGTGATTAGGAATAAGTCTAAGAGCAAATTGTAAAAATAAGATCGAAATTTAAAGCCAGCAGCCCCCCTCTAACAGCTTTAATTATGAGTCCGGGTCTGCATTATTGGAAAGTTGGTATACAAATTATATACTGGTGGGAATATGGAAAATATTATTTATGGATGCTTGGTACTAAGGAAAAAACATCATTTCAGTAAGTAAAGCCCTCAGGCTGGGTATTCATTGGAATGAGGAATGATCCATCTCAATGCTCAGGACAATCACGGTGCAAACTGAGGCTGCTTTTCCTCTTTAAAGCAAAATGTTTGTAAAAGCAAGGCTGCCCTCAAAGCCAGAGCTGATTCCGAAAGTCCCACCCCAGATCGTGTAGCACAGAGTCTGTGCTTCTCCTGAGGATGGAAAGCTGAAGTCCAGCTTTGGAATGGTCCAGGACAGGCCAGGGATGGATGAGGGGAGTTAAA
Source organism: Struthidea cinerea (assembly GCA_013397865.1). NCBI lineage: Eukaryota > Metazoa > Chordata > Aves > Passeriformes > Corcoracidae > Struthidea > Struthidea cinerea. The sequence goes on along the minus strand of VZTI01005823.1, from coordinate 1,487,887 downwards.
CCAAGGCCCCAGCTGGTGGAGACCTCAACAAGAGCATCTGTCAGGGAGTTTGTGCTGGATTTTGGGAAAATCAGGGAAGGGTCCCGGCCCCAAGGCTGCCAGCGCTCCAGGAGAGCTTGGACAGGGTGGGATTGCTGGGGGGTCTGTGCAGGGCCAGGAGCTGGGCTGGATGATCCCTGTGGACCCCTTCCAGCTCAGGATGTTCTGTGATTCCATGGATCGATAAAAATGGGTGTATTTTTAGCCTTGTTCACATATTTGCTGTGAGCAGAATCACAATGGCCACAGCAAGTAGCTGCGTTCAGAGCCAGAAGGATGGAGAGACAGGACTGGAGACAGGAGGGGAAAAGGCCAGGATCCCACCAGAACTGGTGAATAATTCCAATGGCTTTGGGCTCCTTTGGTGTTAAAAAACACAAACTCAGAGCATCCCCAGCTGGAGCTGGGCTGAATCAGTACTGGCAGACACCCTCAGAAGGTTTCTCTCCTGTTCCTGCCACCACAAAGAAAGTCAATTGTTTGAAGAAAAAGTAAGAAATGTCAAACTAAATGGAATTTTTATCCAGCTGCATTCACACTTGAAGCACTGAGGATTTCAAATTGACAGAGGGGGAATTTAGGATGGGATATTGGGAAGGAATTGTTCCCTGTGAGGGCGGGCAGGCCCTGGCACAGGGTGCCCAGAGCAGCTGTGGCTGCCCCTGGATCCCTGGCAGTGTCCAGGGCCAGGTTGGAGCATCCTGGGATAGTGGAAGGTGTGAATGGATGAGCTTTAAGGTCCTTCCAACCCAAACCATTCCGGGATTCTGAGATCCCCAAGCTCAGTGTTTCAGGCACGGAGGTGGAAGAACAAACCTCAGCAGGTTCCAGCTTTGTTCCTTGCCTGGAACAAGGTGACAGCTTCTCCAAGCATGGAAGCTGAAGCCCGGTGTGTTTTCCAGCCCCATTCTCCATGGATTCAGCTGGTTCCATCCACCTGGAGCAGGAGAGCCGAGGTGTCTGGGTGGAATTTTCCCTTTCATGCCTGAGCAGGGGGCACTGGACACAGCCAGGAGCTTGCAGGTGAATTTGTGTGGTGGTTGCCTGGCAACTGACAGAAGGAAAGAATTTAAATCCAGCATTAGCAACTCATTTTAGAGATGAATCGATGCCAGTTTTTGTCTGGGGGGAACAATGGGAAGTGGCAAAAACAGGAGATGGGGGATAAATCCGAAGTGTCTGTCCGAAGGGAGCCCTCATGGGTCTGGAATATGCAACAGGATGTGAAACTCAAACACTGAGATGAACTCCCTGACATTTGAGGCCAGTTCAGGACTCCCCAGGTGGAGCAAATAAAGGATTGTTCAAATACCACATGGGTTTTTTAATTAAAAAGTGCAGCCAGAGGAGGGAAAGGGCTTTGATAAGACCTGGGAGGTTGTGGCAGGGGCCAGGTTTGAGCGGACTCTGCTCCACACTGATGTCAGGAGGCAGAAATTAAGTGCAAACCACTCCTTATACCCCAGAAGGCCTTTTAGGCTCATTAATTGCAGGTGGACTGACCTAGAGATGCTAAATATTTCCATAATACTTGAAATAAAAGTTCCATTTCTGAGGAAAAAAAACCAACAACACTGTGGGTTTTTTGGTTTGTGTTTTGCTTGGAGTTTTTTTGCCTTGTTTGCATTTTCTACTGGAGTAAAAAAAATCCCCAATGACACACAGAAAGAATAAAACAAATGAAAGGTTTCATTCCAGGGCTTTTTAAACCCAAGCCTGTATCTTTCTTTTCCCTGCATTGATCTGGACAGCTTTGCTTTCAATCTGCTTTAATTGGAAATATGAAAATGAAATACTACATTTTTTCTCATAAATGATTCCAATTTGCTGTTCTGCAGAAGATTGGAGGGTTGCAGCTTCCCTTGTTCTGGCTGTGTACAAACCAAATACTGATATGAGGTAAATGCCAAGTTTCATTTAAAACAAAATAGATCCTGAAGAGCTGCAGAACCATTACAAAGACTCAGGCTTTCAGGGATTTTTATTTTTTTTTCCCTTGCCAAAATCATTTGTATCACAGCATTGGGAGAGGCTGTGCATTTTAAATACACTGACTTCTGCTGGGCTAAATCGTTTTGGTGGCAACTCTTTGCATGGAGCTGTTTCCGAGAGAGCAAAAAGCCAACATTTTACAAGGTCCTGTTTTAAGCTCACTCAGCAAAAGCTTTGTAAAACTCACCTCTCTCTGTGGTCCCTGGGAATGCACTAAAGACAAATTAAGACAGAATAAAAATGGATTTCCCAGGCAAAATAAACAAACCCCCAACGTTCTTATTCCAGACTGCGAAGGAACCAAAAGCTCAGGAAATTTTTAGGTGCTGATAAACCACAGATTGATTCCCTGGGAGATAAGGAAGAGAACTGGGCACCTTCATCTTGTGCTCTCACTGCTGGAAACAAGATATTTGTTTGCAAGGAGCTGCTGTGTTCCCTCATTAATTGGGCTGCTCAGGCCCCCTGCATAATTTTATTACAGGAGCCCGCTGAAATTTATTTAGTAAATCCCCATTTTATGAGTTTTGTACTCGCATCTACCCCAGCTAAAACTTTTGGCCAAAGAGCAAACTTTTTTGAGGGGAAAAAAAATAAATTAAGAAATGCAAAAAAGGAAGGAAGCTATTTAGTTCTAGGACTGGCATTATCTACAGAGATTTCTGCACAAAGCAAACAGAAGAAAGCCAACAACTTCCTCAGCACACGTCGTTAATTGTCAGGTGTGCAGCAGCTTTTTTGCTATTCCTAAACTGCTTTGCCACAATTTAGAACCATTATTACTTACATCACTAGCTTGTAAATATCTACATATATATATATTTTTTTTTTATTGTTTTTGTTTTAAAAACAATCTGTGCAATTCAGGATCCCCTGTTATTTTTCAAAGGCACCTCTCTGTCATATTTATGAGGACTCCAGAGGAAATTTACTATCCTGGACAGTGACTGAAGTCTGCAAAAAAAACTCTAAAAAAAGCAAAGATTTAGCACCCTATCAGATGAAGACATCTTTTTTTAAGAGAAGGTCTCGCTACACAAAGATTTACAGCAGAATCTGCTGTCATTGGGAAGTCAAGTCTGAAATTCTGCCTTGAAATGGATTCACCTGACCCAGAAATTGACTGCACTGGGGGAGTTCAGCAGCACATAAACACCTGAGCACCTACTCAGGGAAACTCATGTATTAAACAGTGTTTCTGCAGAAGTTTCAGGCACATTTGGCTTTTACTTCGTCACTTTTTATGTCCACTGAGGCACAGCGTTGTTGTGGAGTGAAGGAGAAGGGCCCTTCCCTTGCTCTGTGATGTTCTGCAGCGTTTCTCTCGCCTTATCATCCATCATTTGCAATGTGTGACCACAGAGAACGCGAGGACTCTCCTGTCCTAAACAAGCTTAAAAGCCAGCAGGGAGAGGATTGGAAACAGCATTTTGTACTTTCTGTCCTGGCAGAAGCAGCTGTTCTCCTTGTCCTGCAGAAGGGTTTTTGGAGCTCCTGCAGCACGTTAGCAAGCGCTGAAGCTTTGCTAAGTGGGTCACCCTTTCATTGATCTCCTTCCAGAGGCTGACAAATGTCCCCAAACCAGCATGGCCCAAAGCTCCAGCTCAGGAGCGAGTTCGACCCCTGCCCACGGTGGGAGAACTGCGACAGATTTACAATTTCCTGGGATTCCCATCTGCAGCAGAGCCCGGTGTTATGGAGGAACAGAATCACACAAAGACTAAAAGCTGTTGGCCTCGGAGTTGTGTCAGATATTTTTGCTGCTTGTGCTTCAATTTTCCTTCCCTTTCCTTTGGTTTTCCTAAAAAGTGATGGCAGGAGCAGGACCACAGAGATGGGATTGCCAGGCTGAGAGCAGAACCTGCCCCTGGGGAGCCGACTCAGGTCCAAAATCACCTGTGGGATTGTCTGGAACAGGCTGGGATATTCCCTGTGCCGTGGGGACACTAATGAGAATAATTCCCATCCCTGGCATCCATCCAGCTGGGAAAAAATCCAGCTCAGCACCTGGAAAATTATCATTAAAAACAAAACTGCCTTTTTTTAAAGGGTATTTAAAATCAGAAGGCCTCTGATGAAGCCTGTCGGAGTAAACAGCACCTCTGCTCTGGTGTTTGAAGAATATCCATGGATGGAGCTGCCATGGAACGCTCCATGGAGAAAATACGAAGCACTAATGCCTTTTAATGCTTTATCTGTGGGGTTTTCATCAGTTATTATAGAAAGACCAATGAGGTGATGGTGCAAAAGGAAGATTTTTGGTTTATTATCCTCGCTGTCCAAACATGAGGGTGAAAAGAGGATTTTCTCAAGGGTCAGAGCGAGATCTCACAGAGATCTCACAGGGAGAGATCGCACCTCTGGACAGCGGACATTTTAATCTAGCAAGATTGAGTTTACTGATAAATAGAGAACCCACTTAGCTGGGCACCGCGGGTTCCACTGCCCTCAGTGAATTATTCAGCCCTCTCCAGGACTGGTCTTTTGCCTCCCTTATGGATTTATTGGCTGGTCCTGTGCTCCTGCCACAGCCCAGCTCTGAAAGGGCAGAACTGGCTCTGACTCAAAGAAATGCCTGGAGAGGATGAATGGCTACCAGAGATAATAAAATTAGCTGCCAGGACATTAAACTTGTTTTTCCCCATGCCTGGTCATCACCAAATATCATCAAATCTGTCATCATAAAGGGCAGCCTGTTAGAAATGGGCTGATGAGCTCGGAAAGATCAGATGTGATTTATTTTATCATTATCAAAGTGAATGAAGAGTTCAAAGATGCAGAACTTTTTGTTGTTATGGACTTGTTTTCCTCGTTTTCCATAACTGAACAAAGTCAGGATGAAATTTTTATGTGGAGACACAGAACGTTTCAGTGGTTGTTGACTAGAAACTCATATTTCACTGACTACAGGACTTTTGAAGGATAACCTAATAAATATCATGACCTAAAAACCTTTTTTCCTCTAATGAAATGCTGGAAAGGGATTTTGGGATTAACGGTGTTCAGGACTTCCCAGGAACACGGGATGAATATGGGAAAATACAGAGGGAAAATACAAAGTAAAAAGAAAAAAAAAGCTGATTTTTATAATCCATATATGAAATCCCATATAATCCATACATAAATTCATGTGTAATTAACATGGAAATGAATGTATAGTCCATACATAAATTAATATATAATTCATATATAATCCACATATATGTGATGTCTCTCTCTTTACTTGGGCAAAGGATCTGGAAAAATTCTTGTCCACCCACTTGGAGGATACAACTTTCAAAAAGTAACCCTGGGAGAGCTGCACAACGTTTACTAAAGGCATTAATTGTGTTTGCAGTGCCTCCCTCTCCGTCTGCCAACAGCTTGGTATGGACAGAACCAACTCGCAGCTCTGGCTGTGGGACACAGGGAGATTTGTGTGCAAGATTTAAACATTTTCATACAGAAATAAACCAGTCAGACAGCTCAAAGTAAGTGAATTTGTTCGCTGCTACGATAATTTAGTGCGTGGTTTGATGTCAGAGAGAAACGACCAACTGCGGACGTTGGATCACTGCTCAGGGCATTTGGACACTTTAAAGAGGCATTAAAGCTCCTAAACAGCTGTAACTAAAGGAGGGGTGGAAATTAGGCTCAATTTTATTTGTTTTTATGGTGAAGTCGGATATATTTGGACATTTGTTATAATTAAGATACCAAACAGATTGTCAGGGATTTACTTAGTGATGCACTGCTCTGTGTTGTTTTTCTTCAAGATTAATTCAGCACCTGTTTCATGGCTCTGCTCTGCACATGCCAATGTCTGAAAGATCCTTGGCTGAAAAATAGATCTGCCCATAAATAATATTTGGCATCTTGCAAATATTCATCGTGACATAAAACTCCCATATTTTTACCAGAAACGTTAAGTGTTGCGTTCCAAAAGCAGCCAAAAATTCAGCCCTGAAAATAAAGGATATCCAAACCTCTCCAGGAAAGAATTTATATTTTATTACCAGTAGCAGTTTAAACCGGACACTGCTAATTATTTCTGATCTTGATTAACAGAGGGTTACAGGAGGAAACACAGCCTGAGCTGCTCCGGGAGGATTATCCAGCACAAGAAGTGACCAAAATGGATAAAGCTAACTTCATGCCATGCTTTCCACAGCTGGAAAGGCAGAAAAATCATATTTATGCTCTTGCAAACTCATCATGATTTGTGTTTCAGCTGTTAACTAATGACAGCACATTAATTAGAGAACCCAGCAAGTGTGCTCTGAGATGGGAATCACAATCCTGGGCTGAAAACAGCATTTCCACACTTTTTACTTTAAATGTTCATTTCTTTGCCGCATTTTATTACTGCTGGCATAAATTTAGATTAATTAAAAGAAGAAAAGGAAAGTTTTTTGTTTGAGGGAGCCACAGAAATTTGTAAAACTTTGGTGCGGCCAAGTGTGGAGGACAGAAAGCCAATTAACCCATGGACACGGGCTGGGAAGCAGGGCTGGAGCTGGAAAAATGAATGGACTGTTCATTGTTCCAGCCATTCTTGCAAATTTCAAGCTGGAAATTAAGGCTGAATATGCATCTTTTCCCTCGGAGTAAACTGGGAGGTTGTTTGATTCCCCGCTTGGCCACGAGCTGATGATTAAATGGTGTTCTGGAGGCCTTATTAAGGCAGGGAAACACAAGTGAGTCTCCAGACAGGGTAAGAAATACAATTTTCTAGGCTTCGCTGAGGAATAGGAGAGTGAATTTCTCCCAGCACCTCCATAAGATCCAGCAGGATTTTCCATTTGTCCTGACAATGAGAACAGTGGTCCTCACAAACCATGGATGCCACTGAAATACATTCATTATCGCCAGTTGTATCCAGCGCTACACGAGACGTTTTAACTCAATTCTCACTCAGATGATTTAAACTCTGTTTTTCCTTCCCTAAAAGCACACAGCTCCGGAAATGCATTCGTGGGTCACATCCCAACCTGAGTGCAAACTAAAACTCATAAAATACATTAAAAAAAAAAAAATCAATTTGTCTCTCAGTGTTTGAATTACAAGCACGTAGAGATTGTGGAGAAACAAACAGCAAAGCTTCACACCAGGAAATCCAAGTCCAGCTGAAATTAACAGCCAATTAAATTATTGATAAGCTCCATACCCACTTGAGGGGCTACATTTGTTACTTTTTATTTCTCTCCGCGTTTCATTTTAAACTCAATTACATCTTTCAGGATGCAACCCTGCTTCTCCACCGCTGCAACTCCTCCTGGTTTTGGGGTGGGTTTTGTTGGGGATTTTTATCTGTGATCTCAGCAGAGTTCCTGCATTTTGACACTGAGGATCTTTGTCTGGAAAAGAGCCTCAAATAAGGGGATTTGGAGCTAAAATATCTGTAATTTCCCCATGGATCATCCCAAAGATTGCATCCAGCCCAGGGAAAATCCCTTCTGCGAGGTCCCTGGAGTTTAATCCTGATGGAGCAGCCACGGCAGGGCTGGAATTGGATGATCTTTGATTCCTGCCAGCCCAAACCATTCTGGGATGCCCCAGAACTCCCATTTTTCTGCAGGAATCCCCTCGGAAGCACCGTGGCTCACTCAGGTGATGCTCAGCACGTGTTGGGAGCTGGAGAACATTTGGAACATCTTGTTGCAGCAAGGGCTGATCAGATGAGAGTTAAAGCTAAAAGCTATTTTCATAAAAATGCTTGGGTAGAGGAGAAAAAATGTCGTGTCTATGGATTCTGAGGACACCAGGGAGAGTGATGTAAGAAAAAAGGCTCTTTCCAATAAAATCTCTCTTCAATACACAGTGCCTGCTGGCTCCAGCCTTCCTGCAAGCTAAAGAGAAATCCCCATTGCAAGGGAACCTGGAGATTTCACAAATTCCTCTCTCTCTTTTCTCCCATTCAGAGCCTGCAGCGTGCAGGGAAATGCAGCAAGGATGGGCTGTGCTGACACACTGCAGCTGGGAGAATGACATTATTCCAGGCAAAAGTGGGCTGTTTGGAGACTGGAGAAGTCCTGAGGCTGTGGGTGTGCATGAGACAGAGACTAAAAATGCCAAAATTACCCTGACACTGAGGACTTCAATCAATTAATTACGAATAAGAGGAAATTCTGTGATTAAGGGTGGAGTTTTCAGCAGCCCATCAGTGACACCAGAACCTACCGAATTTATCAAACTAAGGTCAGCTGTGCATAGGGCAATCACACAGATAAATCCAGAGCAAACCAGACTGGAAAAATAGTTCTTGACCACTCTAAAAAAATACAGCCCATCACACTCAGTTCTAAAACCCAATCATTTCGTGTTATCTAATTTGTTTGAAAGGCTTTTTGTGCTTCCTGCCTGAAAACCATCATTTCATAAAGAACTGGAGAAGATTTTCATGAGTTTTAAGTTCAGTTACATTGAGAGAGACAAGGATTGACATTTTCCTCCTAAAACCATCTGACATTCATTTCTGCTTCTGCCCTGTTGAGGTGAGTTTAGTTTTTTCTCCCTCAAAAACCAAATACTGTAAGACTCCAAGTGTCCAAACAAATTCAACGGAGAACTCCTGGGCTCTAAGCTTTTCTGAGAATTTAGGAGTGTGACCTTTGGGGTTTTCTGAACCAATTATATTTTCCTTAAAAAAAAAAAAAAAAAAAATCAAGCCCAAAAACCAAACCAACCCCAAAAGAGCAATAAAAAACCCTACAAAAATCACAACCACATCAAAGGTTCTCCTCTTTCATTGTTTCCTCTCTGGCTGTTACACCTAAACCACTCCTGAGCTGAACTCCATCCAGGCTGGCAGGTGAGGGAAGTAAGACCTGATGCAAACAGACTAAGCTTGGAATTAATAACGTGAGAGGATTCTGAGGAGAAATGTCAAAAACATCAGCCTGCTCTTGTGTGTCCTAGAGCAGGATGTCAGAGGCAAAATTCTTCTAATTTATCAAATCACCTCAAGCTTATCAGCCCTGGCAGGACACGAGTAGCAAGTGCTCCAAAGCACAAACTCATTTATTTAAGAGGTACATTCAGAAAGCAGAAATACCAACACGTCTGGGAACCCTCAGTAAATAATTTCAGTGGGGCTGATGGCACAGAAGATTTTTCTTACAGAGGTTTTGTATCATTATCTACCAAAGATTACTAAAAGTCTTTCAGACACCAGACAGATAATACAAGAAGAGAATAAATTCTTTTTTTTTTTTTTTTAATAGAGAAAGAGGTTTTTAGACAGGGATCTCCACAGTTTGAGAAAAGACTGATTTGAAAGAGAATCCTTCCTAGTTCTTAGTAGCACATTTATTTAAGGGTTACAAGTCCCTTTAAAGATTTGGACAATGTCTTTGGTAGTTAATGCAACACTGAATTTTATCCAAAACTGAATTTTTCTGAGCACTAATTAAGGGCAGGTGACTCCATGGTGATGTAACTGTAGGAGAATTCTCATGGCAAAACATCACCTCTGTTTATTCAAGTAATTAAATTTCCTTCACTAAATAAAATTATCTTCGGCTTTTCATATTCCAAGATTAAGACCTGGCAACCAAGACCGAAAAAATATAATCCTGCAGTTATTGAACATTTCCTGTGTCCATCCCCCAGGCCTGCTGATCGACAAAGGTCCAACATGGAATTTTCCCAAGGGCTGATGGAGCCAGTCCTGCCCCTAAACCCAAAGGAACAGAGAAGATCGAGTTGTTTCCTGGGAAAATCCAGAGTTATTCCTCTGGAGCTGTTGTTGGTGTTCATTGTGGTTTTCAGTGTGGTTCTGGAAGATAAAAGACAAAGCTCATGAGTCTCACTTTGGCCCAATCGATTCTCTGCACTGAATCACTCACACAGTTTGAACTTTGGTTTTATTGCCTTTTTCTTGAATGTTCAGCCCCTTGTCAGGAGCACTGCGAAGAAACTTCCCCGTGGCTGAATAAGGCAATGACTTAAGTCCAAGCTGTCCCAAAATTGCCAGTGAGGGATGCAGATGTTTAAGGGAATGGGAGAAAGAAAAAACTAATTGTAAAGTTTGTGGTTGGTCTTGATTGGTTTGTAATGCTGGCTTTTACACAGACACGTGCTTAAAACATTTCAAAAGGAAATAGTTTTCAAAAATATCAACATGGAAAAGGCAGGTGTGAGCAGAACCTCTCCCCGTATCAATCCTCCATTAAAAAATAATTTAAGAAATCCCATTTCTGGGAAGTTTTCCTCTCCAGCAGAACACTCCCTCCCCAAAAAATTTCAGACCACAGGCAGGACCCTTCCACTCCTCAAGCAACCTGGGAGGTTGAAGGAGCCTTCCCATCCTCCTTTGGAGTGCACCAGATTTTTATTTTTTTTTTGCTGATCTCCAAGGACACCACAATTGCAGCTCTTATCAGAAAGATAAATCCTTTCTCCCCAGTGCCTTCTCCAAAACTTTCCTCCCTTTGCTGCTCTCACTGCCAGCACAGAGCGAGGCTCTGACGACTTCAGCTGGAGGCTCTGCCTGCTGTGGTGTCTGAATGAGCTGGAATTCGGGAAAAGAGGAGACAGTGTTTCCCTCTGATTAGCAGGTGCTGGGATTTGGAAAAATAATGTCCTTTTCCCCCTGTGTTTAGACTAGAAAATAGCTGTGCATGTCTGGGGAGAGGTGGAACCGCCAGCAAACAATCATTTTCCACATGGAGGCCGTGCTTGTGGAACGCTGTTTTTATTCTGTACCGCTTGATCTTAGGACTGGCTGAGAAATACAAGCAAAAAATTCATTTTGCCCACAGAAAATGAAAGTTTCAGAGTTCAGCAAGACCCCTCACGAGTCAGCAACAGCTGCACGTTTCAGAAAATCAAGCTTTTCGCGTTTTTCCGTCCAAACTTCAGGGATTTCCACACTTGTGACCGTCTGTCTGTTGGGTGTTTGGGGCTGTGGGGTCAAGCAGCCAGAGCTGCAGGAGATTCTCCTCCAGGTGGGGTCAGGGGCTCTTTTGGCCAGGCCTGACCACCCTGTCCCAAACCCGTGTTATCTCCTCAGCCACAGCACTCCCAGAGCCACAAAAAGAGCACGAGCTGAACTTCACTGCTCGGCCACGCTGCAGGAGCCACGCTTTTATCAGTCCCCTGAACACAGGCATCCTGAGAAAGTGGATTTCTTTTAAACACCCCGCATAATTACATCTTCCAACTCATTATTTCCCCTTACAACAACAACTGTGCAGCCACAAACAAACGTCTAAAGCCGTGCTCCGTGTGTTATCTCAGCACAGAATGGGAGCAGGGAGGTTCAGCTGTTCGTTCCCAAACCTCTGAAAAGGCTTCTGGGCTGATTTTGTCGGGGCCTGACAGCTCAGCAGAAGAGGAGAAGATTTTCCAGGAGCATGAGGTTGTTCCTACAAATTGAGTCTTTAAGGGAAGCGTCACCTTGCAGATAATTGTAGAGTGTAGGAGCTCAAAAGGGCTTTTAATTTAGGAAGAGCACTGAGTTTTCTACAAACTGCACAAGCAACCCGAGGAAATGATCCCACAGCTGCCTGGCAGGAGCACAAATCAATTATAGCCGGGAGATGTGGCAGCAGGATGGGTGGGGAGAGCTGAGCCGCTCAGGACAAAGGAGGGGGTGTTCAAATGAAAGCTTTATTTTATATATTTTCCATCCAACTCCAACAATTCTCTTCCTTTCGCTTTGGTTTTTTTTTTTTTTTGTAATCCCAAATTTCAATATTGACAAGGGTTTACTAGTCCAAGGATTTAGTCCTGAACTTGAACATTTCATCACTTCTGTATTTCTCACTCCTTGAATGCAAAAGAATTCTGCCAAAATACCACTGAAAACGAACTGAAAGTGATCCTCGCTTTTAGGGCCTGTCACTACATCCAGCAAGAAATGAAGAAATAAATCGTGCAGCAATTTTTAAGGCATTAAATTTTGATTTCCACAACATCACAGTGAATAAAGCCCTGCCCCAATTCCTGTCCCCATTTCTGCTCATGTAAATTGCCAGGTTTTCATATTTATTTCTCTTTGTTCTCTTCGTTATCTTTTATACACAAGACAGAAACATTTGATCAATTTTTTAAAAGCCTCAAATTCCTACTCGTGGAAACAGTCCCTTATCAATTCCCAAGCCCCTCTGCCTGTTCACTCTCTGGATTTGATCATTTCAGCAGTTAGAAAGTATTTATCCATTTTATACCTCATACCATCTTTTCCCCATACAGAAATCAGTCATAAAATTGGCTGTCACAGTATTTAGGTTCGTTTTACACTTGCTATGGAAGCAATTTTAGCATTTATCTGTATTTTGTATTATAATTCTTTTATACCCAATTGTGGAACATCCAGGGAGAAAGAACAACCAAAAACGTTCAGCTAAAACACTCCCTACACGCTCCTGGAAAAACTCCCTCTGTATTCTATATATCAATCTTAGAAATGTATATTAATAGTAGAAATTGATGCATTTTCATTCTTTTTTTTTTAGCCTTAATTCTAATGCAAATGCTAAAATTTTTATGGTAAATTAACCAAAAGCATCTTTCTCTACGTTCTGCTAGACCCTCCCCTGAGAGCAGGACTTTCTAATGAAAGATATTTTCATGACATCTTTTCTATCACCAGCGTGTTTCAGGATGTCAAACAGGATTATTAATGAACATTTACACATTGATCTAATAATCTACAGATAGAAAAAAAAAATAAATCATCTTAATCTCCTTAAAAATGGGCTTTTAAATGCAAATCAGTGTTGAGAACTGAAAAACACCATTAAAAACTGTATTAAGCTTAATTAGACCTTCTGAAAAGTTAGATTTAACACACACTTAACGTAGATTATAATGTATGAAAACAAGGACAGTCATAAATTTGTCATTCTCTGGCCTTCCCAGATTCTTTCCCTACATAACTCCATAAAATGGGCTGATGGTTAAACAGATATTTCAACTATTGAAGGAAGAAAATCTACATCCAAAGTTTGTCTCCGTAACTCACAAATGGTGCTTTTAGAACGCTAAAGAGAGTTTTAACTTCGGGTATTGAATCTCGTTGGAAGGGATTTCTGTTCTTGCGGTGATGGAAAAACCAAAGGTCTTCCCCAGCTTTGCGTTTTTTCAACAATTTCACTGGATAACAACAAGAGAAAGGAGCATCAAGTAACAACGAGCACTAATCAATCCCAATTTGCTCCTAAGCACAATTAATTAAATTCCTGCGTGCCCTATAAATGGATTTTTTTAAATTAAACATTTCATTTATTGATTGTTTGGAGACATCGATAGACACTGTGAGGGATCTTGTCCCTAATAAAGGAGTTAAGCAGGCCAAACATTTAACATGGTGCCAATCAGCTGATGCAGAGTCTGACTGTTTCCCTTTAAAGACAGAGAAAAAACTCCTGTCAGTGACTGGAAATAATCTTTAGACTGTTCTTGTGTATTTCAAAGTAGCAACTCAGCTATTGGACCGAGATTTCATTTGAAGCCCACCTCGGGCAGTGGATTATCGGGTTTGAGTATCAAAGAACACTGGTCAGAAGGGTCAGTCCTATGGGGAAGCATTTCCAGGTCCTTCCTGAAATATGTGAAAAGGAGAAAATATTTAAAATAATAGGGGAGGAAAGGGAAAAACAAATACTTGGCAGCATAACCTCATTTTTTTCCAGGAAAGAAGTCAGAGACATCAAGGTTACAATGTTTTAGGGAGGTAATATTAGGGAAAAAAAACCAAATTTCCTGGAAAGGCAGCTGGCAAACGGCACTGATGGGTTATAAAGAGAGTTTCTGATCATGGAGTTTGTGCTTTGACTGTACACAAAGAGAGGATGAATCCCATCATGGCAATTTCTATGCCATGGTTTTTGTGTTTGTGCTGCGTGCGGTGATTTCTGGTATGAACTGTGAAAGGGAGAAGTGGAACCATCGCACTGAAGCAAATATTTTTAAAAAACAGGAACAGCTACAGAAACATGACACAGTTTTAGGACACGGCAAGGTAAAATTTTGCCTTAGAAAACCAATCCAAGGAGCAAACAAGAGGGATCATCCAGCGGGCTCCAGTCCTCGGCCAATTCCCATCTTTGGAAATCCATCACCAGGGTTTTACCATCTGAGCCCACCTACGTGCAAGGCCCAGACCAGCTCCCTCCAGCCTGATGGAATGTGGGCTGCCGAATATTCCTGAGGCTCCTCCTGGGTGGGATCTCCCTGCCAAGGATGCCAAGGACCTGCCCCTACAGTCCTTTAGGGAACCCCAACCCAGCTCAGGGTCTGCACCAGCAAAAATCAAATCAGCTGCTCAGGGCTGGAACAAATTCCCTTCATCCTCCTGCAAGAGGAATCTGAAAGGTGGCAGAGGCTGAGACAAGAGAGCAAAGCCAGGAGAAGTTGTCTGAAAAAGATCATCAATAAAGCCTTTGTTTCAAAAGCTCCAGGTGAGCAAAAGGGGCCCTTCTGGAGACTGCAGTGGGGACACTGTAAGGGAACAGGGATGTCAAAATCTCCCCTCATTTCCGTGAGGTGAGAGGTGCTCAAAGGCAAGGCTGGAGCTCAGAGCAGCTCCTCTCTTTGCTGGAACTCCCCTGCTCAATGCCAGGCACCCAGAGCCTCACATCGAGTCAGAGATGAGAGGGTTTCACACAAATTCACATTTCAGCTCGGTGCCCTCAGCCCCCTCCTCTTTCAAGCGCCACTCGTGAAAGACCCAAAGCAGGGACGTGAAATGCAGCAGCAGCCTCCCTTTCATGCTCCAAAGCAGCTGGGAGCTGTTTCTGTGCCACATGAAACAGAACAGGGCTGGAACAAATGTTTCCCAAACCAGCAGAAAGCAGTGATGACAATTAAGAAGTGTTTGAGCCTCTGTGCTGGGCTGCTCCTGCTGCTGGCAAATCTCAGCAACAAACACTCACTTCTGAAGGCAACGTGCTTGGGGAGGCAGTGCTGGATCAAAGGACACTTAATTCTCTGTCATTTGAACTTCTATTAGCTCCTTAATCATGTTTATAGAGAGCTCAGCAGCACCTGAGAATACCCTCACAGCGCACACGTGGAAATCATCACACACCTGGAGGGATTCCAGCTCAGCAGGGTACAAATGCTGGCTCCTTAAAAAGTTGGGGGGAAAAAAAAATGTGGTCTTGAATTCAGCTTTCGATGATTTAATCCATATTATAAAGGCCAAAAAAAAAGGCCTAAGAAGTCAGGAAAATTTTCCCTAAACTGAAATAACAATAAGTGTATTTGGGTGTTTCAGTTCCCAGCCAGTTCAACACAGCTGAGTGACAGAACAGCCCAGATTTGAATGAAGTTAATCTTCCTTTCACTTCCAAAGACTGCAGAACATGCCTGTCACTGCTAATGAAAGGCCAAGTGATTGCAGCAGCAAGGTCAGGTTTCAATTAATTATCCCTGCTCACTGTCTGAACCTTGCTCACTTACAAGCCTTGGCAGAAAGAGATCAAATACTAAAATATTACCTGAATTATTAAAGATTTTCCCCCTGTCATGACTGCAGTACAAAAGCTGAATATTACCAAAAGCTCTCCTCACAATTTGCTGGTTTTAATCAACGTCTTTTTGGGTTTGCTGTTTTATTTCTGCAGTGATCAGATCATTTGTTATTATAAATGAGGGGTTTAGGTATCAAGTTTCCACACAAGTAAATTTTTCCCATCCCTGGAAGTGTCCAGGGCCAGGTTGGGGCTTGGGATAGTGGAAGGTGTCCCTGCCCAAGGCAGGGGTGGGACAAGATGGGCTTTAAGGTCCCTTCCAACCCCAAAAACACAATGATTTTATGAATCAGAGGTGGGATTTTTGTGAAATTTAGAGCTCCCAGTGAATATTTTTGTTTCTGCACTCATCGGTAGGTGTTGCTTTGCCTGTCAGGTGAGAATAGCAGAACAACAAAGCAAGAAATACATAAATCCAAGAACTTCTGCTAATGGAAAGCACCTGGCAACACATTTTCAGTCCTTGCCAGCCCAAAAACCACCTGACAGCTGATTCTCATGCAAGGAGCAATCACAGACAGCGCTGGAACAACAGAAAAATCACTCCGAATTCTCACTAAAGCTGCAAATCAGTTTACACAGCACAATGAACCCCAAGAATTCAGGCTAAATTAACCACGTGGGGATATTCACCCTCAAAAAACCATGAGATGATCTCTTAACTCCGAGTCCCATTTCATTTCAGCCACTCACAGCACGTGCGTGACATGGGACGAGTTTCCTGGCACGGCTGAGCGAGTTTTGTTGTTGGGTTGGACAGAGGGTGACGAAGGCAGATTTCTGAAAGGTGTCAGTGGGGAAGACAAATGCACAAACCAGCTCAGGTATTTTGGGATACAAATGCCACAAGAAGTTCTGAATTCCAATTCAAAGAGTGATGGCCCTGAGTGCTGGGGACGAACTGGGCTAGGGCCTAAAGCAGCATTGCTGGTGCCACATCAAACCCAAACACTGGATTTTTTTTTTTTTTGCTAATTCCCTTGTGTTTTCCCTGAAAATCAGGCTTAGAGTTGAGAGCCGGAGGAATCTGACATTTTTTCCTTGTAATAAATGATTTGTGTAATAAAGCTGCGAGGAAATTGAACTTGTCAGCATGTTAAATGCATTTGTCTGCAGGAATATAATAAACTACATGTGTGCAAATGATGGGATTGGAAGCTGAAATTCCCTGTGATCCAAACTCTAATTTATCATCAGTTTCTTTTTTAATCCACTCAAGTTTTCCCAGTTAACTCTGCATAATAATTTCATTTGAAATGGAAATGAAGCAGAGGGCTTTGAAAACAAACATTACCCAAGGCAGACAGAGGGATAGAAAAATTATTTAAATCGGTGCATTGCAGCTTTGCAGCAACAATTCCAAGTGATTTACTGAGCAGGACACAGCTGAAAACTGACAAGAATCTGACAAAAAATTAGTATTTTTATATATATTTGTGGGTGCATATGCATATAATACTTGACATTTAAATATTATAACTCAGTGCTTCAAATTTATATTTTAGGAGGTGAATTAATTTCAAATAACTCCACAGGGCACTGTGGGACTTGTTGGTTTGAGGTTTCTCTTCTCTCCAACCAGCCAGAGCTTACTGTGAAAACACCGCTAGTGGGAGGAAAAATAGATTTATGAGCTGTTAAACAAAGCAGATTTTATTTTATTTTATTTTATTTTATTAGGACCTTGACTGGCAATGAGGAAATTACTCTGTGGTTTACAGGCACAGATCTGATTGTTTCTCAGACAACACTAAAAGGGGGAGAGGAAAACTTTGCAAGAGACCATGGATCTAGGATTTTTTTTTTTTTCCAGTCTTTTAAGAGTTTATAGAGAATCCTTTCATCCATTTGGGGACCATATCTTAATATTTACTAAGATAAGATTTTCAATTTCCTCCAACAACTCGCTTTTTGAATCTATTTTTGGCATAAAACTTTGCAGCCTGTTTACCTGTGTATGCTGTAGAAAATACGGAACACTCTGTACTTCCAAATTTCAAGGGCTGAGTTTTCCAAATCGTCTAAAACCATTTACAATTTGCAAACACAGCTATGGAAATATGGAATATTCCTTACATGGAACCACCCTGGGAAAGGTGGATTTACCACAGATTATGTCCAGAATATATAATATTTTAAGACCTTTAGAGGATTATGATTCATGCCAGACTTTGTGCAAGACACTCCAAAATTACCTAAACCTCTTCCTTCTTATTAAAAAAAGTTCCTGAAATGAATAATTTGGAAGAACTTCCTGATGTTTAAAAAGCAAATTTCTGCTGGCAGAAACAACCAATGGTTACTAAAATTTGAGCCAAAAGCTTTAAAAACTGTTTATTGCAATAACTAATTTAAATTCTTTCTTTTCCTCCTAATGATGCCTTTAATTTAGTTGAATAATAAACACCTTAATCACAGTACCCACATTCCATTTTAGCTTTATGGGTGAGATTTGATTTTAAATTCATAAATGAATAACCTGCTATTAAAGGTGACAGATTGTCAGCACTATAAATTCTCGTTCATCCAGTTAAAAAACAGTAATTTACAAACAAGGGAGCTGTGCTTTAATCTCATTTGGAAGCCTGACAATAGGAACAAGAATTTAATTGAAATTAATCTACGTTTTGAGACTGTGGCTTGCATTTCTGAAGATGCTTTTTAACAAATTCTGTGGTTCCTGTCGAATTGGCTTCAGTGGCACAAAGCAGATTTGGACATCTGAGCTGGAGGTGAATCTATCACAGTTTCTTACCAGGTGAAAATGTTTTCCCCTCTTTTTTCATTTCCTTCACTTTAAAGATGGAAAGTTGGAAATTTTACTGCTGGGGAAAATTTTTCATCGTGCTAAATTAAAATTATGAGGAAAAACGCAAAGGTTAAGAGCAGCCTAATTGTGAATTAAGGTTAAATTTTAGATTTTAGGTAAACAAAAAGCCACTTCAGGAGAGAATCTCAAAATAAAATTCACGTGATCAAATCAAGCTAATTTATGTAACACTGATTAACAAATCCATGGGAGCCTCTTGCAAGCCCAGAAGAGTGATTACAGAAAAAACCACCAAGAATTAATATTTAAGGAAAGCTTCCTAGGAAAACACTGAATTTCTTCGTTATTGGGTGTGTTATGGCAATAACAGAAACGTTTATCGCAGAGCTGCTCTCCCTGTGAGCAGGATGAAATCACTGCACCCAACTGCAATGATTGCTGTCGTGGGGCTGCCCTCGGTTTTGTCTGAAACACCCCAAAGTTTGGGCTGCTGCTTCCCTCCGAATCAGGCCCAAACCCCCCAGACACGGTTGTTTTATCAAGGTAACAGGTTCAGTTACTTCTCAGTGTTTAGCAGCCCATAAAATCACACCTACTGGGGGAAGTGACACTTCTAGGAGAGTTCCATAAAAGGAAGGTTGACTCGAAGCCTGTTTAGGCCCAGTGGGTTTTGAATTTGGTGCCATTTACCCATGAAACGCTAAATATACACGTTTTAAAAAGGATCTCTCCATAGGCTGTGCAGGATGAGCTTTATACATTCGCACTGAATTTCTCGGCTTCTTTTGACAGCTTATTTTAAAGCCCTCAATGCCACTCAAATGCATCAATTTTCCCTAACAGTTCATAAGTTATTGCAAAAAGCCTTGAGAAAAGAAAGGGTTTAAAGTGCAGGAACACACAAGAAGTTATTTCCACATTGTTTGATTTTTCCCTCAGTTAATTCCTCGTACTACAGCAAAAGCCATCGAGTGTCAGAGTCAGTTCTGCTCCTTTGCTCTGATATTTTTCGGTCACAGCAATGCACAAAGCTTTGCAGACAAGGAGGGAAAACTGGTCCTTGATCGCAGGAACTCTGGAGCTCAGAGATGATAGAACTCACTAAGTCATGACAGGAAATACACGTGGGTGAGGGGAAAGGAAAGAAAACAGTTATTTAGAATAAACAGGCATAGTTTTGTCTGTAGTGCAAGAGTTTGCTGTAAAAGCAAGGTTGAAGGGGAAAATACAATTTATTTCCGTTACTTCTGCTATTTAATAGACTGGGGGAGTGAGGGCCACAGTTTCACAGAAGTTTCCCTATTTCAGAGAGAGTTTTGAAATAAATCTCCCGGTCAGCTCCACTCCTTGCACTGTGGGGAGGCCTGAGTGTGCAGACTGAGTATTCTGCAATTTTACCGACCTAAAATGACAGCACTCAATCCGAGGTCCTGAGGAACCCCACAAAATTTTATGTAATTTTTGTTTCTAGCAGAATCACAGAGAAGGAAAGTCGGCACCATAACTGCAGGCTCTGACCACGGCACCCTGGATGGCTGCTCTGTGTTAGGTATTCACACAACATTAAGCACCTGCCTTCCCAGTGCCAGTGAATTCACCAGATCTCTGATCAAAACCCACCACTGAGAGGAGTTTTTTCCAATGACATCTATGATTAATTACACGTTAATTCGCAAAGCTGGGAAGTTCTTATCCAGCAGAAGTAAGTGTCATGAATTTGCCACAAAACCTACACGTTTTTCAGTCAATTATTGGTAACTTGGCATTTCTTTCAATAATTTCTGACCAAATTCTTGAAGAATCCACCAAGCTGCCAAAGAAAAGTGGGCAGGCATAACCCCAGTCAATTTGGGCCATTAAGCCCAGGGTTAAACCAGGCAAGAAAAACCAGTTTTAATGGGCAAGTGCCACTGTATTCCCTCACCCCAGGATCTGTGGCTCTGTCCACGATTGCCACACGCTCTGTCCCCCAGTATCAACAGAAATACCCAGTCTGGTGGATTTAGAATCAGAAATCCTGGCAACAAGGCCGGTGAAGCAGCAGATATAAACTGTGGGGACTCTCAATACAGATGGGCACTTCATAAGAATTTCACTTCAGGCAAAATTAAACTGGGTTTTATCACTCAGGGTTAAGACAGGTACAAATCAGCAGAGCTGTGTGGAGTTTGCTGCGGCTCCATCAGTTCCTACCAGAGGAGCACATGACCTGTCAGGATTTAAATCATTTAATGCATTTAAATCACTGCTTCCACGGGGTTTTTATTAAGTGATCACAGCATATGTTACTCTCCTGTCTTTAACGATAATAAATCACCAGCCTGCTGACGTGGAAACGGCAGAAGGGACAGAGCACAACACGTTAAATTTTCCATTTACTGTTGATCTCAGATGCAGCCACTGCACAGGGAAAGGTTGTCCCCAAGGGAAAACATTTGAGGATAAATCCTGAAAATATAAAATTCCCTGCAAATAGTTTGATCTGATAGCTTGGGTTATATCACCATCATTGTGGGCAGGTTTTTATACAGCGGATTAATAGAAAAATCAGGTGGAAGGGATGAAATTTAACATTCATTGAGAACAAAGGCCGAAGAACTTTGAGCCCCAGACAGACTGGAAACACTGCAAGTCAATTCAAGCAACACCAGTTCAGTCAGTAGAGCTAGAAATCAAAAAGAGGATGTTTATAAATACGAAACACAGACAGGTTTTGGATTTGGTTGCGTTGTACCCCACAGAAGTCCCTGAAAGTGTTTGAAATGTTGGGATATTTGCATAATGAAAACCACAGGAAAACTATTATTGAACTGATTTTAATTCCCAGCCTTTAGACTCTGATTCAACGCTTACTGAAGCCAGCAGGAGCCTTCCCATTTAATTCATGAGTTTAGATCAGACCTTCATGTGCAGAGATAATGAACGGGAGATAAAAAGGGTCATTTTGGGCCTCATGGCTCACTTCAAGTCAGAATTTCTAAACCAGTTCCTTCAGGTAATTTGTGCACCCCTGCAGGGAGGGCAGAGGAAGGGAGCTGCATCCAGATGAGCAGGTGAGGATAAAGCCAACCAGTGCTAAAGTGTGTTAGGAGCAGCTCACAAACCGGGTTCTTCTCAGAGAAACGCTCTTGTTTGTGTCGGCCCAGCTCGGGTCACAGCCCTGAACTTTACCATTTACACACTGGAGTATCTCAAGCCTGACTTTGCAATTTCAGGCTGAAAAATGCATCTCTCAAACCATCAGGTTGTGTTCGACCACCAGAATAAACCAGCCCAGCTCCTGGTCGTGCCTAAGTGACTTCCTGGCGAGTTAAACTCGCCCCAGCTGGAGGCGCGCAGTCCCTGCGGGAAAAGGACAATTCCCGGGTTTCACACTTCCTCAGCCAACACAGAATGAACCTCCACAGATAAAATCTCTGCCTCCTGTGCTGGTTTTGCCTGGGATAAAGGGAATTTTTTCCATAGTGGTTGTGTTTGTGCAGAAAACAACGTTGATAGCACAGGGATGTTTTCACTACTCCTTTTTCGGACCAGTGATAGCATGAATAAGCTGATTTTCACCTGAGTATTTCCACAAAATTTGGGTTGGTTCTTTCCATTTCTTTCCTTCCTCTCTCACAGCAGACACGGATAACTTGAAGCAAACACATTTGCAGTTAAGCAAGTCATTTTTTAACCTTTTGGGTAGATAGCACATCGCAACTCTTCTAGTTAATAACATCCCCCTAGCTATGGCACACCAGAGAGCTCATTTGGCTTCAGAAATAATTTCATTTTCCTGCCTCAGATGCAGCCCCTTGGCCCCAGCAAGTGAATTCTCTCAGGCAAATCTTGGTCTGGGAGCCTTCTCATCAAACCCCAGCAGGAAAGAGCCTGATTTCAGTTTAATATATCCAACAAACGTAACTGGTGGCATTTGTATTGTCACTGCCTCCCTAAAATCCCCTGTTCCTGAGCAGCTGCAGGTGGGGAGAGGCCGCCCTGCAGGGAGGGAGCTCCTTTAACGGGGCCATTTCTTCTCCCTCACTTTTACAATATTGATTCCATTGCTGTGGAATCATCTGTGAGCTGATCCAGAGTCAGGGTGATGTATTACCCTGGGGCACGTACAGCTTTGTGTCTCTTCAGCTCAGGAGTTCTACTTTTACCCAGCTGCCCTTCTCAAATATTTGCATTTATTTTGAGGGCAGTCCGCAGGTTTTCACTGCCTGGGAACTTTAAAACTCAGATTCTGGGCTGACATGAAGCAGTTGCCAGAAAAAGTCACCTGCACCTGGAGCACTTGTGAGAGAGCAACAAAGGGAGTCACAGAGATGAAAACTCAGCCTCTGTGTGACCCAACCCCATCTGAGGGTCAGGGACCTATGGATCTCCACCCGTACAAACGGGAGGCTCTGATGGACACAATCTCAAGGATTTTTCACTCCCCCGTCCCTTTGGTGAGCAAATTTCCAAGTGTTTGGGCACATTTCATCCCAATCACCCCCGTGCCACGTGTGTGACAGCCCAGCAGCACCGACTTCAGCTCTTCCTCCAGGAAATTTGTTTCATAAATAACTTTAGAACATAAGGACATTAAAATCATTGGTGTTTACATGAAAAGTAATTGAATATCAATCAAAACACACTGGCAACCTCCTGACAGCTCCAGTCCTGCTGTAATTCATTGAATTAATCAAGCCTTGACACTGTGATGTGTTATTGCAAGGGCTGAGGAAGGAGCAGGAAATTACAAAGTTAAGAAAACAAAAACACCAAGATTTTTTTTTTACTTCACTGCATGTGAAACTTTCCAGTGGAGGAGAAAAAGGCCATGAAAATGCTGCCATAGCTCAGGCTCAGCTAATCTGTATTTCAGCCAAAAAATCCACTAAAATTACGGTGAAAGGATTGCATCAGGCACGCCTTGACTTAATCAAAACAAAAATGACATTATGGCACCTGCACAACCTTAGAGCACACCTGTACTACCTCCTCGGGCTCTTGATGTGTCCCTCATTCCTCTATGAGGGGAAAGACCAAATTAACTATATTATATTGATTTTCCTCTGTTTCTGAATGGACAATCAGCAAGGGAGTCCAGTGTCCCCAGCGCTGCAGACTGAAATAATCTCTTTTCGTTGGCTACAGGAAAACTTTGAAAGACACAGCCAGGACGAGGTTTGCACAAATTCTACCAAACCCCACTCATGTTTGATCAGCCCCCGTGGCTCTTTAGAAGTATTTCAGCCACAGAACATCTACATTTTAAACCCCACTCTGAGCAGCACCGTGTGGAGGTGATCACCGAGTTCCTGCTTTATTCCAAAACCATCGCGGTGCTGACCAGGGGGTGTGGGCAAATATTCACCTGTGGGCAGGGATTCACAGGATTCCTTCTGCACGGTAAAGCAAAATTACCTAAAACGGGTTTTTGCATACCAGCAAGCTAACTCCTGACACCTCTAATCCCCCAAGAGATTTCCCAGCATCAGCTGGTGGAGCTGTTCCAGGGATTCTTGCTGCAGGATCCAACTCCAGCCACTGGATCCGGTGCTCACGAACAACTGCGGAGCCCGAGAAGCCTTTGGAAGCACAACAACCCCTTCCATCACGCAAATGTGTGTTCAGTGCGCGTGGCAACCTGTCCCTAAAATAAATGGGTCACTTAGGAGTACAAATAGGCACCTATATAATCAAAATCGTCTTCATTCCAGCACTTTAGAGGCATGCAAACACCACGGAGGATGTTTTCCTTCTGAGGCTGCCCATGCTAGGAGGAGAAAGCGCTGAGAAAAAGCTCTGCTGTAGCGAGCATTTGCAGAAAACCACAGGATATTCTTCCCCACTTCCTCTCCCCTCTGCTTCTGTAGCACAAAGAAAAGCAGGTAACCCCGGAGCCATCTGCTGAAAAGGTGCCAGCAGCTCGGGGAGCAGGAGGGGGATTCTGCCATGGGATCTTTCCTCCCCAAATGACCTTCCTGAGAAACGCTGACACTCCCAGCAGCTCCAGCCCGGTGCTCTCCTTGCTGTTTTCTGACACTTTGCATCTAGAGAAAGGGGGGAAACGGCCAAGCAGGTCTCAATTTCTGAAAAGGAGAAGGTTTTAAGACCAGCTGGCAAAGTGCCACAGTTGCTCAGGAGAAGAAGAAAAGATATTTTAAACCTCACACTCTATTCCCCGGCTGCAGCAAGGAATATAAATACCTTCTCCTCAAGGGCTCTGGCAGAAGATATTATTTTACTCCACTTAGATTTGTTTTTAAAAAAATGAGCTCGGTGAGCAGATGTTGAGTTTACCCCAGTGGAAAATGAAGTCTGCTTTTTACCCACACAACAAATCCAGGCACTCTAAAATCAGAGCTGACAAAGCTCCCCTGAAGTTCCGTGCTCTGCTCTTCACTGCCTTTTGTTGCACCCGTCATTACGATCCAAATTAGATTTTTCCAGTCCTCCTCCCATTTGCTCATCCAGGTGGAAACACCACATGCCTGATTTTTAAATATGCTTTTCCCCTCTTTATTAGAAACAGTGAATTTTATACTCAAAAGAGTAAGAAAAAAAATCTGCAATAGGTTTTCAATTGAGTGGAAATAATTTGTTCTGCAGTCCTGAACTGGTTTCCAGAAAGTGTCCTGCTTTTACCTCATGAAATGTTCGAGTTGTGGACAAGTCAGAAAGCAAATATTTAGAGCAAACAGGCCATTTAAATAAGATATTTAGGGAGCTGTGAACTACGACTTGGGGAAGAACTTTATGGCTGGGAAATCGCAACACCAGCACTGGGACAGGAGGGAGGGGGGTCTCAGGCAATCAATCAACGCTGGATTTCCCCTTCTCCTCCGGGCAGGAGGAGCCTGGAAAAGCAGGGATAACCACGGCACTTCCCAGCCCACCCTGTGCCTCCTCTGCCTGTGTTTTCCAAGGCAGCGCTTTGTAGCGCCAGGATTTTGGAGGCAGAAATTCAGGAGAAGTTCTGCTCTGGAGGGATATTCCAGACCAAAAAAACTTCTCACGTGCTTGCCTCCCACTGCAATTAACTGGATTCAGTGCCCCACACGGCTTTTTCCTCTTGCTATTCTCACATTAAATATCCAGATCTTGAGTCCCCTTTTAACACCCTACATTGAAACCCGCACTAGCAAACCTTCCCATCACTGGGGGCTAAAGCAGTCAGAGGCACGGCAGCGGCTCCTCCGCACACCGCGACTGGATCCAGACCCTGATTTCCTGGGAGTTCAGCTTCGTGCACGACTCAGGGTGAACCAGACTGGGAATTGTTAATGGGGTTTTAGATTTGAGTGAAACCTCCACCTGCACATCGTTTAGAGATCTTTGCTGCACCAAGCATCAAACAGCAGCAGAGAAAGGCTGAGGTGCAGCAGGGCTGGGGCAGAACCCTGAAATGGTAGAAGGTGGAGAACAGGGCACAGAAGGTGTTTTCAGGAGCTCGTTCTCATCTCCAGCTCACACACAGACAGGGCAATGATATTTAATACTCAAACCTCAGTAATATGTTCAGCAGCAATTCCTAAAAGAAATGGCTTTTTCTGCAGCAACAATAAAGCCAGCTCCCTTGGGCAAGAGGAAATAAAATGCTTTTGTTCATCTAAAATATGAGCTGTGAAAATAAATAGTTGTTCCATGCAGAAAATGTCATTCAGAAGAAACCCTGCACTTTCCTTTTGATGGGATATTGAACATCACCCTGGCACTGTCTGAGCTCCCTGCCCAGCTCCCCTCGCCCCACAGACACCACTTGGTTACACACATTTTGTTTTATTAGTCCTCACATGCAACACGAATCTATTCCCGCCTGGTAATTAATTACTGTTACATATTTGCACAGCGCCAGAGTCTCCTCAGGGGAAAGGCTCTACTACATACTTAAGAAGTAAATTTATGTGTGCTTATGTAGATGGACCCTCTGGAATAATTTCTGTTTTGCGGGGATGATTTGTCAGTCAAACACACTTGAGTGGATTTTTATTTTCCAATGCAGGAACAATATCCACAAAGTCAGACACACTGAGAAATAAACCCAAAATAACGTGATATGCCTTGAGAGCTCAAGGAACAATGCTGCCTTCAGGTATTCAGCACTAAAATAGGAATCAATCAGATCCATCCTTTTAATCTACTTCCCAGAAGCTGGAGCAGGTTGTTGGTTTGCCTGCTTTGAGCAGCGATGTTCCGGCATCTCCAGAGTGAGAGAGCTCCAAGATAAGGGGCCTTCCTTTACTCTCACAGCTCTAATCCTGCAGATGTAATTCAGACTCCTGCCCTGACTCAAAGCACACCAAAATTAGTGCAGGCTTTTCTCCGGCTGCAGACGAGGCTGCTGAAGTCGCCTGTCTCCCCGCACGCACAGTGGCTGCCTAAGGAGTGGAACTAATACAGTTTAAGGGTGCATAATTCCCATTCACGTCAGAAAGGATGGGACTTCTATGGAGATCAACATCTCCTGATTGCCTGGCTAATCACTGCCTGCCCACTCCAGAGGCAAGGGAAATAAATATTTTTCCTGGGAGTGAATAACTTCACATGTGACAGCTGAAGTGACAGAAGCTAATGGGGAGAGCAGCATTTCGGTGGAGGGGTGATGCTGAGGACCCCAGACCCTGCTGGATTCAGGAGCAACATTTCCAGATGGGAGTTAAAGTTTGATTGAGGCAACATTATAAATTATTTTTAAAATAGGTTTTACCTCTGTCCAGGAGCAGCAGGAGTGGAGCAGCTCTGCAGAGGGTGAGAGCACAAAGGGACAACGCAGCAGCACCTTCACAGGGATCCCCAAACAGCTCCAGCAACAACCCAGGAGGGCAGCAGCACCTGGGATCCAGAGGCAGAGGAGGCTGAGCAAAGAGCTGCCCACAGC
Organism: Struthidea cinerea; assembly: GCA_013397865.1. NCBI lineage: Eukaryota > Metazoa > Chordata > Aves > Passeriformes > Corcoracidae > Struthidea > Struthidea cinerea. The sequence goes on along the minus strand of VZTI01005823.1, from coordinate 1,460,769 downwards.
AGGCAAAAACACCTCCTGGAAAGCCCAGGGTCTGCCCTAAATGTGGCTGTGGGGCCCGGGGTGGGTGGGCAGCCCAGGTGATCCTGGCCAGGGCAATGAGAGCCCCACCTGCACAGGGTAAGAGCCTTGATATGTGTTGCTTTTACTGAAGTTTTGACCCTTAATTTAAGACAAAAATTTAAAAAAATAATAAAGCCAAGCCCCTCTTTATGATGGAGTATTTCGATATCCTCAAACATTTACTCTCTTTATTATCTTTAAAATAGTTCCTTTTTTTCTCTACATTTTCATGCTTGATATCTCCCTTAAAAACAGATCCAGCATTTCCACAAAATATCCTGGCAGCACCCAGGAAAGGCAAACAGCCTCTCCATGAACCCAAACTGGGTCTCATTTCTGAGTCCCATCTGTCTGCCAGTGCTGAGAGAGGCCATAAATACCCAGCACATTTCTGAGGACACCCAGGACAGTGTTGGAGCTGGCAGGTCTCCATAACTCACCCTCCACAAAACACTTCCCTGATGCCCCCAGGTTTGTTCCAACAGGGCTGAACAGGAGCAGGAGGCACTTTTGGAGAGCAACAGCTTCAAAATGTTGGGAGAAAAGTTGGGCTGGAGTTGTTAAAATCCAATCCCGAGGTCTCAGGACACTTCACCAACCCTGGGGGACAAGGAACTGCCCTACCCAGAGCATTCCCGCACAGAGGGGAACAGGTTACCCTGAAAGCAACCAAAACTGAAAGGAAGAAAGGGGAAAATCCTGCTTGGAATGACAAATCTCTCTGTAAGGAGCAGGGCTCTGGCTCGGCTCCATCCTCGCCGCAGCCCTCGGGTCCCAGGCTGCTCTGGTGCAGAATGGAAGAGTCAGCACCTCCTGCCTTGCTCCGAGGTGACACAGGGAATTTCACCATCCGCTGCGATTGTTTGGAGCTCACAGGAAAGGGATCAGCAACAGGAGGAATGTCTGGCCAAGCGATTCTGCACCTTGCATCTTGGGGAAATAAATTTGTGTGCATTGGCAGGACAGTCTGGGGTCTGTTCTTCTGATGAAGGATGACATTGCCCTCCAAACTCTACTTTGCAGAGGTATTTGAATGGTTCCATAATGGAAGAGAAGTGGGGAGTGGATGGTGAGAAGTGTTCCAACATAACCCCTAAACAGAGCAGGCAGGTGGGAGCCTCACCAGAGAGCATCTCTCGTTTTAAACCCCAGTGTCACAGCTTTGAGCAGTTGTCTCGCCTTGGTTAATCAGAGAGTCAGAATCACCTGCTTTTATTTTTCTGTCCCAGCATATTGGGGTTTTAAATGTTTTTTTATTTCCTGTTTGCAGTGACAATTTAACATCTATTTTAACCACGGCTACATCCCCCTACCGAGAATAATTGAAGTCGCAGCTGATTTTGGTAGTCAGCAGTTCGCTGGCTCCAGAGCAGTATCTCAGCACACCTTCTGCTCGCATCTCATGGTTTCACTGCCGAGCAAAGGGAGTCAGGAATATTGGCTCTACAAGCACAGGTGTTATTAAATCACTGGCACCCTGCAGATTTCCATGGCTTACATTGCTTTTCATCCCTTTGGCTAAATTGCCTCATTCCATGTTTGACCATGGGCAAAAACAAAGTGCACACTACGGGCACAGCAGAGACCAGGAGTGTTTAACTCAAATATATTAAATTCCCTGTGTGGTATTTACAAATCTTTATTCCCTTTCTTTTCTCCAGGCTGGGTCCCCTCCAGCTCCCTCAGCCGCTCCTCACAGGACTCACAAATCTTGTTTATTTAAAATAACGAAAAAAAGTGCAAAACACAGATATCTGCACAGTCCATTCCGGCAGGAGAATCCAGGATATTCCTGCCTGTCCTGCTCCAGCGGGAATGACTAAAGGCTCTCATCAGGAATGGCACAAATACTTGTAGAGCCAGGGATAGTTTATAGCCAGCACTGCTCGGGCTGACAGCTCCGAATTCCCTCTGGGTGCCTCCCTGACGGAATGAATCCTATCTTCCATCTCTGCTGGAGGAGAGGAAATGGATATTTAAGTTACCAGCGCGTTCTGCGGACTTTCACCGTCACTAGGAGTGAAATAACGGGAGGAACTGGCTGTGCTGGTTCCAGCAGCTCTCAGGGCAGTGCAGCACAGGGCAGTGCAGCCCATTCCCTGAAACCCAGACCCTGAGGAACTCTGAGTGCTCCTGGATGTTCATCCCCGCTGGGCTCCTGCGGAGCAGCAGCACTGGAGAAGCCTCTGGCAGAAGATCCCCTCACCAGGAGGCTGCACCGGGTTTTAAATGATTTAATCTCTGCAAAAAGCCTGAGCAGGGGGAGAAATGCACCCACTGCACCGCAGCCTTTCCAAACGCGGTGCCAGAGGAGCCACATCTTGTTGGAGGAGTCAGGAGATAAATGCTGGCTGTGGGCTGCTGGAAGGAGCCAGCAGGATCTAAAGCTTTCCACCCTGAGTGGAAATCGTAAGAGATGACTTTTGTGCCTCCTTGCTGCTGCCAGAGACAAAAGCTCTTTGCTAAGAGGAATACAGCACAGGGCAAACATCCCAAACACAGAGACACCAGCTGGGGCCTGCCCCCGGAGAACAGCAGGAATTTCCAAACTGTTGTGCTTTGGTTTGGTTCTGTGCCACGCAGACCAGGGCTTGCTGAAATCCAAGGGATTCATCCAAACCTGGGGCAAAAGGTTCAGGTCTCAGGCGCTGGTTTTGAACACGCCAGAGATAAGAAGCTGTTGTCTAAGAAGGGGAGAATTTGGGCTCTGAGGTAAAATTAGTGAAGACTCCTCAGGCAGTGCTGGGAGGACAAGGCCAAGGTTTCCCTCAGAATTCTCTGGGTGCCAGGAAGGAGGGAAGCAGGAAATCGCTGCATCTTGGGAAAGGGACATTTTCTGGCACTGTGAGCTTGTGCACATCCTAGGATAAAAGTTGTACCTGGCACAACCAGTGTGTTACAACAGAGGATTTTTCTTTCTTCTCACACGTCCAGCTAAAAGCTGCACTGCAGGAATTGCACATCCCTGGCATGTCCGTGCTGTGTCCTGCTTCCCACAATTTCTCCTGCTCCCAGGAGAGTGGCAGCTGTAACTCTGCCCGCCTGGCAGCCCTGACAAGGACAGGGAAAGCACTCTGGGCTCCAAAGAAAATGGGTATTTAATTAAAGCAACAATAAAGCCCTTCCCTGCAGCAGCCAGATGGGGCCCAGCATCGTATTTCTCCTCATTCCTTAAATCATCTTCTGGAGAGGGAGTGAGGAAGATTGAGCACAGCTTTATATCCCACATAAATCCCGGGGAGCACCTCCCCAGGGCCCTCTGAGTGAATTATCAGGTGGGAGCTCCCCAGCACCCGCCTGTCCCTACATGGATCTTCCAGCAGAAGGGGAATTCATGCCTCAGTCCTTCCCTCTGCAGAAAACCCCTGGAATTTTGTGGGAAGTTGATCTCTGAGCCCATGGTAAACTCAGCTGCAGATCGGTCAGTGTGTTTGAACAGCGAGGTGCTCTGCCCTGAAAAACCTTTTATTTGGGTATTAAAAGACTGCTGAGGTCTGTCTAAAATCTCTTTTCCAAGCTGGGAGTCAGTCAGATGAGTCCTCAGGAGCTGGTTCCTGGAGCCTTTTCTGCAGGAACAACCCAATGTGAGGCATTTATTAATGGCTTTCAAATGAACTTTCAGCTCCCCTTTAGCCTGGACTTCAGAACCATTCTGAAATTAAATATAACGAAGCAGACAGCTGGAAAAATAGACCATATTAATACTAATAAAACCCCTAATAGACACCAGACTGCGAGGCCATTAAAATTCCAGGCATGGCCAGGAGAGCAGGATGCAAAAATCAGAGGCAACAACGAGGAAAAAGCAACTCACAGCAATTTTGAGGAGAATCTGGTGTGATTTTAGGGGCATCAGCTGCTTCTGCCTTGGTGGCTGTTCACAGACTCTGTTGTGACCCCCTGCACAGCAGAAATGGAATATAATGAAAGATAAGGAACATAAATCAGCAGTCAACTCCTTCATCAGTAACAGGTGAATGAAAGGTTTAGTTCTACACCACTTAAATTGCACCTTAATCCAAAACGCGAGTGAAACTCACACCCCAAAGCGCTTTGGATACTGGAATAGTTGTAAAGATTTTCAGAATGAGAACCTGTCCGTGGATTCTCATTCCTGCCTTCCCCTTGTTTCCTGTCTGGGTCAGACAGGGCTTCCCCCACAACCCAGGGATCTTCCCACACCAGCACAGCTGGGCACTGCTGCCAAAATTCTCCCCTTTATTTGCTCCTGCCTCGGGTTTGGCCCTCCCCCTGTGGAGGAAACCTGGGAGCCAATTCAAGTTAAATAAACAAAAAGCCCGACCCAAACAACATTCCCCAAACCTGAGGGCCCTTTGGAGCAGAGCAGTTTTCAGACTCTCCCTGGGCCAGAACAAAGATCTGAAGACAAGGATCTAAATCAAGGGGCTTCCTTTTACCCCAGTGCCCAAACGATTGTGGTTTGGGATTGATGCAGTCTTAATATCCAGCAAAATATTGGCATCTTAGGAGCTGGTCAGACCAGAAAGCTGAGTTTAGGCTGCCCTGGGGGAAAATCTTTTGTCCAGTGCAGGGTGCCAGAAGAGCAGGTGGTGGGCAAGTGGTGGATTTCCACGTCCAAAATCACAGTTCCTCAATAAACCCTATTTTTGGCCTTAAAAACAGCGACTGAATTAGAACACAACAGCTGGGTCTGTGTAAACTCATCAATGTAAACCGATTTTTGAGGCTTTCAGCCATCAGTTCTGAGGATCAGGCCCGTTTTAACCCTTCTCTTGCTACCAAGTCGCACATGAGCATGAGACTGAAGAGAAAAGATCCCTGCAGGCTCCACCTGTGCACCTGGATCAGCTGAAACAAAGACACTGCAGAAGAGACCTCTGAGCAAGGAAAGGAATAAAACAAAAGCGATCAGAGTGTGTCTAACCTTCCGAGATAATTAAACTCTAATTAAGCATTCTGTTCTCCCTTTGAACCACAGATCACACGACTGGAGCAACTTTCCACAAGGATTTGCCAGTCACGTGTGGCGAAGGAAAAGCAACTTCCAATTGATTTTGTTCCACTGTGTGAATCACCAGATTGGATAATACATGGGGCAAACAAGTACTAGAAACAACAGACCCTCCCCAAACAAAGATAAATGGAATTTTTACTCCATCTATTGCTGCTCCAGGTGGATCCTGGCCTTGGATCGATCCTCCCTGGCTCACTGCAAAAGGTCAGCAAAAGTCTGCCCCAGCAAAAATTTCAAATTGCAAATATTTGCTGCCTTTCTGGAGAGAGAAAAGGATGGATTTGGTTGGATTCCATTCCGGGGTCTGACTACACAGAATTCCTCTAATCCTACCCCCATTACAATGAAAAGGCCCATGAAATCTTCATTTTGAGGCAAATGTATGAAGAAAAGGGCAGGTTACTCATGAGCCCACTGGAGACTCCAGAGCAGAATTCCCGAGCAGCTCCAGCTGGGAGAGGTCCCTCCAACTCCTCCTCTTTCACAGCTGGCAGAGGAGCTATAAATCCAATTTTGCCACCTTTTCCCTCCTTACAATGCAGGACAGCATTTATCTGTTATGTAGGTGCACCTTAGAGGTGATAGCTCATTAATCCTGGCTGGCTCTCAGCTGAGTCACTCCACATGAAGGACAAATTAGTATTTATGCAACTATTTACTCCAGTTTTATGAACAACAGGTTTTCTGTAGCATGTGGTCCATACACAGCTTATCTCGTTGTGTAACGTACTCCTTACTCAGTCAAAAAGATACAATTTTATGAGCAAGTGAATTTCCCTCAGTCATTTTATAGAATCCTTTATCCAGTCATCCCGAAGTACAGGCAATATCTGATTAGAAGCTGTAATTTGATAAGGGCATGATTTTAAACAGTTCCTACAAACAGCATGCCCACCTCTGTGGTGGAGAACAGCAGATTTGTGAAGTTCACAGCAGGATATAAAAGTGTAGGACACAAGGTTAGGGAAAGTCAGCCCAGAAATCTGGGAGACAAAACTGTGGCAGTTGCCAGATTTTAACTGTGGCTTGGGTGCAATTCTCAAAAAAAAAAAAACAAACCCTAATCAAAGCATCTTGATGAGCACAGGTAATTAAATCTCGTTTTTATGTGTCCTTTAACACATAATTTGTCCAGTAGGACCAGATGCTTCCCTGCACTGTTTTATGTGGTCCTCATCCCATTGTTTGTGAAAATGGCAGGACTTTTTCTGCAGGATTGTCCTGGGGACTGCAGGTGTGTCATTCCCATCGTTAGGATGGGGAAAATTAAGTGCCACAGAATCATGGAGTGGTTTGGGTGGGAAGGGACCTTAAAGATGATCCAGTGCCACCCCCGCCATGGGCAGGGACACCTTCCACTGTCCCAGCCTGGCCTTGGACACTTCCAGGGCTGGGGCAGCAAAGAGTGACGGAGAAAATGAGATCCAGGCTGGAAATAGCGCCTGGAACACCGGGCCCGTGTGGGCATTGCGGGATTCCTCACCGGAGCACGCGAACTGCTCCCGCACCACGCGATCCCTGCGGGAACAGCCCCGCGCTCCCTCCGTCCCCCCGTGCGGCAGCCAGGGGATGCTGGAAGGAGCCACAAAGCAGGGAGAAACCCAGCGTGGAACATTTGGGGGTTTTCTGTCCCAGCCCCAGTCCCGGGGCGGTCCCGAGCGCCGGGGAGCGGCCGCGGATCCATTCCCAGGACAAGGCTGGCATCCCGCGGCAGCCGCCGGCATCGCGCCCCACGGAGCCGGGAGCGCTCCCAGCTACTCCCCATTATTCCCTGCCCCTATTTTCTCACACCCTACAACTGGAAAGCCAAAAATTCATTTCACCAGCGCGAAAAAACTAAGGGTTTTTTTTTGTGATGGCTTAGAGCAGATGAGCCCCTCCCTCCTTTTATCTGCGAGATTCCCAGAGTGTTTAAAAGCTGGGAAAACACTCATGGACAAACCAACCACCCTGAATGCCTCAGCACCTAACTCCCTACATTTGGATTGTCAAGAAACAGAACCCACAGGCAGTAAATGCTAAAGAGGAAGCAACAAAACCAAACTTTTCCCTGGCATTTGTAAATCCACGCAGGAAGAGTGGAGCAATCAATAGAGCCAAGGCCCGGCTTCTAATGAGAGCCTTGTGTTTGAAAACAGCTTTTCTTTGAACACTACAGGGCTCGTGGTAGTGGCAGAATATTCCCTAAAAATCAGAGAATGCTTCATTAGCGTTCATGGAAACAGCAGATCAGCGTGCCCTTGTGAGAGTTAATGAGTACACAGAGATTTCAGGTCCTGTCCCCTGATCTCAGCGCCTGAGGCTGCAGGGTTGTTAAGCACTGCCCACAACTGCTCAGCAACAGGGCTCAGATACAACCCGCACTGAATTAATTTCATCTGTGTGATCACTGAAATTAATGCCAATCTGGCTGCAAGTCACAGACTTCCAAGAGATGCTCACCCACTTAAATATTAATGATGCTTTTCTGCTGTAAGGTGTAAGGGAAAGGAAAGCTAAACACTCACAATTATGGCAGTAAGCATTGACAGCAGTGCAAGCTGGAAAAATAAAGGTGTTTCACTCTGACAAGTGCTAAACCAACCCACTTCAATCACTGCCCTCCCTCAAGGAGGCAAAAATTGCTTTATTAAATCTTGGTCAAGCAAAAATGGAGGATCTACTTTATTTAAGAAAAAAAAAAAATGTTTGAACCGTGATAAAAATACCTCGAGGTCTTGAGTGACTTCTGGCAAGTCCTGGTGTACATTCATGTGCCTTCATCCCTTTAAATGGAGATGGAGATGATGTGACCCATCCCATTTCTCCCAGCAGCACCAGGATTTATTTCCAGCAGTTGTGTTGCCCTCTGTGCTGTTTAAATCACTCCACTCGCATTTTGTCACCTGCAACAAAAACATCTACGGAAAAGAAATGCAATGGGAAGTCTTGATATTAGATCTGTATTTTTCTTCCCCAATGTATTTGATTCCAAGACTTTAGGATCCCTACCCACTGAGTTCTGCTGCAGTCTGGATCCTCTTCCTCTACCCGCTGTGCTATTCCAGTTTGCTGGCTCAGACCTGCTCAAAAGCTGGAATAACATCTTAGCATGGATCTGAAAAGTGGGGTGAGCAGCTCCACTCGTCCCCTGTGATCCCTTTTTCTCCTTCCCCTAACACATAACCTTCTGTCTCCACTGTTCTGTCCCGCAGGGTGGATTTTGTGCCATGAAAGGGTCCAGGGGTGTGGCATTTCTGTGAGGCGTTCAAGAAAGAACAAGACTGAAGGATATAAAAAAGGCTGTGCTGGACTGCAGTGGAACAATTGAAACCAGTCTGTAAATTGTTTTTTATTCTCCTTTTTACACAGAGCCCAAGCTCAAAACCCCTCTGTGAGGGGCTGTTATTGTGGAGGGTCCATGTGCAGGGCAGAAAACAGAGACAAGGAGTTCTCAGGATCCACGGGCAGCACCTGGCAGCCAGCTCCAAACACAGGCAGCCCTTGCCTCAAAGCCATTCACTCCAGGAGCAGCAATTCCCTCATTCCTTCAGCCTTCTGAGTCAGAAGATATGCAGAGATAACTCAATGTGCTGGCACCAAAAATTAAACCAAAGCAGCTCCTCGATCCTGTGTCATACAGTAACTCAAAGCAAAGTGGATTCCAGGCTGCTTTCCCGGCCTTGCCAGGCAGTTTCACTGGAAAGAATAATCTCAGAGCTGGTTGATTTAATGACCCTTCATTTAAAGGCCAAGGTTAGAGTGGCTTTTTTTTGTCTTCTTTGTAATAGGAGTGTTCAGCCAGAGATAGGTGTGTTCTATCAATCACTGCATGAGTGAAAGGTGAATAAAAGCATTTACTGAACTGTCATATCCCTGATAAAACAACAGCTGCTGCCAGCTCGGGAGGGAATACATTAGCAGAAGTAAACCTGGGAGATAAAGAGCTATTAGTCACAACATGCCTTTCAATCCCTGCTTGTGTGAGCAGTTCAGCTCTGGAATGAACATAATCCTTATTTACAATAAATTAAGCTCATCTTTGCACTGTGGGGTACCTTCCACAGCGATGGCAGATTGATTTTATTTCCTTCAGAAACACATTTACCTTCACCACAGCCAGGGTTTGGCTTCCCTGAGAGCCTCCCTCCCCTCCAGCTCTGTTCCTACAACACTCCTGCACGTGGAAATCCAACATTTACCTTTTGCTGTTTTTAACTCAAAGCCCCAGACCCATCCTAGAAGAAAATTAGCTTGTGCTAATTGAATGACAAAAAACACTGCACCACAAACTAAGTGGGACTTCGTTTTTATTTTCAATGTTTACAGAGATGGAAATAAATACAGGAAAGAGGAGATTCTTTCAAAAGAAATCAATCAAGTCTTCAAACAGGAAAAACTGTATCCAAGAGCTGCTTCAAACTGGCCACCATTCCAGAGATCAGGAACAGGGTAACAATAACGGGAATAACTCAAGGTAAGCATTGCCACGAACCAGGGTGACACAGCGGCGAACACACAGCTGCCAGGAGACAAAATAACCACACTACAGCAGGAGTCGCACGTATTTACAACAACCCCATCATACAAAACCAGCGGGAAGTGCTTAGGGAGTGATTTCTCCTCTGTCCAGCTGTAAGATATAAAAGATACACCAGAGGGTTTGGTGGTTTGGTTCCTCTCTCCAATATCCACGGAAGAGTTTCCGCTTTTGGCGAAGTTTAAAAAATCCTTTGTATTGCAAGAATTTTTCGTCCAGCCTGAACTTGTCTGCGTTTCCATCCTTGGTTACCATCGTCGCTGTCAGCCACTGGGGCAGTTGGTCAGAAGACAAAGAGTTTGTAAAGTTCTTCCCAGATCTTTATCGATGCTCTGACCTGTAAGCTGGAAAAGTGTCCGTGCGGTGGAGCTTCACCGGGCTGGAAACGTCTTCATGAAGCCAGATGGAAAAAACAGAACAGCCCCAGTTACACACAGGCACCTCAGTCAGTGATCTACACACAGGAATATGGGAACTAGGGATTAATTAAATAAATCGATCCCTAATTAATCTGCTGCTCCAGCTCAGAAATATCCACGCAGATTTTCCTTACCTTCAGAACAGAAACTTGTACAAAGCAAATTCTTTTTTTCAAAGTCATGACTTTCATTTAAAATGCAAAAACGCTCTTTTAAATCCCTTTTTTCCCAGTCTAACAAGCAAGATATTTTTCTAGTTATAAAACAAGTGGTTTGTACTCATGCAGCCAACTTCTCTCATGCCAGCTCCATGCCGAATTCCTGAACTCAGCCCTGGTTTAGTAAAGGGCTCCGTGGAAGGGCACAGTAAGGCCAATGCACAGCCTGTGCCACCAGCAGCTCCTCCTCCCATGCCCTCATCCACGGAACAACTCTGACAGGCATGGAAGTGCTGCTTTCATCCTTCATCCCGCCCCTGGATGGAGCTTTCCGTGTGCTGCCTGCCCCCTCTAGCGTTGGAAAGAAAGAACCAGGAAAAACATCTCCTTTAAGGCTTTTTTTTTTTTTTTTCCCCCCTGGTTGGGGTTTTTAATTCTGAAAACAAACACAACTCCACGGTGCTGACTTCGGCCCAGCTCCTCTGAGGTCTGAGCATCTCCTGCTCCAGGTGGGGCAACCAGCACAGCGGTGCTGCACGGTCAGGTGCTGCAGCTCCCCCTCTCCCGGGAGCCTGGAGCTCAGATTGGAACCCTCTGAGATACCCGGGGGCAGAGCTGCTCCCCCAGAGCCAGCCTCCTCCTGTGGGACCTCTCGCACACCCAGCCAGGCACTCAGGAACCACTGGATGTCCCTCGGAGAGCACAGAGGGATCGCTGGGTGCAGGGAGCTGCTCCTGGAGCATCCCTCCCTCGGCATCCTGGAGCTGCTCTGGATTCTCTGGAGATGGAGGAGACACCTGCCTGCCCTGAGGCCAGGCTGCAGCGCCGTGGCAGCACTGCAGGTGCTCCACAAACAGACTTCCAGGATTATCATGGCCATTTCCTTTTAGTTCCCCCCACTGAGCTGGTTCGGGGGAAGTTTGCGGTTGTTTTGGGTGAATTTTAACAAGCACACAGAATTACAGCTGAAGGCTGCAGCGTTCTCAGCACGAGGCAGCCACCCGGGGAGAGGGCAGCCAAGCGCCTTACAGCCCGGCAAGAAAAGCCGTAAGAGCTCGGTAGCGGGTGCCCCCGAGCCTCCTCTGCTCCAGGAGAAACACCCCCTGCTCCCCACAGGATCTGTGCTCCAGACCCTTCCCCAGCCCTGGAGCCTTGCTCCAGCACCTCAACATCCTTCCTCAGCTGGGCACACGGCACTGCAAGTGCAGCCCGGGGCCGGCCACACCATGCCAGCACCCCCCGTGCCGGGCTGCCCATCCCAAACAAGACGTGCCCTTGTCCCCAGCGAGGCCGTGTCCCCCTCGGGGGCGGTGGCAGGGCAGGGCCCCTTACCTGGCAGGCCGAGGAGCTGCCCGGTGCTGTGCTGCCGGGTGATGTGGTGCCAGTAGGCGCTGCGGGGCAGGGGCACCACGGTGCCCAGCGACACCGCCCGCTCGCTCATCTTCAGCTGCAGCTGCAAGGCAGGACAGCAGGTCAGGGACGGGCTGGAACAGGGTCTGGGACAGCACAACCACTGCAAGAACGGCTGCTGAAGCAGCCTGAGCTCCCCCCTGCCCGGGTTAGTCTGTATGGGCACAGAGCTCTGGCCTAGGAGGACAAAAAACCTGGCACTGACAAGGAAAATGAGCCCCTGCACACTAAAATTCTCTCAGATTGGTTGTAACCATGGCTCCAAAAGGGAAGAAAAGAAAGATGATTGAAGATATCTTGGGTTGGGTTTCAAAATCAAACCTGAATAGGTCTTTGCTTTCCATTCTCTGGCCATGTGAAAGTGAGAGATACCTGGAGGAGAGGAGCCACCATTGACCAGAGTGGATTTATGCATCACTAAACAAAGAGAAAAGGGAGGAGCTGTGGATTCACTGAAAATCAGTGGTGGAAGTGTCCCAGACGTGCTCAGAGCTCTCTTTCAGCACCTCAGCAGCACAGCCAGGGTGAGGCTCCAGCCCAGGAGGTGTCAGAGCACTCCTTGGCAGCTTCACTCCAGTCCATCCCCATGGGATACTCAACTCCCTTTTCCCCTTTCTCTCTTTCTTTTCTCCTTTTCCTTGCACAGGAGCCCTCAGGTGGTCTAATCAAACCTTCCCCTCAGCCTCGTATAATCCCCCCATGGATGTGGCAGTGGTCAGGATGCCAGGAGCAAAGAGAAAACACTCACTATGGATTTCATTTCTCCCCACCACATCTCCTACCGTCCTCCTTTACCTGCCCTTTCTGTAGGTAACAGCTCAAGCTTCACTAATACAAAAATTCACACAGGGTAAGGAATTCTTGGAGACAGAAACAATACAGACAGCTTAGAAAAAAGTGCAAAAATCTGGAATGAAGCCCTCGGTGAGGTGTTCAAAAACAGCAGAAAAATACTGGGGAAATCAATCAATCTGAACAAAGAGGTGCTCAGCAAATGTTCTGTGATCAGCAGAAAAAGCCACCTGATACGACAGAGCTCTGCCTGAACTTCTAACCCTGAATATCCTTGGGCCCCAGAGAAGACACAGAGCCCTGCTGAGCATCTCAAACATTTCTGTGACAGACTTGGGGAACTCACATCCAGGGACATACGGACTCAGCTGACACAATTGTATTCTGCTACTAAACTCCGAGACTTTCAGTCCATCAGGAATATGCTGTCACCCCTCCCTTGGCACTGCAGGGTCTGTAAAATTAGATTTAGGGGTTGTGGTGGGACACAGTGTTTGTGAAAAAGCTTTTTTAGAGGTTGTGCAGCTGCTGCCTATTGAAATCTACAGCAACTCTGCATCTGCTGAGTCTACGGGCACTTGTGAGATGGAAATTTTACATCCTCTGTTAAAGATGTTGTTCCAGAAATGCAAAGCCAACAAACTCGAAATTGCCTGTAGACCTATTCACTGTCGTTTCAGAACTGATCCCTGCTTTCTGAAAATGAGATTGTTCTCTCAACAGGTTCCTCCATCCCTTCTGACCCTGCTGGGCTACAAATGTTAGTGAAGCTATGCTGACCCAGCCTAGGTTAATTTTAATCTGCTTAATTTAGTCACTGTTGAGTACTTGTCTCATCTATCCATCTGTCTCCACTGAAGATAAATTTAGATATTTTTGAACAAGAACTCTCTTCATTAACTAGAACTAAGAGGGTCTTGGTTTTAAAGAAGAAAGTAAAACCCAGCAAAGATGGTGTTAGATGATATTTTGCTGGGAAAGGGCAAACCAGCAGCACTGCTGGCTGCAGGTGAGCTCTTCTCATGTTTCTGAAAGAATCAGGCAAAGTGTCAAGCTCTTCCCAGGGAACCTGTCTGATCCTTCCCACACCATCCTCGGAGCACAGACACCACTTAGCAAATGGAAAACTGGGCAGGAGCCACATTTTGCAAGCAGACTGATGAGAAAGGCTTCCAAACACATTCATGGTGCTGATTAATCAAAGGAAATTAATGAGACTGTGCACTGACAGCAGCCGATTTTCCCTGTATTAATTCATATTTATTGATAACTTTGCACCCACAGACATGGAGGACTCTTTCCCTGTTGTTGTTATCCTTGAGCAGGAACTCCAGTTATACCTATTGCCCTAAATTTCATACTCAAGCAGAATTTAGTAGTAATAATAATAATAATAATCAGAATCCCCCCGAAGCAGCACAACTTTGGTTGATGCCCAGTGTGGAATCCCCATGCCAATCCCCATCCCCATCCCAGCAAGGTCCATACCATGGAGTTCTTCACGCTCTGCAGCAGCCGCTCGTGTTGCTCTGCTATGGCCAGGGCAGCCGAGTGAACTTTCTGGTAGATGGCTTCCCCATCCCTGGTCTGAAAGATGAACAGCCCTTCTCCCGTGTCACACATCCTGCCAAGGCAAGAGCACAGGGCATCCCCGTGGGAGATGGAAGTTTCCAGGGCACCACGAACCAGCAAAACCTTCCTGTGCTGCTCTGAAAGTGCCATTGCACAAGGACTGAGGAAACGAGGGGGGCTGGAGAGGGAACAAAGTTATTTCCACCCCTCTGCCTGTGCTTCTGTGCAGCCCTGGTGCCATTTACTGTTCCAGGCCCGTTTGTGTTGCTCTCTCCAAACAGACTCAGCTGCTCCATCACAAGTGTGAAAGCTCTGGGGAGTTCCTGCACAAGACCCAGATTTTTTCTGTGTAGGCTCTGTCTGGAATCTGTGCCAGGCAGGATTAATTTGTCTTCCCCCTTTGGACTTTTAATGAGTTTTGCAGACTTCTGTCTTCCCCTTGAAACAATAAATGCAAATCCTCAGTGTCCCAAGTGCATTGTCCTGTCATAGCTAACGCACGATCAGCCAAAGGGCAATGTGCTCCTTTCCCCTCCCCAGGAGGGCTAAGTCCTGCACTGAGATGGAGGATGGAGATTTGAGTGCCTCCTCCCTTTCCAGGTAAGTTAATTGTGTGATCTGCTTCCCTTTCACTGCTGCAATTCTCTGATGTGCTCATCTCAAATAACGCCTCCGACATCTCCTCAAAAGGCTTTGATGGTTCAGTTCAGCATTGCTCCAGCTTCACCCAAAGCTTGTTACCACTGAGCTGGAGGAGCAACACCTCTGAAACAAGGAATTCCCTTCAGCTTTCTTATAACCCATTTGTCAAGAAGATCAGTGGACAGCAGGAGTCCCTTCATTGCTTCCATCTGCTTTTGGGAAACAACTTGGCACCCACTGCCCTCGACATCCAACTCCACCTCTCCTGACAAAAACTCCCTAACTCTGTGCCCAAACCTTGTACAAACTCTGGAATGATGTTCACCTCTTCTTCCCAGACCTTTCCATCCGAATCCCTGGCTCGCTGACTGCTTTATTTAAGAATAACTCCACACAGTGCCATAAAACAATGTCAGCCTCCACCCGGCAGCCCTTGGGATACCTCAGCTCTCCCACACCCTTCAGGCACTTTGGCAACTGCCTCCATTCAGCTGGGATGGAGAGGGGTTTTATTTGGGTTTATATTTGTTTCAGTATTTTAATTGGAGGGGGTTTTTCGAGTTTATATTTCACTATTTTAATCAGGGTTTTTTGGGGGTTTATATATGTTTCTATATTTTAATTGGGGTTTTTTTTGTATGAATGGGTCCAGACTGGCCTCTGGCTGAAGATCAGCTCCCTTATCCTCGGAAACCCTTTGGAAATGGTCCAAATACCCCCAGGAAGGCAAAGCAAGAGAACAAACTCCCACCTACCTCCCTGCCTCGAAGGTGAACCAGGCCGGGTCCCGCCCGTAGCGCCGGAGGGCACTTAATGGCCAAGAGACGAGTTTGACTCTGGGATTCTGGATGTCCCAAAGACAGATATTCTCAAATGTTATCTGCAAGGTACATTCCCCATGCACATCTAAATTAGGGGATGGCATCAAATACACATTGAATCTCTCTGGGAGAAAAACAAAAGGTTAGTCTAAAATCCCTGCCCGGCAAACGTGGAAGTCATTCAAGGAATTTCCTATTTTCCATCTCTAACACATGATCTTATTTCCACTTAGAACTGTTCATTCCCACACAAAGAATTCCTTCCAGTAACTCGACAAACTCCACGTTTGGGGCAGTCAGATGCTGCGCCCAAAGGGCATCAAATATTTGTGTGTGCACTCAGAGCCTGAGAAGAGCTGCGCCAGCATAATCCTGATATTTGCAAACAGCTCATAAAGTTGTGTGCATGAATAAATACATTGCTTGTGCAGGTAATGAGCTCATTTGCATAGGAAAGTGGAGTAGCCACAGGCTCAGGTTTTGCATGCAATTACTGTTATTTATTATTCTCTCTACACAGCCTCGGTCACTGACATCACACAAAAAATCCCCCACAACAAATAGTTCCCATCTCCAAGAGCAACTAACCCATCTGAGAAAGAGAAGTGCTACTCCAAAATAATTCCAGTTAACTTATTTATTATCTCTGGCAGCAACTGAAACCAACAGCCAAAAATAAACCCCAAACAACCCCAACCAAAGCCAACCCCCCAAAAACAGGAAGGAGGCCTTGGGAAAACAGTTTTGCTCCTCTTTATTTCCAATATCCATGCGTGCAGTCCAAAAGGCTTGAAAACAAAGCAATTAACAATTCAAAAGGTCAATATTTCTGTACCTACCACTTTGCTCCCTCTCTACTCCAGATGCCAACAAGTCAGGCTCTCCAAGGCTGATGTCATTAATTCGTGTTCCCAGGCACTCCATCTGCAGCACCTTGCACCACTCATCTGCCTCAAGTTCTGTAAAATGCCCAGAAAATCTCTGTGTAGGTACATGATATTTATCATTTCACAATAACGCTCTGAGCTTTTCTAAGGAGTGTCACTGTTTCACCCACCTGACTCACAGGCAAAGGTTTTGGAGGTGTCATCACTGAAATGAATGCCCACGGCGTGTTTCTTTGTGCTTTTTGGCAGCCTCGAGATAGTCTTCACATTATTGAGCTCTGTGACCTGGAAAAGCGCAATTTGGGATTTTAATGAGGAGCTTGGGAAGAGATCTGTCCGTCCTTGACTGGGCAAGGGGAGGAGAGAAGGGAAAGGAGGGAGAAAAAGGTGGGGCAGCATCAACAGGCTCTGAACCTCCGTGGCAGCTCTTGAGGAAACGCAGCCTCGCCAGGAATCACCTCGGAAATTCCATGGGAAGCCCCTGGGAGATGCAGCAGCCACGTGCTCCACTTCTCTCACCTCCAGACATCACCATCCCAACGGGAATGTTAGCCAAGAGAAAGGTGGAACCAAAGCTCCCTCCACTCTGAGCAAAATCCACACGAAGGGCACGAGAAAGACCAACCTGGCGCAGCAGAACCAGAGAGAGGAGAGATGGAAATCTAAAGGATTCACCCAAGTGGAGCTCCAGCACTCCCAGTTCCAGCACAGCTTTCAGCAGGGAGGAAAAAACAACGTTGAAAAGCTGCTCTCTACATTTGTTTTTTTGGATGGAAAGTTGAGGATTTGTTAGAATGGTCCACTTCGAAAAAAAAACAAAGATAAAAATCACAGTTTTCATTATCAGAAAGTGTTTTAGCGTTAAAGATTCAGGCTTGTAAACACAGATTTCTGTTGCTTGGTTGCCAAAAAATGATTGGAAAAATAGCTTTTATACCCCAAAAAATATAAAATTCAGTATTACCTTGTATACAGCTTTAGGAAATACATAACACAGTGATTGCATATTTCTAACAGGCACTTTTCACCCTCACAACCCACGAGTAACACTCTGAAATTTGGCTGA
Source organism: Struthidea cinerea (assembly GCA_013397865.1). Taxonomy (NCBI): domain Eukaryota; kingdom Metazoa; phylum Chordata; class Aves; order Passeriformes; family Corcoracidae; genus Struthidea; species Struthidea cinerea. Next base: position 1,443,427 of record VZTI01005823.1, on the reverse strand, counting down.
GGGGGAATTCTTCCTTATTTCAATTAATCACACTTCCAAGCAAGACCCCGGAGAAGCTTTTCCTTCTGCGAATGGGAGGAACAAAGGGCAGTTCATGGGCAGCATCTCCCCAAAAACCGTAAATAACAGAGCCAATGTCCAGAAACCCCTCCCTTGGGCAGCAGCAGAAGGATATAATGGAAGGATCATCCCATGGGGAACACCCCAAACCTTCGGCAGAGCTGCCAGATTTGGAACTCAGGTTTTCCCAGCCTCCAGGCTGAAGATTTTGAGAAGTGTCAAAGCCGAGACTTGATAATTGGGCTTCATCTTGCACGAGCTTTTTTTTTTTTTTTTTAAATTTTCCTCTTCCAGGAAATGCTGTGATGGGAGCAGATCCCCCAGAGCTCTCCAGCCCCCAGCTCACTGCTAAACACAGATCTGTCATCACCCATTCCCTGGGACACGGCAGGTCGAGTACAAACTGCCAGCTGCCAAGTTCCACTCCAAGGTATTTTCCTCAGACGCCAAGAAAGGATTGGAATGCACGGGGAAATAAAACCAGATTTGTCCCCATCCAGGACAGCGACCACCTTGGCATTTAGGCCGAGCACACTTGCATTTCCTGCAAGGGAATGTGCTGATGAATTTCAGCCCTGGGACTACCAGAGTCAGCAGAACTTACATTTTGGAAATGAATGATTCATTGGAATTTTGCTAATGGGAAGCTCCTGTCTGAGTGCCCCTGCTGGATATCCCAGGTGCTGTGGCAGGGCTCGGGGTGCTCAGCAGCTCACACAGATGGACAATCTGGCACTCTGGGACTCTCTGAAGTCAGGGGCACCAGTGATTCCCTGCAGAAGAGTGGCTGGAATCCAACTTTTCAGCTTCCGCTCCCTCCGTCCTGGGCACAACCCTGCAGCCCCCGATTTCCACGTCTGGAAGACAGCACTCCACAAGCACCTGGCGGCATTTCACAGAGCAGGGCCTCGAAGTCTTCACCCGATGGCATTTGGGCTGCCATCGCGGCTGAGGCTGCCTTCACCTCTCCCAGTGCCAGGGATATTCTCCACCCTGGCAGTGGCCCCTCCTGGCACGATCCAGAGCTTCGTCCACGGAGCAGTTCCTGCTGCCAGCGCTCCACCTCGCGCCTGCGCTCCCAGGGGAGCAGCCCTCTGGAAAAAATCAGGGCACCTGACCTGCTGTGCCACCCCGCAAGCGCCCTGCTCAGCCCAGCTGACGGAGCAGCCTCCCCCTGGCACAACAGATGGTCCCAATTGTCTGGCACATCCTCCTGGGATTCACACTGCCGGGGCGGCAGCCTGCAAACACCCCCACGCTCCTGGAGCCCAGCCAGGAGCAGGCACCAAACACCTGCAAATATTGAGGCTGAAGTTTGCTTTTTTTCCTCTTTGGTGGTTTTTGGTTTTTTTTTCATTTTAAAATAGCTCTCCTCCTGCCAGGCTCTTGCAAAACAAGTGTTTTCATGGGTAGTTTAATCCGTGTGTGTTTTATGTATCTGAAATCAGGAGTTAATGTACATTTAGCAAATTAATTCTAAACTGGGGGGTAAACCACAAATGTCAGACCTAAGACAGTATTAACAGAGAAATCACAATATTTTGTTAAGGTTAAAAGACCTCCCTTTGCATATTTCCCCCCTCCTTTTCCCCTTTCAAGCCTCCTTTGGATTAAGATGACAATCCATACAACTGAACTGCATTTGATTAGATTAAAATACTTGCAGAGCTGTGTGGTGAGAGAGTTCTGAACCAGGAGCAGGGATTCATCAATCAGTCACTTCCCAGCTGACAGAACAAGCAGAGCTTCAGCCTGACAGATCCACTCAGCCAAAATTCTTCCACCTCTCCCATTCCCATCAAAAACATGCCCAAAAAGCAGTTCCCTAAAAAACGGTCCTCAGCATTCCAACTATTGTTTGAATTAGCGCATAATTCTCAAACATGGGGAGCATTTCAGAGCATAACACCAGGGATTGTATTTATTGCCTACACAACTGCCACACTCAATGCTTCCCAAGCACTTTGGGTTCCAATCTTAATTAAGGCTTCACGCTCTGTCTTAGCTCACTGCAAATTGCCCCACGATGAGAACAAATAAAGCACTTCCCAGGAATCCCCAGGGGAGCATTTAATGGAAAATGTTATTGCTCACTCCGCTTGTAAGATCTGCCTGCACTTCTCTAACCTGCCGAGTATAAACAGATTGAATTTCATACAGAATCATGGAAGGGGTTGGGTTGGAAGGGACCTTAAAGCCCATTCAGTTCCACTCCTTTCCCTACTCTCACTTCTCTTTTCTCTTCTTCTTTCTCTTTTTCTCTCTTTTCTTCTCCCCTCTTCTTCTCTTTTCTCTTCCCTTCTCTCCCTCACAAACATTGCACAAGCCCCACTGGGTGGAATTTTAGTGGAGACACCAAAACACCCTGAGAAGTTGCTTTAATTCTCTGAAAGCCTTGAGCCTGACGCCTCGCTCACAGCTAAGTGACAGCTTTCATTAAAATAAATGTTTAACAGCTCCTTATTAGCAGAGTGGTCAGACTCGAAACGTTTCATTTGCTATGATACAGTTTTGTCTGGAAAACAATTATAAATTCCACAATCCAATTTTCCAAATGGATTATTCCTTAACCAGACAGAAAGGCTGTTTAAATTACTTCTGCTGTTTCAAGGCAAGATTAACACAATGGGATTAATACTTAGAACCCCTCGAGGACTTGGTGTATCCCTGTCAGCAGGGTGCAATTAGCTGGGTTTTTATTGCAATATTAAGGATTCTTCCGGCACATCGCAAAGTCAAAAGAAATAAGAATTTCTTCCTTCCTCCAGCAGTATTTTGTTCAAGCACGTGGCAATTTGTGGCTGCTTATTTATGTCTAACAAGTGAAAATCAGACAGTCACCTGAGAAGCAACTCTCTGTGTAGGTCTTGCAGCCCAGATCCTAATTATTTTCCCTCCCTCGTGGGACTAAAGGAATTAAGTGGGCAATTTGCTTTGTGTGTGCAAATTCCCAGCTCACTCCGTCAGCCACAGATGACTGTTCTCACATGACCTGTACTTCAGGACACCGTGACCCCTCCACTTTTAAAACACGGAGCAAGACCAGTAAGGATTTATAGGTTAATATTAGACCAAAAGAAGTATTTCTGTTTTGCTCTTCCAGTGCCAGGATGTCCCAGCTCAGGCCCCGGTGCAGAGCTGCACACAAGGACACGTTCAAATGCAAACAAGTGGGACTCTCCAAAATAACAGCAGCACCACCAAGGCGCTGCTGGGGACCCAAAATTCAGGTGGAGAAAGGAAGGAGCTGCTGCCCAGCCTCAGCCCCAGGGACTGGTGCCACCACAACCAGGGCCCTGTCAGCCCCTTCGCACCAACAGATCAAAGGAGCACTGCAGTTTAATCCATCCCAGGAAGAAAGAAAGCCTCAGAAGGAAACACTTGAGTGAAGGAGGCCGGTGCTGTTGAGAAATTAGCTCCATTCATCATTCTCCTTTTCTACCCTTTACAGTTTTATGATGGATTAAACCTCTCCCGAGACTGATGGGCTGAGTGAGGGCTCCTCAGTTTTTTTAGGTGCTTTCAGCAGCATTTGAGAATCACTCCAGAGCCCAGGTAGGAGTTAACTTTAAGGAAAAAATTCTTATTTCTTTTGACTTTGTGACGTGCCAGCAGAATCCTTAATATTCCAATAAAAGCCCAAGGAACTGCATCCTGCTGGCAGTGTGCTCCCGAGAGCCCGGGGATGCGCAGGTGAGGTTTTGCTCTCATCTGCCACCCTGAACCCTGGATTCATCAGCACAGGCTCGTGGCACACTTGACACCTTCACAGGTCTGCCTGGGTTTTGGGGGGTGTTTTGCAGGATTAACTTCTCCTGTCCCCGAGTGACAGCACCACAATTGTCACAGCAGAGCCTCTCCACACCACCAGCCCTTGCAGGACAGCAGTGACCGCCCCAGACCTCTGCACAACGGCTTCAGCACCAAAACCCCACCAAAATCACAAATGAAAAGCAGGCGACATGCAGCAGGTGTTGAAGTCTCTGCCATACTCTTTGTTGGGTGTTTTTATCAATAATTAACTCTGGTTTTCCTAAGGATCATTCAACTGCAGCCTAACACAGAGCAGCAGGGACATGCTCTTTTTTCACTTCTTCCAGCAGCTCACATTTAATACTTTCAGAACCTCCATCATTCACCACGTTTGAATTTCACACATTTACAAGGCTCATTTAAAAAAAAAACAACTCATTTTTATCCACCTGTGCTCTTTGTAAATGAGCACATTTTGCCCAGAAATGCCATTTAATATTCATTAGCTCCCTCTCAGTGAGGTTTGTTAAAAATAAATGGGACCTGTCAGCTTGGAGAGCTGATGACTCTACACCAGAGAACAGCCTCACTCAACATCCCTGGTTTCAGTTCCCTCTCTGCCTGAGAACATTCTCAAAATCCAAATGAACCCCAGAAAGTCAAAAATGTTCCCACTTTCCATCAGCCAGGGCCACCCCTGGAAGTGCCCAAGGCCAGGCTGGACAGGGCTTGCAGCAATCTGGGATAGGGGAAGGTGTCCCCAGGGTAGAACTGGATGATCTTTGAGGTCCTTCCCACATAAGTGGCAAAGTTCTTACAAAAACCACACAAAATTTGTGCGTAAGTCCCCAGTGCCTGATTTTGGAGCTTGATCATCACTCATTCCTGCCAAATCAGCTACTAGAGATATCCAGAAATTAAAGCTAAGCTTGGCCTGAAACTGAAAGCTAGTGAGGCTTTCCATGGTGCTTGAGTCTGCAGATCCAGGCTGCTGGTGGGTTAAACACCTGCAAATAGGTGCTGACCTACAGAATTTCATGAAAGAAGACGAGAAATTCCAGTCTCACTTAGGTTCCTCTTGGATTTCATATCCATTACCCAAGGTGCTGCTCATATATTGCATTAATATAGTGGGAAAACCCACAAATTATTGATTATTGCATCAATAATTGACAGAGATATAAAAATGTAAATGCAGTGTTTCACTCAGAGCTGGAAGTTCTTACACATTCCTTGCACAGAGGGCTCTGTGCAGCCCTCACCCAAAAAAGGAAAAAAAAAAACCCTCATTACTTCTGAAACTTGCTTAATATAAATGTGAATGAACTATTTCTGGGCCTGACTTATTAGAAACAGCCACGGCTTCTATGACCAATCAATTACAGGCTCCAGGCATGTAGACAGGATTCAGAGGCAGGATTCCCTCAGGATTTCCTCCTAAAAGTCTGTCCAAGCGAGTGCAGAGCAGCCTCAAGCTGCTGGGAATCTGTGCCCGTCATTCCCAATCTTCAGTTTTTGCTGACAATTATTACGAATTAAAAGGTTTTTCTCATTTCCACCTCCACGCCCGGGAGAGTGACACACGGGAATTCTCAGGTGGATGTGAAACGTGCACGTCATTCCAGAGCAGTGGCTGGGGGGGGGAATCTTCATTCTTTTCACACCCGCGAATTTAGCAGAGGTTTTCACACCGTGTCCATGCTGCCCTTCATGTCTGTAGCTGGCTCCTGCCTTCCCACAGAGGCAAAATCCCTGCTTTTTGAATTCCCATGTTCCCTGGGATGGCTGCTACTGTCAACACGAAGAGCAGGAGCCACTGGGAACTATTTCACACGGGATTTTAAAGGGCCGAGGAAAGGTCAGATGTTTTAAAAATAAAGTCGTTTTCACTCGCTCAGCAAGATGTTTGCTACAAAGAACATTTACTCTGCCTCCACTGAACGAAAGCACACACAAATGGGTTTAGGACCCTAAGAGTTAAAAAAGTTTCAATTTTCAGGCCAACTAATACACAAAACTCTGGATTTTACTCTTGGTATTACATCAGGTAAGAACAGTTTGAGAGAACCTTGTGCCTTACCTTGTGGTAGCATCGGAAGTAAGCAGCTCGTTCATCTGAGAACTTCTCCAGCCTCTTTGGCCCTTTGCTTGAAGCTTTTTTGAACACCAACCAGCACCTCTGGTAAATCTACAGACACAGAAGAATAAACGTGGCATCCTCAAAGGCCTGAATATCAGCAGTACCGACAGAGAAGTTAAATCCTACATCAGCTGTGCACTCTCAGAAGCTGGGAGAGAGCACAAGCCCAAGCTGCTGGGGAGCTACGTCCTGTTCCTTTGGCTCCAGCCAGCAATTCCTGTGAGAGAGGTGACACTCTGTGTAAGTTGTGAGTAAGGGCAACACAAGGGAGCAGGAACTGAATCACTGACAGGGAAAAAAGCAGATTATTTAACTGCAGAACCCAGGACCATTCTGTCATTTTGCTCCCAGGGTCTAACTGAATTTAAATTCAAGTCATTTGGGGCAGACTCTGTGCAGAGTGGTTTTTAAAGCACCTTTCCAAGCACAGCACGAAGCCACTTCATCTCTCCAGCTCCTGCCACCGTTCCTCGCAATCTTCCCAGCCATCCCTTAATTCTGGTGCACTCTCTGCCGTGCTCCTGCATTCAGAGCCACAGCTCTCAGCTGAGCTCAGACTGCCTGCAGAGAAGGCAGGAATTACAAGCCTTGCCAACTGTTCGCAGCCCACACTTCATCAGTAATTCCAAAGTAACACCTGGTAGCTTCGAAATAAATCAAAACTGCCACCGAAATTAGTGTGATTCCAAAAGCAAAGGAAGAAATAATCAGACCAGCCGTCAGCAAGGCGTTCACAGCACAAATTCAGTGGGGTGAGCAGTGACGGGACCCATCACAACATCTCACTGCCCCACTAAGGCAGCTCCCAACAGGAAAACAACTCCATCCTCTGACCCCTGGTGGGTCATAAAACTCTTATGTCCATGAAAAGTAGCTATACCTCCCTTGCTGAACCCAAAAAAGGTTGTTAACTGACTGGCTGTGCTTCTTTCACCAGTTTTTAGCTGTTTCTCCCAGCTCTATCATTTTTCCCACCCCATCTCACACACGGACTCCCACACTCCTGGCCCACGTGGCTGCAGGAGCACTTAGCACAAGGCCGGGCTGCTCCCATGCCAGGCACCAGCTGAACTGATCAGGATTTTCTTCCCATTTTCCAGCTTTTTGGGCACTCAGCCCGTTCTGTTTAATGCGAGGGTTTGAATTGGATTGTTCAGAAATCAGTGACCACAGTGACAGCTCACACCAAAGCCACAACTTAAAAATGCACCTCCTTCTGCTGGGAGAGACTTTGTACATCTGCCTTCTGAGAACTCGGTTTGCTGGGCCAACATCAGCTCCTCACACCTGACAAGAAAAAAATCTCCAAAACCCCACCCAAAAGACTGTCCAAAGTTTGAGTATTCAGCCCTTCCGCTTTTCAAAACCCTGTAGTTCTAACTTTAGCCATTAGAAGCCCAAAGAAGAGAGGAATCCTTCAGTAATCATTTGCTGTTGTACTTACAAACAGGCTCAGAAGAATACACACATCCTCACTTAAAACCTGCTTAAAACCTGCAAAAATGGGATGGTGGAGACCTCAGGAATGGGCACTGTCAGCACTGTCCCACCTCTGCGCTCTCAAAGTACATAAAACTCACCCAGCATCACCTTTAGGGAGCATAAACTACAGGAAACCCTAAACCTCCAGCAACAAAGCAATAAAACCAGTGGGTTTTAAAGCTCCCTTCCCATCAAACCATTCCATGATTCTATCAATAATTTGGCAGCACCCTCCTGGGAGCACTGAAGAGTTCTCAGTGCCGTGCCCAGGACAGAGAGTTAATCCCAGACCCTGTTTTGAGCTCCACCACAGAGTGAGGAACGAGGTCTTTGGTGGCACCTCGGCCAGGTCTGTGCCTGGGACGTGTCAGGACTCCAGGCTGAAGGCACTGACTGCAGGAGCTGTCTGCCAGCAGCGCGAAGCACCAGCCCCAAATGCTCCCAGGTGCCGATTCCATCAGGAGCACCGAGCTCACTCATCCCCCAAATCAACACTTTCCCTGCTGCTCCATGAACAGGAGTTAGCTGGAAGCGGTGCTGTAATCACCTGCGCTGCAAACACCGGGCTGACAGCCACTGGAGAATCCAAACAGCAAACCGGGCTCTGATGTGCTGGGAGAGCAGGAATAGCTGGCACTTGCACAACACCTGAAACCCACCAAGTTCTCCCTCTGAGATCCTCTGAGAAAGTCCAGCTCGGGATTTAGTTCAAGTATCAAAAATTAGCATCTATTCCTTACGGCCTCTCCCGAAAATCTCAGCTTGAAGGAGCCCATGGAGCAGGTAACACCACGAAATTCCAGGGAAATATCGTGGCTGGTTGTGAAATGGATCACCCGGCTCCCAGAGGGGCTTTGCACGGCCAAGGTCACGTCAAGTGAGTTCTGTTTTTGGCTCCAGAGATCATCTGATATAAATCATTACCACAACTGAAGTGCCTTCAAAGGAATGACGCAATGTGAGGATCGGGATTCCTGCCCCTGGAGCTTCCCAAGCAGGCAGGAATGCCCAGGAATGCCCAGGAATGCCCATCCCTCCTTGGGGCTGGAAAGAGACCTTAAAACCCATCCCATCCCCCTGCCATGGGCAGGGACACCCTTCCCTATCCCAGGGTGCTCCAAGCCTGTCCGGCCTGGCCTTGGACACTGCCAGGGATGGATCTGGCTGAGGAAAGTGAAAAAATTCTTCTGATTTTCTCAGCTTCGGGGTTTGAGAATATTCTCAGGCAGAGAGGGAAACTGAAACCAGGCGTTGATATCTTACATGATGACCCAGACCCTGGAGCATCCTGGAAATGAGGGTGGGAGGGAGACCTGGCACTCCTCACCTCCTCAGCTGAGCTAAAGATCACCAAGGGCTGGATTTCCAATCACCTAAAATGCTCTGCTTTGTACATGGAACACAGATTATTCCACACAGTAAGAATGGAATAGAATATTCCACATGATAAGAAGCAAAATATTTTAATTTAGAAGCTAAAATCCGAATTTCTTTGGCCCAGCCCTCACTATTTTTGCTCAGGAACCACGCTAAAAAGCCATCTGAAAATGGCCAAATATGTAGAAATTGGAGGGGAGAAGGTTGTTTCTCAGATCTCGAGGCAGGGGTCTAAAACTGCCTGTTATAAAACCAGGATATGTGGCTTCCAAAAGCAGAGCCATTTGACTACCAAAACAAACACTCCCACCCTTGTTTGTTTGTTACTTCAGAGGGATCTAGAGGTCACAAACGGCAGCACAAAGTCTCATCTGGCAAGTTTCTCCCCCGAGAAGGAGTGAACCTCCAGGGGAAGCTGCCCTGGTTTATTCTTCTGTTGTGTTTTTCTGCACTTTGCCCTAAAACAAAGAATTCCGATGAGCTGCATTTATGGGGACTCTGAACTTGCCGTCAAATAAACACAAACTCTGCTTTTTCCCAAAGCAGGAGCTGTGAGTTCTCTCCTGAAGCTTGGGATCCCTTCCAGAAACCCTGGGATAGTGCCAGGAATGTGCCTTTTGTGACTGGTAACCTCCAGAAACACATAAAACAGCAAAGGCACGGCACAATGCCTGAGAAATTCCTCAGTCTCTTCTGAAGTTTGCCTTTTTTTTTCCTTTTGGAGGAAAAAAATGCTGCCGCTTTACCCAAGGCTGGGAGGAAGCTCACACCCTGAAGGCTGCAGATGGAAAAGGATTTGAGTGTTTTGTTGGATGTTGGCAGGGCTGGAATTCCAGGTCCAAGGTCCTTCCAAAGGGAGCTCTTCACACAGGCAACCAGCCAGGGGTTTGGATCTTCACTCTTCCATTTACGAAAAAAATGCTTGAATTTGTCACTTGCGAGTCAAAAGGTGGGAGATGAGCCCTGAAACCGTTTTCAGTTCAAAGGAAATTACTGAGGGGACAGGATCTAGAATTTTGCTGTGCTTCTAGAAAAATGAAGCCGTGCCAAGAGAGACAGATTGCAGCTCCTTTATTCCATCCCATCCCCTCCCCAGACGTGTCTGAGGCAGCAGAGCCCCATCAGGAAGCTGCTCCCCATGGAAAACTGGAGAGCTGCTTTCGAGCAGAGAGCTCTGGGTACCAACAGGTCTGGTTTATCTCTCACCTGAATGGGGCTGTGCGACCCTAGAGAAGACCCCACAACCTCTCCATGAGTTCACAAACTATTTACATGGAATTATTTCCTCCATTAAATCACGGCTTCCTCCCCTTTTCCAGACAATGCCCACATCCCCCCACACTGGCAGCTCGCTCAGCTCTACTTCGTCCTGAAAAGCCGCAAAATAAGCATGGAACAATTACAAAGAGATGGATCCCTGGATGGAATCCCATGGCTGTGAACGTCTCTAACTGGAATTGTGTTCAGCAGGACTTAAATGATCCCTGTAGAGTGGATCAGTGCCTGTGTAAAATCAGCAGCGGAGTTGCCCACGTGTTGCCTGCAAAGCCATCCCTGCTCTTGGCAACAAGATGATTTCCCTGTCCCGGAATACCCATTCCACGTGTTCTGAGTGAGCCACACTCCCTGCCATCAGCCCATAACGACTGCATCAATCAAGGCTGGTTTGCATCCAGCTATTTCCTTCTCCTGGGCACTAAAGAAAATAATCTCGATGTTTCCTTCCCCCCCGAGAACACATTTGGGGAAGGATAAACCTCACTCCTTCCCCTCATTCAAGCTGCATCTCCACCAACAACACTTTACATGAGAGTCATCCACAGCTGCTAATAGGGAACGAGGCTGTAATCTTGTCTCTGATTGCATTCAGAATGCACAATGTTGCTCAGGATTGCAAAGGCTTTTTCATCAAGTTACAAAGCCCAGCTTTGGCACTGGCCAGGACTGGCTGCCAGGCCAGTGCACACAGAAATACCTGGCAGATCTTTAGGAATCTGTGCACCTTTAACTCGTGTTAATGAAAGTCACAACAGATTCCTATTGCTCTGAAACATCAGGCATTTTAATCAGTCTTTTCTCTTCAAAAACTCTCCCTTCCCAACTGGAATTACATCACCCAGAAGTGGGATTTTTGTAAATGGTTCAGGCTCAAAGCCATTCCTCCAACCTTAGCTTCAAACACCCAAGAGCTGCATTTGAGCCCACAGTCGCATTCCCACTTGCCACAGCAATCAGAAGGCAGCTTTGTTCTACATCTCCATTTGTTTGGGTCCTTCAGGACTACACAGGATTGATTCCACAGGGAGATTCACTGCCAAACCCCCCTGAGCAGCTGGAAGTCTGTGACACGTTGTCTGAGCCACGCAGGGAGCTGGGGAGCATCATCTGAGCACAGACAGCAAAAGAGCTCACCCAGGATCTGCTGACGAGCCCGGGATGGATTCTCTGCTCTGCTGTGTGTCCACGCTGTGCTCTGGGACAGGGAAACACAAGCAGCATTGGCAGATTTTGCTCCAAACTGGCCCTTAGTTCTTGGCTCGGACAAAGGGGGAAATTCTCCCCCAAACTGCTGCTGGCACAGTCACCCCAGGCAGATCCCAGAGGGAACGGGCTCACTGAAGGGCAGGGAGCAACGTGCTGACATATTCCAGCCTGATGGAGGGTTAGATGGTAGAACAACATTCAAGGGACATCTGGGAGCTTCCAAGAGCCCTTTCCAGTGAATCACTGCAAGTGTCAGTAAAGCAGCAATGTCCCCTTCAAACTGCTGATGGACCCAGCAGCCGCAGTTCTGGAGTTCAGCAGCTCCCTAATGACAGACCCTGGCCCGGTGATGAAGCACTGCACCAGTGAAGTCCCTCTGGCACACGATCTTTGGAGGGCTTTGCAAGGACTCTGTGGTTCAGACAGGGCAGGGGAGCCACCTGAAGCAGCACTGAGGACCTCGAGGGGCAGGACACCCAGGAGGGTGGCACCTGGAGCTGGGCAGTGAGAGCTGATAATGGAAAATGTCTTTAAGCAGGCAGGGCTGGGGTTCACACCTTGCTTATCCCACAGGAATATCACAAGTGTTCTCTAAAGGAGTCATTTCTCTCCCTTCTCCACTCACTGCACACTGGGACGTGCTGCTTAAATGCAACCTAAAAGACATTAAAAGCAAGACTTGAGTCTGCTCTCCCTGCAAAACTGACGAGTTGGACATGGTATCATTAGAGAGAGCATTACCTGAAATACCCTTCCACTTCCTGGCTGGTTTTTTATGGACCTACAGCCTTCCAAGTATAGGTCTGCTGGCTTGCTGGGGGTTTTATAAATCATACACAGACAAGGTTATAATTCAGGGCTGCTTAAGGCCATTAGGGGAGAGAAGAGCCACTCCAAAAGAAGAGCCAAGAAGCATTTCCAGTAGAAACCCTCCCTTGCCAGGGACAGCTGAAAAAAAGCAGCCAGGCTGGAGCTAAGTATCAGATTTGGCTCCTTGAACATCTGCTAAGCTTTGTACACGGGCACAGTTAATTCTGGGCATGAAACTGGATAGGAGAGAATCAGCCTGGGACTGTAACCAGGGAGAAAAAATAGTGAAGGCTTCACTGGAGGCTAAAGCCGGGCTCTGTGCAGGCAGCTCGTGCTGACAGCAGCTGGATTTGCAGCTGGATGCGCTGTCCTGCCGGGCCAGGCCGCGGCACAATGCCGGGAGTCAGCACCCTTTAGGATGGCGGAGCTGCAGAACAGTTTATAGTGAGTTAGGGTTTGGAATCACTCCTTTGTGTCACAGAGTACCTGATTTGGTCACTGGAATTCCACGGGCTGTGGGGGGCAAACGGCACTGACACAGCTCATTAGCAGTTCACCGAGCTCACTAATTAGGACATCGGATGCAGGAGGCTGCTCTGGGTGAGAGCCACAGCCCTGACAAGGACACTCGTGCTGAAGCCAGGGCAGCAGGATGCTCTCCCAGCAGGCACAGCTGGGACCTGCTCCACGCTTGGACTCGCTCACAAACCCGGGGTTTCACCCACCCAGAGCACACACTCATTTGTAGGAGCTGCACTTCAGAGCTGGACTCGTAATTTTAACATTACACCTAAGGA
>VZTI01005823.1:1420230-1430503 GCA_013397865.1 Struthidea cinerea | reverse complement strand
TTAAAATTAACACAAAAGAAAAAAAAAAAAAAAAAAAAAAAAAAAAAAAAAAGGGGGCAGGAGTTGCACATGAACGGAGCCTTTCTGCCAATAAAGTGATTTTTCCAGCACTCGGCTGCCAAAGCGAGACACGGGGGAAGGGCTGCAGCTCCTCCATCCTTGAGCAGCTCAGCTGGACCTGCTGCCCACCTGCAAAACTCAGTTCATGATGCTCGTTAGGAGCTGCTTGAGGGTGGCAAATGCCCTGCAAGCCCCTCACTCACAGATGGGATAATGGGAATAACTTCCCATTCCTGGCCTGCTGTCATCCTCTGCCATTCACCAGTTCACTCACCTGCGAGCTCCAGGGAGCAGCAGAGGGTTTTGTGTAATGAACACAACTCGTGCCATCCCTGAGGAACCTCCAGGTGGGGAGGTGAGTCCGTGGCACTGTCCCAGCACGAGGTAAATTTATCTCATTCCTTCCACATTTCCCCTTCGCTCCTGGCATCGGAGCCCTGCAGCCACAGGTCACTGCCCGGGCTGCTGGGCAGCAGCTTTAAAACCCAAGTGAATCTGCATTGAAAGAGCAAATCGTGCTCCCAGAGACCTGCTGCAGGCTGGACTTCACCAAAGGCAGGGGTTTGTGAGGAGTGAGGGATTTGCAGCCCATGGAATCGGGGTGAGGAGCACCTGAGAGCTGCGGAAAAGGAGGGAAGGCGTTTTCCTGAACTGCTGAGCGGGCTGGGCCTGCCTTCAAAGCTGCTCCAGGGAAAATTCCCTCCCCAAACACTTCAGTGCCTGCTCAGGGAGTGATCCTGCCCCTCTGCTCAGCCCCCAGAGGCACAGGAGGGACAGGGAGCTCCTGTTAATTTGGGTTTTTTTCTTTTGTCTTGAGTCGGGGGAATGGACTAATATTGACTTACAGAAACACCAAATAAAATGAGGATTCCAGAGCCCATATTTCCCTGGTAGAACTCCCTTTCCCACCAGCTCCTGCAGTCCCCCTGCACTTTTCCAGGCTGATCTCCACATTAGTTCAATGGACAAACCCAGCTCGTGTGAATTTCTCACGTCCCAGCTGTGTAGCACTAATTAAAGACAGAGTTCAGGAGATCATTCACATTTAGGTAGATCCAACCTCAAGAAAGCTGCATTGAAAGTGTCTATAAAAGCTTAGCAGAACAGTCTTAATTTGCACTCCTCCATTTAACATGGAAGAGCCACTTGTATTTCACCACAGCGGGATGAGTGAATTCAGAACATCAGCAAACATCCCCCCTCACCTTCCCGGAGACATTCACAGGAAATTTCCCTTGCCAAACACAGAGCTTTCAGTGATAATTCCCCAGACTAGCATTCCTTGGCAAGTAAAGGGACAATTTAACCTCCTCCATTGACAGTACTGGGGAGAAACACCACTCATTTTACCCTACTGATCTTCTGAATTGGAACAAGTGACATTACTATCAGTAAAGCAAAAAAAAAACAAACCCCACCAATATTCATTTCAACAGCTTGAACTCTCACTGGTATTTCTGACAGCACTTGATGAAGTCAGGCAAAAAGATAATGGAACAGTCCATCATCTTCCACGGCATTCCTAAAGCTACACAAACGCCAAATTAAGATGTCAGTCTCAAATTAAGATGTCAGTCTCAGGAGCAGCCCTTGCATCTGTTACTTTCTTTCAAGTGTTTCCACAGCCACCGCAAAATGTTATTTATCCCTGATCTCACTCCAGGGCAATGCCCATGCACAGCAGCGGGAGAATTTCCTCCCCACTGGGAAAGGAATGGATGATGAAAAGACACCAGAATCACCAAAGAGTAAACCTCACCTGTTTATAATTGGGTTTCCTTTCTCTTTCACTGCCTGTACAATCATCCCTGACACACCCTTGCAGGGCTGGTGCTGTCACCTCCAGAAATCACCGATTTTTCTACCAAAGGAAGAGCAAATAGGGAAAAGGAGAGCCAGGATCCGCAACCAGCAGGTCAGGGAAGTGTTTGGGATAAAGGGAAAAGGGTGATCTGGTCAGAGTTGCATTAAACTTGTTACAATAAAACATCCTTAGAACAAGGTAGCAACGGGTCAGAGCCGCTTGTTCACTCGTTAGTTCAGTTCAGGAAAAATCTGGAATTGATTGTTTTACCTCACAAACTGAGCCCATCTTCCAAAGAAGAGCACAGAAGGTAATTTATCAGAAAACAGGTTGGAAAGCACAAGAAAAGCCATTCCTCCTCCTAAAATGGGCCATCAGACCAGGAATTTCATACTCCAAATCACGATCCGTACAATCTTTTGAGGAGAAAAACAGGAATAGTTCTGAGGTTTGTTCTTTTTGGATTTTGGTGGGGTTCTTTGGGAACAAATTAAGACCCTTATTTCTCCATGCTGTTTCCACAAGTCAAAAATTAAAAGAAACAAAACATAATTCCACCGTGGGAGCTGCAAAACTTCCTTTTCCCTCACCCAGAGCCGGGCTGAGTGCCCTGATCCCCCAACGCAGGGGTGACACAGGGTGACAGCACCCGAATGAGGAACCTGTCTCCAACCCCAGTCCCAGAGCTGACCCCATAAAGACAATGGGCTCTCATCCCATTCACTTTGCGCCACAGGGAACCCAAAGGGGTCTTGCTTTAGCCCCAGGACCCAGCTGGAGCTGCACGAGGCTTGCCTGGCACTTACTGGGACCCCTCCCCTCACCAGCTCAAGGAGAAAGCTCCAACTTCCCAAGGAATGTTCTGGATCCCATCCCCGCTGCCACTGACAACTTCCGAGCAGTAGGAAACCTGAATATCTGTGAATATATCCTAACACCTTATCTCGCAGCTTGCTGGAACTCTGAATTTCCAGTGGGCTTAACATCTCACAGGCTGAAGTTGGTGCCTGAGAAATCTGTTCAGTTTCTCCCGGTCTCCAACTTCCAGACGGAAGGGAGCTGCATAGGTGAGCAGAGCTTTATTAATAAATCTGCTTCAAATGTAGACACAGGCAACTCTTCCTTCTCCTTCCCCCAGCCTTACATCATCCTTCTTTGCAGTTTTCACAGCTCATGCTCTGCAATCCCCACATTAACTCTCTGGCACATGTACTCAAGCACCAAATCGCTTCCACCATATGGTTCTAGTCCTGCAGATTGTCTCTCCCCCACTCTACCTCTCCTCCCACAGGGTTTCACAGAAACAGAGCGATGCAGAACTCGTCAAAGTACATGTCACTGGCAATGCTCAGCACCAATCTCCTCAATGAAGCCGCCACAGGACTCAGTTTAATTAAAACCAAGCACAGCAAACTCTGAGAGCTTGAATTTCTGCACAGCTTTCCACAATCAAACGTTTCTCCTGAGGTGGACAAGTGCTGAGCTTTGGGCAGAAGTTCCTCCAAATTTCTAAGCACAAGCCAGCAGTTTTCTCGTCTAAAACAAGGGCGTGCAGTCAGCACTGATGCTCTGCTTCCTGAGGAACACCCCACAGGACAAAACTGCTGGGTTTTCCCAGTTCAGTCCTGCACGTGGCCACTGTCCCACAGGTCACTCCTCACCCGACACTCAAATAAGCACAGGAAAGGTTCCCATCCTCCTCATTCTAGGTGAAAGTTTAACGTTGACAGTAAATCACTAATCAAAATGAGAAGCAGGCGGTCCAGAAACCTAAGAAATATTTTTTTTTTCACCGAGTTTTTCAATCAATCCAGAAATACTTGAGCATTGCTCACACCACTTCAGCATTTCCGAGGAACAAACAACTGGCTGCAGAGTTGTGGCAGCCCCAGCTCCCTCCTGTCACCAGCTGAAGACTGAATTACTACAAATCCCAGCCAGGGGCTGGCCAGGAGTGCCCTAATTCTGTGCTGGAGGACACCCCTGACACCACATTCCTTCCCCCTGATGTGATTAAGAGGTTTTGGGCCAGTCAGGCCCATCCAGCACAGAAACCTGACCCACACAGATCCAGTTTCTGTCCTCAAAGAGGGTCACACTAAAGAGGGAACAATTCCACTGCTGTAGTCCCAGCAGTCACATCTTCCACAAGAGACACAGCCACCGTCAATTTTGCCTTCCCAAACCCCACTGTGAGTGGGATTTCACTGAATCTGGCTAAGCTGGCTCAGGTCAGCGTTAAACCATGCCCAGAACACCACACAAAGGGATGCTCCCCTGGAGTGCCCAGGGCAATCCTGAGCAGGACAGGCTCCATCCCTGTCCCACGCACCCAGCACAGCCAGGAAAGGGCCCTGCAAAAGCAGCAGCCGGAAGGAAAAGGCTCTGGGCTGAGCTCACCTTCGACCCCTCAAACAGCCCTACTGCCAGATTGAGGGGCACAAGTGTCTCCATCCTGAGCAAACGTGGCCAAAGCCGTCACTGAAGAGTCCCCTGCACAAACCTGACCCCATCAGAGGACTGGCTTCTCCGCAGGCAGGGCTGCAGGGGTGCTCCAGAGGCTGGACGAGCCGTGACTGAACCCCCATCCTCAGGAACCCCCCAGGGACAAACACCAGAACTGCACCGAAACCCCGCTAACCTCACCTTGGGTGCTCAGATCCTTCTGGAGCCAGCCCAAATTTCCATGGAGAGCCCTCTCCAGCAGCCAGCTGAGGCTGATCTCTCCCTGCATAACTCGGAGGGGGCTGCAGAGAGCCCCCAGGCAGGCTGGGGATTTAATTACAAGTGTTGTTAAACAGATCTCAAGGTGGAAGGGACCTCCTGAGACAAAAACCTGGCAGCAGCACTTCCTTCCCAGACTGATACCCAGGTAAAAAAAATTCCACTCTGCCCCTCTGTTCCCCTCCACGAGCTTTATTCCCCGGCAGACAGATCAAGCAGCCTCTGCGTTTTTAGGAACAGATCCTTGGCTGTTTGCACGGCTCCATGGAAGCCAGTGGATCCTCCCTAAAAATGAGGGTTTTTAACAATGCCTTGACAGAAATGCCAGCTCGCAGGGCAGCCTCCCAGAGCCGCACCCGCAGCAAACACCTTCCTAAAATCGCGGCAGCCAGAAAAGAAATCCGGCTGCCTGCTCGCAGTGCCCAGTTCGGAGAGTCCCACACATCAGCCAGGGCTCAGGTTATTGTCCTGGGCTGTGAACATCCCGTGTGCCCGGTTATTGTCCTGGGCTGGGAACATCCCTGTGCCCGGTTATTGTCCTGGGCTGGGAACATCCCTGTGCCCAGTTATTGTTCTGGGCTGTGAAACACCCCTGTGCCCGGTTATTGTCCTGGGCTGGGAACATCCCTGTGCCCGGTTATTGTCCTGGGCTGGGAACATCCCGTGTGCCAGGTTATTGTCCTGGGCTGGGAACATCCCGTGTGCCCGGTTATTGTCCTGGGCTGGGAACATCCCTGTGCCCGGTTATTGTCCTGGGCTGGGAACATCCCTGTGCCCAGTGAGTGCTGGGATTTGTTCCACACAGCTCAATACTTTGTAAGGCTTTGCTAACAAACAACAAACTGCCAGGACTGTTTAAGTGTTTCTTTGCTGCAGCAGCAGCAATCCGTGTATATTGCTTTGGCAGCATCTGTTGTCCTCTACTTTTCTTATTTTAATAACCCTCTTTTTTATAAAAGGAAAAATTTTGTCCTCTTCCAGAATACAGGCTCACCTGAATTTTAATATTCAAGTTATTTCAGCATTTCCTATCCTGCTTTTATAACCTGTAAGGCTTGGGAAGGCTGCTGCTCCATCTGTGAGAGCCAAAGTTGTCTTAGAGCCCCAAGTCTTGCACCTCCATGAAATGAAGACAACCTGAATTAACATGTTGAAAATAGCCAGGAAGCAGAAATAGTTTGAAAGCTGGCTGAAGCAGAAAGCAGCACAACTGCTGCATTTGTTCTGTTTCTAATGACATAAATGAGTGTGCAAACAGCCGTGCTTTTAATTTTTTATCCATAACACGTTCCTTACTTCAACCCAGATTGATATTGGATCATGGCACAGACTCTTACATTAAAGGTCTTCCAGAATAAAGACATTTTAAGAGTTATTGGCATGACAGATGCAGCTTTGAGGAGCTTGTGACTCGAGAGAAGAGCACGCCCGAGCACAAACTGCTGTCGATGGCCCCACAACCACTTCTAAGCCACAAAAGTTTAAAATTTGCTGTCCATCCTGGAATTTCTCCTGGAAGATTGTTCAGTAACAGAGTGCACACCCAGAGCTTTGAGCCACACCACAGCACACAGAACGAAGCTCACGTGAGTTTAAAAGTGATGTTTCTGAAAAATGGGAATACAATGGAAACACTTGCACAGCAGCCAGGTGTGATCAGAGCAGACAAAGCCTGGGACAAAGCACACTCATGTTTCATCCCAAGGTGTCTCAGGAAGGTGTTCCATCCCACCTGGAAAGCAGCAGCACGGAACGGAAGCCAGCACAGCCAACCCCTCTGCTGGGAAGAAGACCCCTCTTTCCAAGCAAGCCAGCGAGAACGTTTCTGGAAGCTGATGTTTTCCAGTCAGTCAAGTACTGGCACAGCCTCCCACCCCTCCACAAAGCCTCAGGTGCCTTTTCCCTTGGACAGCTCTTCAGTGCTACAAACGCCTCTGTTTCAAAGATTTGCTCCTGTTTTGATTTTCAGTTGGTATTTGAGCACTCAGCTGAGCCAGCCCAACCTAAAGCAAAAGCTCAGGTGTGTTCACATCCGCCCACCCTAAAAATGGAAAGGCAGGAACAGGCTTTTCCATTCGGGAAACATCTCCCTGATGCACTCCCCCTCAGAAAGGACACGCCTGTACCACAGAACGAGGCGTGATTTGAAAATCCTAAGCATGAGAAAGCCTTTTCAGGCAGAGAGAGGCCATAAAGCTTCACGTGTAAGTATAAGGTGAGAGGTGACTGCAAAAGCACTGGGTGTCCTCCTTCCCAAAACACAGGTCCTGGTGGTCTCTGACAGAACCCCTCCTCCCAAAGCAAAGCTGGTTTTTTCCTGGTTTAAAGAACTCTGGAAGGTTGTGCTTGTGCCCTGTCAGCAGTTTTCGAGCACACAGCCTCCTGTGTGTCACTGCTAATGACACAACAGGCCGACACCATTGGCTGAGGGAATTATTTTTCCCCCTATAAGGATGGAAAGAATCGGGAAGAGTGAGCTTTCTCCTGAATATATTTGGCTCTGCAGAAGACACATGTGATACAAATGTTGCTATGGAAACTATTCTATTAAATAATACTCAATTAAACTTCCACGTTTCAAGTGCGCAGAAAGAGTTCAGGTGCAAAACCAATTAGCCTAAATTCAATTTTGGAATTACAAAGTAGGGCCTTCCAGAATTGTCACGTTCCTTTTAAAAGAGGTTTGGATTTGAGCAAGCTGCTTCTCTGCACCCCTTTCATTCCAAATGTAGCACCTGCACCCCAGTTACTCAGGAAAGTCCTTTCTGGAGGTAATTTGTGGCTCCAAGCTCTGCTCCCAGTTCCCTTGGAGATGGAATTACCACAGCGTTACAGAGCCAAAGCCAGGAGCTGCACTCAGCCTGGAGAGACAATGCTCAGATTACGGCTGTGCCACCAGAACGTGGGAATGTATTTCAGTGGCTCCCACTCACATCCTGCCACACAGGGAGTGCTGAGATCCCTCCCAATTAAACAGGAATCCTACACGGGGCTGGAGCAGGCTCCTCCTTCCTGATGTTTTCACAGCATGGGAAAGTTGTCTGAAAGTTACTATTTTATAATCTAAAGTATTTTTTCCCTTCCTACCTGCAGCTCCTGGGTGTCCCACAGCTCTCCCCAGCACAGCCACCAGAAAACAACCTGTTGGCATAAATCCTTCACCCTCTGAAGGAGCCAAGCTCACACCAGCCACACAACGAGACTGAATTCAAGCTCTTGCTCAAGCCAGGAGCTCAGCCAGCTCCAGCCCCAGGCGCCACATCACGCCTGCAGCCAGGGGGAAGGTGCACCAAGGAGCAGGGACACGCTCCAGTCCAGCCTTTAAAGAACTCAGACCGACCATAATTACCCGTTTCTGCCGTCAGTCAGGGCGCTGGGCTGTAAGCAGCTTACAGAAAATGCCACAGGAAGAAGCTGCAGCCACATCTGCTCTCGAGTCTCGGGCCAATACTCCAAGCTGGGAACTACCAGGAGACAAAAGCTTTGCTGCTGGTCAGGCTGGTTGTTCCCAGCAAATGGAGCAGGGTTTGCCCAGGTCACCTCTCCAGCGCCAGATCCAAAGCAGTGGCAGCCAGACCCCAGCACCTCCCAAGGTCCCTCTCAAGGCCAGGAATGCTGTCAGGACAGAAAAATCAGAGCTGAGGGCAGCTCGGGGCTTATCCGCAGCCATGGCACCTCTCTGGGACTCTGCTTGGACTCCTCCACAAAAGCACTTTTCATCACCCCTTCTGTACTTTCCAGCCACTGATAATGATACAAACCTTTGGAACTGGAAATAAAAAAAAAACCCAAACTGTCTTTTCAAAGGAAACATTTCACATTTGTTCCATTTCCATGGACTCTGTGTCATTCTCCATTTCTCTACTTTTGCATTCAGCAGTCACAGGCTCATCTCCTAGGAGGGCATCCAACATTTCCTCACCACCAGCACCCTCAGAGAGGTCTGGAAAGCCTTAATAAAGGAAAGGTACCAGCACTGACAGCTTTTACAACTATTCTGGAGCTAGATAAACCTTATTCACATGTTCATTGAGCTTCCCTGTTACAGTATGGAAAAATGTATCACAGTCTAATCTTACTCATCCTTTATGCTGGAGCAAACTGAACATTGATGTATATTCAGTAATGAAACTGAATCATGAGACACCAGTTGTGCCAAATTTACTACAGGTCCTCTCCGAATGGCATTACCTCAATCTGTCAGAGAAGCACACAGTATTACAGAATGAACTGTGCCTGCAAGCGCAGCGATGAGAAATCCAGCCTGATGGGAGACTCTTAAATGCTTTCCTGTTTCCAAAACAGCCAGGGAGACGCAAGTCACCAAAACTGTGGAGAAGTCATTGCCCATGGATACAGCAAGAGACGGGAGCTGTAATTGCAGTGAGGCAGCAAAAGCTTTCAGAGGACCACAGATACTTCCCCAAAACGAACAAATTCTGGATTGCCAACCCATCAGTTTGGAATAAACGCAATAAATCAGTTTCTTTCCGGTCCTGAGAGGCAGATACACAAATGATAAGGTTTTATATACACAAAGCCTCCCCCAGGTGCATCCCCCTGCGTCAGGCTCACTAAGGGACATGGAGCTCTCCAGTACCATCCCCTGACGGCTCAGGGGAGCAGCAGCCCCTGGACTAGGGGAACTGGAGCCCAGGAATTTCAGAGCTAATTCCAGCCCAGGTACTGCGGGGAACGGCCCTGCCGCTCCCGGCACATCCAGCACCTACAGCCGGAGCCGGGAACACGCCGTGGCAGCAAAACAACCTGAAAACAACTTTAAAATTAAACCAGCAGCCAAAGGGAGCTTCGTGAATTTTCATTTTGCGCGACTCAAGCGACGCTAAAAGCCCTGAAGACACCGCAAACCTTCACCTGTCCCACGCAAGACCTTAAACCCCAATTGGCAGCGGGAACCGCAGCACCTGAGCGGCTCCAGAGCGCTCTGAGCGCTCCGCTCAGCCCTGCCCGGAGCTCTCGGGACCCCGAGTCCCGGGGCACGGCCACCGCCAGCCCCGGTCCCTCCCGGTGCTGCGCTCGGAGCGAAGGGCAGCGCCGGGAGGTGGAGGCAGCGCAGCATCCCCGGCTCCCAGCGGGAGAGAAGGGAGAAAATAAATATACGCATACACACCTATACATACTCTATATTTAGGTGCCTTCATTCCTCTCTCCCCGTCTTTTTGTTTCCTGGCTCCCCTGCGGACGCACCCACCGAGCTCAGTTTGCAAAAAGAGACAAAGGAGTAGCAGGGGGAAAAAAAATAAATAAAAGAGCAAAACGCCCAGCCCCGGGCACTCACCCCCAGCCGGCGGCTCCGGATGCGCACGTAGCCCTGCTTCACGATGTCGTTGAAATTGGAGGCCATCCTTGCCCGGGACAGGCGGCGGCGGCGGCGCCGCTCAGCCCGCCCGCATGGCCGAGCAGCGCCGGAGCCGCGCCCGGCAGCGACAGCACCGCCCGGGGAGGGACCGCACCTCCCACCGCACCGCCCCTCGGAACAACCCGCACCGCCCCGGGAGGGACCGCACCTCCCCTCCGAACAGCCCCCACCGCCTCGGGAGGGACCGCACCGCCCCTCGGAACAACCCGCACCGCCCCGGGAGGGACCGCACCTCCCCTCCGAACAGCCCCCACCGCCTCGGGAGGGACCGCACCGCCCCTCGGAACAACCCGCACCGCCCCGGG